>JAVSCE010012316.1:0-117483 GCA_032199065.1 Smutsia gigantea
GTGCCCGGTGGGGTGGGATGGAGGCCAGGACTTTACTGCGGTGATGATCCCCTCCGCGGAGCACTGGCCCAGGGGCAGGAAGCAGGCTCTGGTTTTCGGTAAGCCTCCTGAATGGGGATGGCGCTGCCCTCTTCCTCCCTGGGGTGGCTACACGAACAAGGCTCTGCAGGCGCCACGGGACTCTCTTCTTCACCTGCAGAAGGAATCAGATGAGGCTTGGCTGGCCCTGGGGGGTGGGGCGAAGGAGGAGAGATGAGCAAGGGGGGGAGGCTGGGGGCAGGGCTGTCAGGGGCGGCAGCTGAGAGCACAGGAAGAAGGGGGGCACCGGGTGGTAAAGGTGGAGCTAGGGAGCTTCCAGAAGGTTCCAGGCATGGGTGGCAGGGCTGCGATGGTGGGGCAGGGTGCATGGACAGGACTGGAGCCCTGTATTTTTGTCTCTTACTTAGTCCATATCTTCTTTGCTGATGGAGGAACACCACTCCGACCATGGTGAAAGCAAGGAACATTCCAGAGAGGACCACAAAGATGCGGATGCAGTCTGGGCTGCACAGGGACCTTTCGGCTGTGACGGGCAGGGGCCACACCGCGGGTTTGGGGAAGGGCCTAGCCCTTGACTCCCCATATTGCAGCCCTCCTGTTGCCCTGCCTCTTTCCTCTCCCCCATTCCCCACAGCTGGTGGACAGGTTGCCTCCTAATCCCCACGCTCTGCTGCTTCCTTTTCTCACCCCTAGTCCCAGGACCTTTCCAGCTGTCTTCCCTCCTGCATCCTCCTGTAAGCATTCTCTCAGCAGGTGGAAGTGGGGACAAAACTCACGTGGCCATGGGGTGGAGAGAGCTGGGGCAGGCAGCTGCCTGAAGTCAGCCAGAGTCTGAAGGTGCTGGGCTGTCCTGGCCTCTATAATCTCTGGCAAAACAGACAGTGAGCAGCAGCAGGGACCCCGCAGGAACTAAGGCTGGGCTGGAGGCCTAAGAGGCGCTGGGTGATACGGGAAGGCAGACAGGCTGGCCAGGCAGCTCATGTGGGGATGGGTACCACGTGTAGGGTGCTGGTTGGGATGTGACCCTTACTCCTGTGACAGGACAGAGGGTTGCCTGGAACTTACTTTTGGCGTGAGGTAAGTGGCTGGGTTGTGGGTGTGAGCCCGGGGCTGGAGATGGATGCTGGCTCCGCGCGGGGCTGGGAGGAGGGTCACATTCCGTGCACTCCTTGTCCCTGCATTGCCAGTCCTCGGAGCAGGCACACTTGGCATTGGCAGTGAGGGTGCAGTTTCGAATGAGAAGACCTGGGGACAGGAGGGCCACACAGGACCCTCAGGCCTCAGAGGCCTGGAAGGCCCACTTGCTTAGTCCTCCCCTCCAGGTCCCACCCGAGACCCACCTCCAGGGACATGCTGCCCTCTATGCCCTCCCCACCCCCACCAGAAGCCTGCCCCTGTCACTGTCACCCACTGCCTTTGCCATTATTGCTGTTGTCATTAAAGAAAAAACTTGGACCTCTTGGAAAAGTCATGATTCAGAAATAGGAACACTGAAAAGTAGAAACAGCTTACGTGGTTTTCTCTCTTACTGATACTTTTATAACTTGTAACTGAAGCATAGCATACTTAGAGGTGCACATGTCATAAATATAATGCATGAGAACTGGTACAAATTGAATTCACGGGAGTAAGCAGCAGCACATCAAGAAACAAGATGACCAGCAGTGTCATCTAACACTCCCAAGAATAGTGACTAGGTTGACTTTTAATGGTGCCAGTTCGTTTTGCACCATATGTATGGACTCGTGTGTGTGCTCGTCTGTGCAGCTGCTTTTGCTCTGCTCTCTGTGAGTCCTCTGTACTGCTGCATGTGACCACAGTCTGTTCTCATGCTGTTTAGTATTCCACGACTGGTCCATCCCTTCTGATGTTAACAGGCATTTGGATAGTTTCCAGCTTTTAGCAATCAGAAATCGTGTTGCAGTGGTCTCTGGTAGGTTTTTCCACTCTACTAGAATTGCTTGATTACTGACCTACTTTGCCTTTAAAATATACATTTTTATTCAAGCATAGAAGTCAGGTGCTGGGTGGCTGCTGATAAGTTATACTGGGGGAGGTGGGCGTGAGGGTCCCTGGGCTGGGTTAGACCCTCAGGTGGTTGGGGTTGAGAAGAGGAAGGTGATTCTGGGAAGGCAGGAGCACCCAGATGTGGGCCAGGCTTGAGCGGGAGCCTGGTGGTGCCTTAGAGCAACTCACTGGAGCCCCAGGGAGAGCAGCCCTGTCAGGATCCAAGGTTAGGGAGCCACGAACAACGATCAGTGTGGACAGTTTCCTGAGCGTATGCCTTCTGTCTGGAAAGGGAGAGGGACCCAAGATCCTTCTTCCCATCCTATGCCCCCAGGGCCTCTTCTTCCTGAATTCCAACTCAAAGTTGTTACTAGAAGCTGGTTTCCAAGAAATGTCAGCCAGCCTGGACAGGATCCCCAAGAGGGAACAGTGCTAGCAGAGAGGACAAGAGGTGGGCAAAGGTGAAGGAGGCTGAGGAGGGGGGGTCCTGGGGTGTCTGCCCAAAGGGAAGGTAAAGGTTAAGGAGGGGCTGGGATTGGTTAGGAATGGAGGCAGTGACGTTGTTCTCAGGGATGAGCACCCAGAGACCTGGGAGTTCCCTTCCCCACGTGTGGCCCGTAGCTTCAGGCACTTCCCCATCCTACAGACAGGACTGTTGAGGTCAGAGAGGGCTAAACTTATTCAGCCTCCTCTGACCACCTCACATGTGGCCGCACTCCAGAGTCCTGCAGGCAGCTGTTGCCTGAGTATTTTGGGCATCTGTGGATCCCATGGGGAAGGAACATGGTTCGGCTGCTCTGGAACACAGCACAAGGAGCACAGACTGCCTGGGATATGTGAAAAGGCCTGGGGCTGGGGTTGCATGGTGCGGGGAGGCTTGGACTAAAAAAAAATCCCAGCTCTGCTGGGGTTTCTACCTCAAAGAGAAAAGCATCCATTAACAATTGCATTTTTAAGTTAAGTGGACTGAGGAGTACTTCTCTCGTATTTAAGATGTTGCCGTTTGTTGCCGTTTGGCTGATTTGCAATGGCAGGACCTTTTATTTATTTTAAAGAGTACAGTCTTAAAAAGCTTTGTGAGACTGACTGCATTTTACAGGCCAGTAGTGTAGTGGTTCAGTGAAGTGGTCCCCCAGAGCGTCTTGCTGGAGACCATTTGTTCAAAGGGGCCACTTTAAAGTCTGCTACTCTTATCTATACTGGTACCTAGTTTCTGAACTTCTAGCTAAAATGGAGAAACAACCAAAGAATTCCTAACAGCTGCAGATAATACACTCCTTAATTTTAAAAAAGCTGAAATTACAAAGTAAATAAGAAAAACACAGGCCACATATATATATATATTCATTTCTCTAAACAGGCTTTTGTGCAAAAGAAGGTTGTTACCCACTGGCTGGTAGTGTTATTTCCTTAGAAAGATGTATTCCAAGTTCCAAATGAATGTGCACCTCAGACATAGCCAGCTCATCAGTGGGGGGCTGCTCTGCTGAAATCTGGGGTCCTAGAGGCCATTCTCCCTCTTTACTGCCTTGCTCCAGCCACAGACCCATTTTCCGCAGTCCCTCAAATTCTGCTTACTCCTTCCCTGAGACACTAGACTTCCCTGCCTGTCATTGTGTGCCTGCTCAGGGCGCCCCACTTCCTTCCCAGCTTTGGCTCCACTTGCTGTAGCCCTGAAGTCCCAACTCCCCTCCTCTCTGCTTCTCCACTCCCAGCCCTGCCCCAGCCTTGCTCCCCCAAATGCTTGCCGGCCTGGCTCACCAGAGTTGCAGTGCCGACAGCTCTCACAGTGGCGCCGGTGGTGGTGGTCTGGTGAGAAGGAGATCCCGGGAATACATGGGTTACACTGGGTGGCCTTTCCATGCTGGTCACAGTCCATCACGAGGAATGTTCCTGTCAGTAGAGGGCCAGGGTCAAGGCCTGAGGGAGGCCGCTTCTCTGCCCTCTTCAAGGTGGTGCCCATGGGGTCCTGGATTCCTCTTCTTGCTTGAGCTCAGCCTGGCTCTCTGCGTCCCTTCACCCCAAACAGCCCTCTCTTCCCCACGTCTCTTACCCGGCTCACACATCTGACAGCACAGTTGTCCCCCAGCCCAGTAGTGCTTCTCTGGACAGCTCTTGGAGGCTGGGTTAGCTGAGAGCCCCGCCAGGGTCCCCAGCACCCACAGCCAGCAGGGAGGTGGCCGGGCCATGGCTCCTGCCCAGGAAGCTTTTTCTGTGTTCTGGCTGTGCACCGCTGGCCTCTGTGGGGCGGGCAGCTCCCAGCTGGGTGCTGTTGCCTCTTGTACCTCCCGGTAGTAGCTGCACGTCTGCTCTGAGTTGCCTGGCTTCAGGTGGCAAGCCGATGTTTGATGGCAGTTGAAGCTCTATTGTGGCTGTTTTTCTCTCACAGCGGCACTCCCCCCTCCCCCTTTTCCGCGTGCTGGGTGCTGGGAGTGTGTATAAGGTCAAAGTGTGAGAAGACCTGCTGCTCTTCAAAGATGCGCTCACTAACATACCAGCCTCTCCTTGGCTTCTGCCTGTCTCTCGTGCTCATGCTTGTGAAGAACATAAAATGTTGGGTGTGCAGAAACCCCCCCCCCCTTCCTGTTCACTCACTTGTACAGAGAGGTGTGCCTGTTGCCCCTCTGTTCACAGCTCACAAGCTAATAAGCACTTGAGAGAAGGAAGGGGACCCAGAACTGAGTACAGGTCCACATACTTTTATCTGAAACTCTTGGGGTCAGATAAGTTCAAATTCAGAGTTTCACAGATTTGGGGGAGAAACTCACCCAGAGCCCCCTCACAGGGCTGAGGTGGCCCTCACAATCCCACACAACATCTCTGCATTCAGAATGATTGAATATTTCAACCAAGTGGGGCGAATAATGACTGACTGCCCTGCATTCATTGGTGCCTGGTTTCATGGCCAACAGTGTGCTATGGAATTGCTCAGAATTGCAAACAAGAGACTGAAACCTGTCGAAACATGACATATGGCCCTGTTTGGTCTTCCTGCCAGTCTGGGATATGGGATCACCGCTGCCCATCTGGCCTCCCTCCTTTCCTGTCATCCTCCCCTTCCTGTCCAGAGCATCTGGGCCATCTCCTCTCCCAGCCTTGGGCACTTGGGATCTGGTCCTACCGCTCATCTTCCCTATTTCTGTGATTCTCCTGGGAAGACTGCTTTGGGGATGTTGGAAATAGCCGGATTTTTCCCTCTTTGAGCCCTGGGAACGCATGGGTCGGAGCCTCCCCCTCCTCTTTCCTCAAGGCCTGAGGTATGGGCTCGCTTATTTCTCCAGGCCGTTTTTCATTCAGGGACTTTGCAGTTGTTTCCACACTGCTGGTAAAATGTCACACTCCTATGATCTCACCTGTTAGATCTGTTCTCTATCCCACCCTGGTTTCCTTTCTCGTCATTGTTTCCATACCTCCCTCCTTTCCCCAACCCCCTCTGCTCTTCAGGAGGGTCCTCTGAGGGGGAAGCCGCACAGGGGTGTGAGTTGAAGAGCCACTGAGGCACGCCCTTCCTTTCACGCTGGGGCCTGAGGATGCTGCTGACACTGACAGTCCTTCCCCTTCTCGGATTAAGGGCAGTACCTTCACTGTTAGTCATAAGCCTTGGCGGGGCCTGTGGGGATGGGTGAGACCCTAGAGGAATGGTGACGACTGGGGACCTGCAGGGAGGAAGCTGCCAAAGGGCGAGTTGGGGGGCTGGGGGGACTGCCGACCTGACTGGCCCTGGGCTGCTCATCCATGTGAGGTCTGCATTCTGTCAGCCAGGGTCCATTGTCCTCGTCCACAGGGGAGGTAGTGGGGGCTGCCTGGCTCTCCCAGAGTACCCATGACCAGAGCAGGAAAGCCTGGCTTCTGGACCTTTCCTCTGGGCAAACGGAATGACCTCCTCTCCTGCCTTCTGTGCTGTTTGCATGGACTTCTGTGAGCCTCAGCCTCCCTCAGCCGGCTCCCTAGTCCCCTCCTCTTGTCTACAGGCCCTGCAGACCTGCTGACCTCTCCCTCAGATCTTCCACCACCACCTTCTCTTTTGGGGTTCAGCTTCTCCCCACACCTGGCTGGCAAAGAGATATGGTCTTTTCTAAACAACTCCCTCCTCTTCTCCCATCTCTAGAGCCTGGCCCACAGAAGCTCTTCTCTTTTGATGACTTCCATTACTTTGGAGAGGGCCTGACCAGACACTCAATCTGAACCAGTGACTGTAGCCTGTGTGTCAGCTGGGGTCACCCTGCCCCTTAATATCTAGATTAGGTCCTCCTTGCTTTCCAGTCAGGGCAGGGCCTGGGCTGAGTGGGGAGGGCATGGGGCTGTGGACTGGAACGAATTCCAGGGGTCAGGTGTGACGGTCACCTCTTACTCTGTTTCCTCTTTCACCTGAAGCCTTCTTCTTTCCTCTCTGCTTCTGGTGTCTCCTTACCTCTGCCCTGCCACGGGCTCCACGTTTGGGACACAGGGCTTCCTTGAATTTTCCTCCAAACCAACTGTTAACAGAAGAGTGTTATGCATGGCAAAACTTCTGCTGAAGCATATATAGCAAAAAGATGTAATTTAAAATCGCATTTTGGATATTCTTGTTCTTATTGGTCTCTCTCACCCCAGAGATTTGTCAGTGTGGCTACCCTGCAAAGCAGAAGGGCACTGACCATCCTGCCAACTCCTCTCTCCCTTCCTTCTCCTCTTTCCATTACACTCTGTCTTTTAGAAATCTTCTGTCAGGCAGCATACCTCATCTCTCTTTAGCCCCTAATCTGAAAATCAGTTGTGACCTTTTATAAATCTATACACAAGGTACTCAGAGAAATGAAACTCTCTCAAGATATTTACCTAGAAGGACGTTCTGTTATATTACTTTGCTGTCAGAAACCACAGCTCCTGACCCTTATCAACCAAACCCCCTGGTTTTTCCAGCCTTCTTTATGCCCTCCTCCACTGTACTTTCTTTGATGCCCCCACCCCACTGTACCCTCCTGCCTTAGATCTCCCTTTCCAGCCAGCCTTTGAGAGACCAACTGGGCAGGACAGTGGAGTGACCTGGTCAGTGAGGGTCTGGGTGCTCACATCCCAGGTCTATAATTTGCATTCCTGGGATTCCTCAGTGTGGGTCTCATGGGGGACTGACCAACTGTGGACATTTCTTTCAGCCTCTGACCACATTTCAGTATCTCAGCCCCAAATCCTAGTGTCTCATAGCACGCAGGCACTCATGAAATATTAGATGGTCTAGCCTCAGCCTTGCCCCTGACAGTTCTATCCACAGGTATCAGGTTGAAACTTCAGGGGGCCCAAGGCCACATTCACCTCCTAAATTCCACTCCTTATTCATTTGACAAGTATTTGTTGCATGTCCATCTTGTGCCAGGTACCAGCTAAGTGACAGGCCACAAAGGTGAGAAATAACATGTGGTTTCTGCCCTCATGGAGTTGACATGCCAGTGAGAGAGTCAGACATTGGTCAGATAATCTCAAAGGCAAATATACAGTTATAAGTAATGGTCATTATTGCAGTACCATGAGAGGACAGTCAGGGGGCCTGTCCCCTCATGGGGGATTTGAGAGCTGGGGCTTCAACTAGGAAGCAGAGTTGAATGGAGGTAAGTGAGTTCTGACTGCTCTCCACTTGCTTGAGAATTGTTTCTTTGGTTTGGGTTTCTCGACCCGTACCCTAGTCTTCCTTTGATCACTTCTCTTCTTTGATCAGTGGTAGTTTTTCTTATATACAGATCATATGAAATAGGGATGATCTGTGGCTTGAAGGCAGAATTTGTAAATTGGTAGAATTTACACGTGTGCATATGTATTTTGGGAAATTTTCACTACTGATTTAATTCAGGTTTTCTATTTCTTCTAGTGTCAGTTTTGGGAGGTTGTAGTTTTCTGGGAGATTGTCTGCTTAATCTGTTTCAGATTTATGGGAAGAACTGTTTCAATCACCAGTAGATCAGTAGTTATTTTTCCCATTTTCACTCCTGATATTGTTAATTTATAATTTCCTCATTTTTTTCTTGATACGCTTTGCCAGAAATATGTCTAACTTATTAATTGCTTCAAAAAACCACTTTTGATTTCGTGTTTCTGTATTATTTCTTTACTTTCTGTTCCATTTTACACTCTGATCTAATTTTAAAATTATTTCCTTCCTTTAATTTTCCTGGAGTTTATTGTGCTATTCTTCTGACTTCTGGAATATCTGATTCGTTGATTTAACTTTTTCTTTTCTGATATCTGCATTTAAGGCTATAGACTTGCCTCTAAGAACTATTTATCCACATCTCTTAAGTTTTGCTATATTGTGTTTTCATTTTTGTTTGTTATTTTTTGCCATTATTATTAATTTTGACATATTTATTTATAAGCACATTTTAAAACTTTCAAAAAAAAGAAGTTTAAATATTTTCCTTTTTTAAATTAATTTGGGCTTTATTTTATTGTGGTCAGAGAATGTCATCTGTAAGTGTAATATGGTAGGCAGAATATTGGCCCCCCCAGTGCTGTCTACATCCCTGGAGCTGAACAGGTTCTGTTACATGGCAAAGGGGAATTCAAGTTGCAGACAGAATCAAGGTTGCTGATCTGCTGACCTTGAGGTGGGAGATTACCCTGCATTATGCAGGTAGATCCATTGTAATAGAAGGCTCCTTGTGAGCGGAAGAGATGCAAAGAGAGAGAACAGGAGAGATGGCAGCAGGAGAATTCAGCTTGATGCTGACTTGGAAGATGGAGGAAGAGGGCCATAAGCCACAGAATGGGGGAGGCCTCCAGATGCTAGAATGAGCAGGGAAATTGATTGTCCCCTGGTGCTTCCAGGAAGAAACCCAGCCTGCCAACACTTGCATTTTAGCCTAGCGAGACTCATGCCAGAATTCTGACCTACAGAACTCTGACAGTAAATTTGGGTTCTTGACAGCCACTTAATTTGTGACCATTAGTTACAGCAACCATAGAAAACTAGTTCATACAGATCCCCTGGCATTTGCTTGAGATTTACTCTGTGGCCTAGCATGTAACTGTAAATGTTCCATATGTGTTGAAAAAAATGTGTACTTGTAAACCAAACTTTTTTGATTTTGTATTTCATTGAGAAAATGATTTTGAGTATGCATCCTCAAATATACACAATATTTGAAATGAATTGTATTCACAGATTATATACTCAAGTATAAATTCTATGTAAGCATGTGTAGACATTAAAAAAGATGACATAAATTTACATCGTTACATATAAAAATACGAAAAGGATGAGGCAAAGTTGGGGAAAACAATAGTTAAAGATTTTATTTTTACTTAAAAGATCTTTTTACTCTCATGAGAATAATATTTAATAATTTATACAGTATAACAATATATTAATGTCTAGTAAGAGCAATGTGATTTAATGTGTTTCATTACTGAAAAATCTTGCTTCAATACTTTGTATGTAGTGACTAGTAGGTCTGGGTCTAAGTTCAGTTATTTGGTTTTAATGACTGAGATGAAAAAGTGCTCTAGGTCAAACGATTTCAGCTGTGTTTTCTAGCTATGCTTTGCGAGTCCATCTTCAACAAGGCTTTTCCTGTTGCCATACTTGATGGCTTAGGTGGAGGGCATGTCCCTTCAAAGTGGCTTGGCAGTTAATTTTATCAGAACTTCTAGGGCTATTACTGGCCTGAGACTACTTTCTGTGTTATTTTCTTGGGGACAAAGAAGGTTTCCCAATCATTATAATATAAACTGGAACCCTAAACCTGGGTGAGCCCAAACTTACAGTTACAAATTTTCAAGATAACTTTTTCTCCACCTAGAAGGCAGACAGAGATAGACAAGCTTTTTTACTGAGGCTCTGTGTTGGTGAGTGGATTTTTCTAGATTTCCCTTAAAGGTTTTAAGTTGTAGGTGGAAGGCCATCTTTCCCAATTTCCAGTTCAGGTGGGAGCAAGGTCTTCTCCCCTGGACCCTTGTGGGTATTAAAACCTCAGCCCCTAGTTGATCAGAGCCCCTCCTTGGCTGCTCATTCAGTAAATCCAGCAATTTCTAACTCTGCCTGCTTCCCTGGCACCTGAAATTTCCCTTCCCTGGCACCAGGAAATTTCAAATTTCCCTGGAATTGTTAACAGCTTAACTCTCCATGTAAAAGAATGTTATGTAGCATTTCAAGGCACTGATTGCAAAGCTGGAAGTCCCATTTTCTCAGGATACTCTCCTGATCTTCTGTAATGTATGGTTTAAAGAATTAATGTTGGTTTAAGGTAAAGCTAATTTCTGCAATCAGATATTTTGTAAACTGACGTAGGGTTTGAGTGGTAATACTGGGTTTTTCTGGTTGTTGGTCATGTAGTCAGTGAAGGGTAAAACTAGTAAAGGGAAATTCTCATGGACACCAGGGCAATGGGGGTAACAAGGAGGGTTCTGGGCCCCAAACCCACAGAGGCAGGAGGATCCCGTGTAGGTGGAGAGAGTGTGGCTTCCAGAATCACATAGATTAGTGGTCCAAAAGCATCTCTGCCAGTTAGTAGCTGGACCACCTTGGGCAAGTCCCAGAACCTCTCTGAATTGAGTCAGCATCTATTTGGGGATAGTGTCACTATGCAGCATGTCGGAGAATTAAGTATAGTAGTATAAATGAAATGCCTTGCCTCATTTGGGTACTCAATAAAAGTTCATTTCTTTCCTCCTTTTCTTGATGTTTGAGTCCCAAGCAATGGGGTTGAAGGAACAGCTGGTTAACCTGGGAACTAAATTATAAAGGAGCATGAAGAAACAGAACAACTTACTAAACTGAACATGCTGGGCACATGCAATATACCTGCTCCATGTATTATCCCCACATACAGATTCTTCGTAGTGCAGCCAAGTGGTTTGGCAGGGGCTGGGGGATGGTTCCCCTCACTGTGGGCTCCCGGGCCCTGGCATTTCCTACTTGCTTTGTTCCTGAGCAACTCCTCTTGCCAGCTCACATGAGTGAAGACTAGACACACAACCAATCTAGGGATCTCTGTGGGGGGAGGCAACTCTGTGATTTCTCCCATTGTCCACAGAGTCTAACGCACTGCTGTAACCCATGAGTAACTCCCATGGGTAATTTGCCTTCATTTCCCCTCCTGGCCTATGCGGGTGTCATCTGAGCCCTCCTTTGTGGGGCCCATTCTCTTCCCAGTGGTGTGCTGGAACCAGCTAGACGGTCTAGCCAAAGTCTGACTGTTAAATTGTCAAGACTCTAGGGATCTGGTTACACACTGGTAGCTTGAAGTTGGCGATGGTGGGAATACCTACAACCAAGTAAATAAGCAAATGCCACAGAGGAAGGTTCCCCACTCCAGAGAGCTGGCTGTTACACATTTGCCACCACATCTGTTCTACGGGCTCACTAGGCCTGCACTCAGTAATTTTCTTCTGTCTTTTTTGGATCCGGAAGAGGTAGAGTTCTCTCATCTCTGGGCCTCAGGCCTTTCCTTCTGGCTTCTAGGTAGAACTACTCATGGTGAACTCCTGTCTTACTACTCCAGCCAGCTTAGGATCCCAAACTAGCAGGGCTGGCTGGATGGTTTCTGATCCTGTGGGTCTGTGCCCTCATTTTACAGGTGTCAGAACTGCTGGCCAAGGAAGTGAAATGACTTGCTCTTTGTGGCAGAGCTGGGAGAGAACCCAGGTCTCCTGAATTCCAGTCTTCTGACTATGTAGCACTTACAGAGCCAGACACATATTTGGGGCCCAATACATGTGTGGGACTGGATTTATACTTGACAATACCTTCTGTATTCTGCAGTAAGATTTTCCTAACACACAGAGCAAGAAATAAAGACATGTCTCAGCTGCTCTTCCTGTACCTTTCTGCTTCCTATCTCAGAGCCAGTTCCCTGCTCTTTTGCTCTGTGAAGGCATCCCAGTTTCTTTCTTTGCTTTTCTTTTTTGAAATTGAAATCTAATTATACAAGTAATACATTCATACCATCTCTTTACAGAACATTAAACCAGTAAAGTCCATCAATCCCACCAGTAGTTATGTGCAGTAAGAGTTCTTACACATATCCCAGGAGATATATGCAAGAATGTTCAAGCACTACTGTTTATAACAGCAAGGAAAAAGAAAGAAAAAAAAAGAATCTATAGGCCCATAAATAGTAGACTGAATGATAAACTGTAGTATAGTTACCCAGTGGAATACTTCGGAGGGATGAAAATGAATGGACTACATTTAGCCACATTTGCTCTTATGGATAAGTCTTTAAAACAATATTGCACAACAGGGTGAATGTACTTAATGCCATTGAATAATATGCTTAAAAATAGTTATAGTGGTAAATTTTGTGCTGTATATATTTTACCACAATATAACAAAGCCATTGAATGGCATGATATTGAGTGAAAGAAGCAAGCTACAGAAAAGTACAAGAGTAAGATTCCATATATATAACATACAAAAGCAGGCAAAAGCAAAGAATTTGTTGTTCAGTTGTACACACATAGATGGTAAAACTAGAATGGACACAGCTCAGAGCTGGTCCCCTGTTGGGGAAGGAAGGGTGTGATATGGAAGCTTCTAAGGGTCTATTTTAATGTTCTAATCTTAGCATGGGCTTTTGTTATCTGTATATACTATTGTGTACATATGAAGTTCCCGATAAAAAATATTTAAAAATATAAATAATATAAATAAAATGTCTGAAAAAAATCAGCCATAAAACCACTTTGACGGGACATACCCTCCACCTAGGCCACTGAGTATCCCAACATAAAAAGCCTGTTGAAGATGAGCTCATGATTCCAAATTAGAAAACATACTGGTAACACTTGGGTTTAAAGCACCTTGTTCATCTCAAGTCAGTCATTTAAACCAAACATTTGATTAGACCCAGACCTACTGGTCACTGTGTATAAAGAATTGAAGCAAAATTTTCTAACAGTAATGAAACACATTAAGTAACATTGTTCTTACTAAATATATTTACTAAATACTGTTACAATGTATACATTTTTGCTATACAGTAATCTTTAAGTGAGCAAATACCTTCTTTCATGTTTATATATGAGTAAAAATAGTATCTTTAAATATTGTTTTCTCCAACTTTATCTCATCCTTTTTTATTTAGACAATTAGAAGTGAAAATGAAAAACAATTGAGATAAGCCTCAGTATTGCTTTACTTGGTCTCCTCCCCCCAGCTCTCTCCTCTCCCTGCCTCCTCAGAGATAATTTCTATTTCAGATTAGTAAGTAGTCTTCTAGAATTTTTCTAAACAGACATATAACTTGTGTTTGTGTACTTTATTCGTTTACGAACATTCATGGCCAAAAATGAAGGAAGGACTCCCCCTACTCTTCGTGCGATGTATGTTAATGAGCAGGTTCTTTTTAGACAGAAGAGAATGGAGGTTCAGAACCCCTGAAGATAGTCATCTATCAGCAAAAAAATCAGATGGTTTTTCCAGCAAAGTCGCTTTTATTTTCTACTTAAAATATTGTTAAGCAAAATCTAATATTTCTCTCCTACTGAGGACCCTCTGCTTGAATTTCTCAGAGCAGGGAAGACCCCCATCTCTGGAGACCCTCATCACATACAGCATATGGTTACCCCTTCTCCTTGGGAAGGATTTTATCCCCTTTTACATCATCAGTGATTAACAGCAAGGACACCTAACTTTCCCTTTCTTATTTGGAGTGTGGTAAGTTGCCTTTGCTCTCTAAAGGAAATATACACAAGCCTGCATAACATTCTCCTAACACACACAGCAAGAGATAAAGCCTAAGGAGTAAGTCATGCATTGGTCCTCTCTGCTCGCTGAGAAATTACCTCTTGGAAATGAAACAGCCCACACCATGTCCTTCTTGTGTTGCTTTCCAAAGTCCATCTTTTTCCAGACAAAGAAAGGATTGTTAGGGATTAAAGATGGCAGCGTGAGAGGTGAGACAGAGGCTTCCTCCTAAAACTGCATATAATATGAAAATATAATTAATACAACTAATCCTGAAAGAGCAACAGGAAAGAGGACTGCAACAAACTGCATATACCTGGAGAAAAGAGCAGACCTCATGGAACAGAGTAACGTACCAAAGCTGTGGACCAGCGGGACCCAAGCCCTTCCCCCACCCCAGCTCACAGGCAGGAGGAAGAGAAACAGAGTGGGGAGGGAGTGGAAGCCTGGGACTGCTGAATACCTAACTCTGGAGATCTGCTCTGGGAACACAAACCTACATTTCATGGTGCTTGCATGATACTCTTGTGAGTAGGGGGTTGGAAAGCTAAGACAGGCAGAATTCTTAGAGAGACTGAGATTCCAGCTGCCTGTGGAAAGCAGGGATGCATATCTGGCTGCTCTGGGACAAAAGAAAGGTGGGCAGTCTGAGAGACTTCCTAACAAGGAAGCCCTTAGCAAGAGGGCTGCTAAAGGGGCAAGGATTGCACAGAGCTTACTGCTCAGGAGAAAGGACAGGTAGACAAAATTCTCCAGGTGCACTCTGCCCAGCAGGTTGGAACCTTTCATGATATTCAGGTGCTCCAGCTCCCTGGCTGGCTACACAGCTGCAAGGACCCACTCCGGGATACACAGCCTACTAAGCCTTTCTCCTAGCCAGCCCCACCTGGCTCGCAAACTGGCAAACCCTACCCTGGTGTTAGCCCAGTCATAGGAAAGATCTGTCTACAGCAACTACAAACCCAAAGCATAGAGGCTTATACCAGTGTGCTCGGCCCACTGGTTCAGGCAGTGGAGTCAGGCATAGCACCCAGGAAGCAGAAAACAGCTCTTTCCTCCCCCCAGGCACCAATACCATTCCCCTGCACCCCCAACATTGCTTCAGGGGCTGAGCAGCTCCAGGGAGTAGAGCTTCTGGGCACTAGAGGGCACCATATACAAATATGAAATGCCAGAGAAACCAGGTTCAAAGTAAAATTATTAATACAACTCCTGAGAAAGATTTAAATGCCATCAACCTCAAAAATCTTCTGAAAGGCAGTTAAAAATAAAAATCATTAACACTCTCATGGAGGTATGGAAAGATATTCAAGACACAGGAATGAATTCTGGTCGGAGATCCAATCATTGAAGAGCACAATGGAGGGTATTAAAAGCAAATTAGATACAGTGGAGGAGACGATAAAAGAAATAGAAACTAGAGAAGAGGAATACAAAGAAACTGAGGCACAGAGAGAAAAAAGGATCTCTAAGAATGAAAGAATATTGAGAGAACTGTGTGACCAATCCAAACGGAGCAATATTTGCATTATAGGGGTACCAGAAGAAGAAGAAGAGAGAAAAAGGGATAGAAAGTGTCTTTGAGGAGGTGATTGCTGAAAACTTCCCCAATCTGGGAAAGGAGATAGTCTTTCAGGCCATGGAGATGCACAGATCTACCAACACAAGGGACCCAAGGAAGACAACACCAAGACATACAGTAATTAAAATGGCAAAGATCAAGGATAAGGACAGACTATTAAAAGCAGCCAGAGAGAGAAATAAGATCACATGCAAAGGAAAGCCCATCAGGCTATCATCAGACTTCTCAGCAGAAACCTTACAGGCCAGAAGGGAGTGGCATGATGCACTTAATGCAATGAAGCAGAAGGGCCTGGAACCAAGATTACTTCATCTGGCAAGATTATCACTTAAATTTGAAGGAGGTATTAAACAATTCCCAGATAAGCAAAAACTGAGAGAATTTACCTCCCACAAACCATCTCTATGGTATATTTTGGAGGGACTGCTATAGATGGAAGTGTTCCTAAGGTTTAATAGCTGTCACTAGAGGTAATAAAACCACAGTAAAGAAAGTAGAGCAGCTAATTACTAAGCAAATGCAAAATTAAATTAACTATCCCCAAAGTCAATCAAGGGATAGAGAACAGTACAGAATATGATACCTAATATATAAAGAATGGAGGAGGAAGAAAATGGAGGTGAAAAAAAAAAAGAACCTTGAGATTGTGTTTGTAATAGCACATTAAGTGAGTTAAGTTAGACTCTTAGATAGTAAGGAAGTTAACCTTGAACCATTGGTAACCATGAATCTAAAGCCTGCAATGCCAATAAGTACATACCTATTGATAATCACCCTAAGTGTAAATGGTCTGAATGAACCAATCAAAAGATATAGAGTCACTGAATGGATAAAAAAATAAGACCCATCTATATGCTGCCTACAAGAGACTCACTTTAAACCCAAAGACATACACAGACTAAAAGTGAAGGGACGGAGAAAGATATTTCATGCAACTAATAAGGAGAAAAAAGCAGGAGTTGCAGTACTTGTATGAGACAAAATAGACTTCAAAACTAAGAAAGTCACATGAGACAAAGAAGGACATTACATAATGATAAAGGGGTCAATCCAACAAGAAGATATAACCATTGAAAATATCTATGCACCCAACACAGGAGCTCCTACATATGTGAAACAAATACTAACAGAATTAAAAGAAGAAATAGGATGCAATGCATTCATTCTAGGAGACTTTAACACTCCACTCACTCTGAGGGACAGATCAACCAGACATAAAATAAGTAAGGAGACAGAGGCACTGAACAACACATTAGAACACATGGATATAAAAGACATCTACAGAACTCTACACCCAAAAGCAGCAGAATACACATTTTTCTCAAGTGCACATGAAACATTTTCAAGAATATTTCATATACTAAGCCACAAAAAGAGCCTCGGTAAATTCAAAAAGATTGAAATTGTACCAACCAGTTTATCAGACCACAAAGGTATGAAACTAGAAATAAATTATGCAAAGAAAATGAAAAATTGCACAAACATATGGAGGCTTCACAACATGCTCCTAAATAACCAATGGATCAATGACCAAATAAAAACAGAGATCAAGCAATATATGGAGACAAATGACAACAATAATTCAACACTACAAAATCTGTAGGATGCAGTGAAGGCCGTGCTAAGAGGAAAGTATATTGCAATACAGGCCTACCTCAGGAAAGAAGAAAAATCCCATATGAGCAGTCTAAACTCACAAGTAACAAAACTAGAAAAAGATGAACAGATGAGGCCCAAAGTCAGGAGAAGGAGGGACATAATAAAGATTAAAGTAGAAATAAATAAAATTGAGAAGAATAAAACAATAGAAAGAATCAATGAAAGCAAGAGCTGGTTCTTTGAGAAAATAAACAAAATAGGTAAACCTCTAGCCAGACTTATCAAGAAAAAAAGAGAGTCTACTCACATAAACAGAATCAGAAATGAGAAAGAAAAAAATCACTACGGACACCACAGAAATACAAAGAATTATTAGAGACTACTATGAAAAATTATATGCTAACAAACTGGATAACCTAGAAGAAATGGACAACTTTCTAGAAAAATACAGCCTTCCCAGGCTGACCAAGAAAGAAACAGAAAATATGAACAGACAAATTACCAGCGATGAAATTGAACTGGTAAAAAAAAAACCTACTAAGAACAAAGCTCCTGGACCAGATGGCTTCACTGCTGAATTTTATCAAACATTTAGTGAAGACCTAATACCCATCCTCCTTAAAGTTTTCCAAAGAGTAGAAGAAGAGGGAATACTTCCAAACTTGTTCTATAAGGCCAGCATCATTCTAATACCAAAACCAGGCAAAGACACCACACACACACACAAAAAAAGTTACAGACCAATATCCCTGATGAACATAGATGCAAAAATACTCAACAAAATATTAGCAAACCGAATTCAAAAATACATCAAAAAGATAATCCATCATGATCAAGTAGGATTCGTCCCAGGGATGCAAGAATGGTACAACATTTGAAAATCCATCAACATTATCCACCACATCAACCATAAGAAGGACTAAAACCATATGATCATCTCATAGATGCTGAAAAAGCATTTGACAAAATTCAACATCCATTCATGATAAAACTCTCAACAAAATGGGTATAGAGGGCAAGTACCTCAACATAATAAAGGCCATATATGATAAACCCACACCAACATTATACTTAACAGCGAAAAGCTGAAAGCTTTTCCTTTAAGATCAGAAACAAGACAAGGGTGCCCACTCTCCCACTTCTATTCAGCATAGTACCTGAGGTCCTAGCCACGGCAATGAGACAACACAAAAAAATAAAAGGCATCCAGTTTGGCAAGGAAGAAGTTAAACTATCCCTGTTTGCAGATGACATGGTATTGTACATAAAAAACATAAAGAATCTACTCCAAAACTACTAGATCTAATACCTGAATTCAGCAATGTTGTGGGATACAAAATTAATACACAGAAATCTGTGGGATTCCTATACACTAACAATGAACTAGCAGAGAGAGAAATCAGGAAAACAATTCCATTCACAGTTGCATCAAAAAGAAAAATTACCCAGGAATAAACCTAACCAAGGAAGTGAAAGACCCATACTCTGAAAACTACAAAACACTCATAAGAGAAATTAAAGAAGATACCAATATTTGGAAACACATCCTGTGCTTATGGATAGGAAGAATTAATATTGTCAAAATGACCATCCTGCCTAAAGCAATCTACAGATTTAATGCAATTCCTATCAAAATACCAACAGCATTCTTCAATGTACTAGGGCAAATCGTTCTAAAATTCATATAGAACCACAAAAGACCCCAAAAAGCCAAAGCAATCCTGAGAAGGAAGAATAAAGCTGGGGGGCATTACACTCCCCAACTTCAAGCTCTACTACAAACCCACAGTAATCAAGATACTTTGGTACTGGCACAAGAACAGACCTGTAGAACAATGGAAAAGAGTAGAGAGCCCTGATATAAACCCAACCATATATGGTCAATTAATATATGATAAAGGAGCCATGGACATAAAATGGGGAAATGACAGCCTCTTCAACAGCTGGTGTTGGCAAAACTGGACAGCTACATGCAAGAGAATGAGACTTGATTATTGTTTAACCCCATACACAAAAGTAAACTTGAAATGGATCAAAGACCTGAATGTAAGTCATGAAACCATAAAATTCTTAGAAGACAATATAGGCAAAAATCTCCTGAATATAAGGATGAGCGACTTCTTCCTGAACGCATCTCCTCAAGCAAGGGAAACAAAAGCAAAAATGAACTCATGGAACTACATCAAACTAAAAAGTTTCTGTACAGCAAAGGACACTATCAACAGAACAAAAAGGCATCCTACAGTATGGGAGAATGTATTTGTAAATGCCATATCTGACAAGGGTTAACATCCAAAATATTTAAAGAACCTACATGCCTCAACACCCAAAAAGCAAATAACCCGATTAAAAAATGGGCAGAGGATATGAAGAGACAGTTCTCCAAAGAAGAAATTCAGGTGGCCAACAGGCACATGAAAAGATGCTCCACATCACTAATCATCAGGGAAATGCCAATTAAAACCACAATGAGATATCACCTCACACCAGTAAGGATGGCCAACATAGAAAAGACTAAGAACAACAAATGCTGGCAAGGATGCGGAGAATGGGAAACCCTCCTACACTGCTGGTCGGACTGTAAGCTAGTTCAACCATTGTGGAAAGCAATATGGAGGTTCCTCAAAAATCTAAAAATAGTAATGCCATTTGACCCAGGAATCCCATTCCTTGGAATTTACCCAAAGAATACAACTTCTCAGATTCAAAAAGACATATGCACCCCTATGTTTATCGCAGCACTTTTTACAATAGCCAAGATATGGAAGCAACCTATGTGTCCATCAATAGATGAATGGATAGAGAAGATGTGGTACATATACATAACGGAACACTATTCAGCCGTAAGAAAGAAACAAATCCTACCATTTGTAACAACGTGGATGGATCTAGAGCATATTACGGTCAGTGAAATAAGCCAGGCGGAGAAAGTCAAGTACCAAATGATTTCCTTCATTTGTGGAGTATAACAACAAAGCAAAACTGAAGGAACAAAACAGCAGCAGACTCACAGACTCCAAGAAGGAACTAGTGGTTACCAAAGGGAAGGGGTGTGGGAGGGTGGGAGGGGAGGGAGGGAGAAGGGGATTGAGGGGTATTATGTTTAGTACTCATGGTGTGGGGGGTCACGGGGAAGACAGTGTAGCACAGAGAAGCCAAATAGTGAATCTGTGGCATCTTACTACACTGAAGGACAGTGACTGCATTGGGGTATGGGTGGGGACTTGATAATATGGGTAAATGTAACCACATTGTTTTTTCACGTGAAAACTTCATAAGAGTGTATAAAAAATTAAATTAAAAAAAAGGAAGGACTGTTAATTGTTCTACTGTCTCAGCCTGCCAGGCAGAGTTCTCCAAGGAACTCTACACTCTTGTGTTTTGTTTTTTCATAATGATATATCTTTCTAGAATTTTCTTTTTAAATCCAATAATGTGTCTTGGAGATCACTGTGTTATACATCTAGAACTACTCACTTTGTTAAATAGCGAATGGATGTGCATAGGCTTTTAGCCATTCTCCTACTCATGAATACTTAGGTTTTTTCCAGCATTACAAATAGTATTGCATAAACATCTTAGCTTCCCTGTGCACGTGGGATGTGTCTTTAGAATAAGTATTGGGCATTGGAACCGCTGAGTCATACGGTGTGCATATTTTTCACTTTAATAGATACTGGCAAGTTGCCCTCCAAAGTGGCTCTACCAATTTACACACCCACCAGCAGTGGAATGAGAACACATAGTTCCTTGAATCCTGCCAACCTTTCATATTAACAAACCATTTATGTCAATCTAACTGGGGGAAAATGCTATCTCGTTGTTTCAGCATACATTCCTCTGATTTCCAGTGAGGCTGAGCATCTTTCTGTGATCACTCGCTGTTGGTATTTTGTATTTCCTTTCATGACTGACATCTTTTTATCCTCGTGTCACCACCAGTGTTCTACAGGCCACTCTTGGCCCTTCTGTACAAAAATCCTGTTTTGTGACCCAATCTGCAGGGCCTCTGCTGATCATGTAGGTCCTGTCAGAACTATTTGCTCTAGTGGCTGAGAAAAGCCTCGTTGTCACAGGGGAGGTGGGACCTTTCCATCATTGTAAGATGACGTTTGGACCTGGTGACCCCTAGACCCCTCTGCTTCAGCACTAGATGCCTCCCTAAGACTACACTGACCTCAAGCCTAGTCTGAAGGCTCCTTGGTGCACATTGAATCTTTTAATAGAAGTAAAATTCAACATTTTAACCATTTTATAATGTACAATTCAGTGGTTTATAGTATTTTCACTAAGTTATGCAATATTACCAGTAATTTGAGAACATTCCCATCTCCCCTAAAAGAAACCTCATACCCATTAGCAGTTAGCCCCACTTTCCCCCTCCCCAATTCCCCTTTCCTTTCTCCACAAATCCATTTTCTGTCTCCATGGATTTGTCTTTTCTCAAAATTTCATATACATGGAGTTTTATGATATGTGGCATTTTGTGTCTAGCTTCTTTCACTTTAGCACAATATCTTCAAGATTTATCCATGATGTAGCATGTTTCTTCAGTACCTCATTCCTTTTTATGGCTAAATAGCATTCTATTAATGGATATACCACCTTTTGTTGATCCATTTATCAGTTAACAGACATCTGGGGTGTTTCTTCTTTTGGCTATTACGGATACTACTGCTATCAATATTCATCTACAAGTTTTGTGTGAGCATATGTTTTGAATTATCTTTGACATACACCTATGTGTGAAACTGCTGGGTCACATAGTAACTCTATGTTTGACTTCTTAAGGAAGTAACAGACTGTTTTCCATAGCAGCTGAACCATTTCACATTCCCATCAGCCATATGTGAAGGTTCCAGTTTCTCTACATGCTTACCAACACATGTTAATTTCCATTTAAAAACCTGTAGTCACCCCAGTTGGTATGAAGTGATACCCCTCTGTGGTTTTAATTTGTGTTTTCCTAGGACTAATGGTGCTGAGCATATTTGCTTTCTGGCCATTTGTATATCTTCTTTGAGAAATGTCTGTTGAAATCCTTTGCCCATGTTTAAATTGGATTGTCTCTTGCTGAGTTGTAAGAGTTCTTTATATATTTTGGATATAGGTTCTTACCAGATATACAGTTTGCAAATATTTTCTCCTTTCTGTGGGTTGTTTTTTTCTTTCTTGACAGTGTTCTTTGATACACAAAAGTTTTAAATTTTGATACAGTCCAATTATCTATTTTTTTCCTTTTGCTTTTGGTGTCATATTTAAGAAACTATTGCCTAATCTAAGGTCACACAGATTGACGTCTGTTTCTTTCTAACAGTTTTTTTGTTCTAGCTTTTACATTTATTCCTTTGATCTATTTTGAGTTAATTTTTGTATATGATTTGAGGTAGAGGTCCAACTTCATTCTTTTGCCTATGGATGTGCTTTGTCCCAATACCATTTGTTGCAAAGACTTTTCACATTGAGTGGTCTTGGCACCCTTGTCAGAACCAACTGACCATCAATGTATTGGTCGATTTCTGGACTTTTGAGTTTATTCCATTCTTTGATGAGTTTATTCCATTCTTCGATATGTCTGTCTTTATGCTAGCATCACACTGTTTTGATTACTCTTACTTTACATTAAGTTTTGGAATCAGAAAGTGTGAGTCTTTCAACTTTGTTCTCCCTTTTCAAGATAATTTTGGCTTTTTTTGTGTGTCCTTTGCATTTCCATATGAATTTTGGGATTAGCTTGTCTTTCAACATTGTAGTTTTCAGTGTGCAAGTCTTGCACTTTCCTCATGAAATTTATTCCTAAATATTGCATTCTTTTTGATGCTATTGTAAATGGGATTGTTTTTCTTAGTTTCATCTTCAAATTGTTCATTGTTCATGTAACCTCACATTAACTTCCAAAAGGGGCAGTTCTCTCCACACTGTCTTGGGGTGTGTGTGTTGCTGTTGCATCTTGTGAGCCATTGCTTGGGCTCACCTGTGTCTTATCTAAGTCACAGATGGAGAATTTGATTCTGTGATGCAAACGGAAACATATCTGACTCATTTTTCCCACACTCCCTTTGCTTTTGACAGCTCCTCTTGACTGGGAGAGGAAGAGAGTGGGTTGGTGGTGAGGACCTCTCCCTCTCACAGCTGCTTCCCCTGACCCTCCTCTCCCTCAGGGTTTTTGGGGGCACCTCCAAAGGTATTCTTGAAGGGCAGGGGCAGCCTTTTCTCTTACCTGCAAGGTGGGCCAGAATCCTTCCTCCTTTGATGGTCATCTTGCTGATGGAGGAATGTTGAGGGTGACAGGCACAAGCAGGGTCCTGGGGGCTGGCAGGGTCAGAGGAACCCAGGGAGGGAGCATGAAGATAACCAGCTGGTGAAAATCTGAGAAGTGGAGGATCATTCAAGGTAAATCTGGGCTCTCTGGACCAAGTCCAAAACCATCTCTCTGCTCGATCACTTGCTAGCTGGGCCTGTCGCTCAAGCTGAGTCTGTTTCCACTATACCGTGGGATGCTGATGCTTGTGTCACAGGGTGGACATGAACAACTAAGTGTGGTAACATGGGGAACATCCTGCATGGGGCTTGCTGGAGAAGGTGCCAGTAAATGTTCTTTGGAGTACAAGTTGCCCATCAAACTCCTTTCCTTCTTGGGGTTAGGGCTGGGTGAGAGCTCAGGATCCCTGAAGTGGCACAGAGCTCATAAGGAAGGGGAAAGGGTGGATATGGGAGTAGAATCCAGTAGAAGGAGGTATATGGGAGGCATATGGAACAGATCTCTCCTTTACTAGAGCTCAGAGTTGGCAATGGGAGTTTTAGGATGGGCAATGTGGAGGTTTCTGGGGCTGAGCAAACCCAATCACATTTTCATGCCAAAGGAATGGGACAGCCTGTCTGGGGACAACTGCAAGAAGCAGGATATTGCAAGTTTGTGTTTTGCATTATTTGCAGGCCAAAAAAAAAAAAAAGTCTATGCGTGGTTACTGGAATTTTAAACAAATAATTAGTTTATTCAAGTAATCAATTTCAAAATCGAGTTATGCTTTTTAGGTTCAAATACAAATTTTTTTATTCTATTTTTGAAATCTAATAAAATGTTGAAAATCCTATTTTCTTTAATTTCAACCTATCAATTTTGTTTGACTATTTATAATACAATAAAGCAAAAGCACTGGCCTTCACTTTTTTAGGAACATCTTTTATTGTGGTAAAGCACACAGAACAAAGTAACCATCTTAACCACCAACTGTACTGCTCAGTGGTATTAAATACATTCACATTGTCGTGCAGTGATCACCACCATCCATCCCTATAACTTTTTTCATCTTGTAAACTGAAACTCTATACCCATTAAACAAAAACTCCTTATTGTCTCCTTCCCCAGTCCCTGGCTACCACCATTCTCGTTTCTGTCTTTTGATTTTAACTATTCTAAGTACCTCATGTAAGTGGACTCATACAGTATTTGTTTTTTTGTGACTGGCTTCCTTCATTTAGCATGATGTCTTCAAGGCTCACCCATGTTATATAGCATATTGCATAATTTCTTTCCTTTCTAGGCTGACTAAGACTTTATTATATGTATATGTCACATTTTGCTTACCCATTCATCCACTAATGGACATCTGGATTGCTTCTGCATTTTAGCTTTTGTGAATAGTGCTATGAACATGGGTGTGCAAATATTTCTTCATAACTCTACTTTCAGTTCCTTTGGGCATATATCTAGACATACAACCGCTAGGTCATACGGTAATTCTCATTTTATATTTTTTGAGAGCCATACTGCTTTCCATAGCAGCTGTACCATTACTATCAATAGTGCACAAGATTTCAAATTTCTGCACATCCTTGCCAACACTTGTTTTCTGGGTTTTTTTTTTTGATAGTTGCCATCCTAATGGGTGTGAGGTGGTATCTCATTTTAGTTTTGATTTGCATTTCCCTAATAATTAGTGACATTGAGCATCTTTTTGTGTGCTGATTGGCCATTTATCTATCTTCTTTGGAAAAATGTTTAAGTCCTTGCCCATTTTTGAGTTGGGTTGTTTGGTTTTTGCTACTGAGTTATTGGAGTTCTCTCTATATTCTGGATATTAATCCCTTATCATATATATGATTTGCAAATATTTTCTCCCATTCTGTGGGTTTCCCTTTTACTCTGTTAATAGTATACTTTGATGGACAAAATTCTTAAATTTTCATCAAGTCCAATGTGTTTATTTTTTCTTTTGTTAACTGTGCTTTTGATGTCATACCTAAGAAATCATTCTCAAATCCACCGTTGTGAAGTTTCTGTCCTGTTTTCTTCTAAGAGTTTTATTGTTTTAGGTCTTACATTTCATTTTTGATCCATTTAGAGTTAATTTTTGTATATGGTGTTAGGTATGGGTTCAACTTCATTCTTCTGCATGTGGATAAGTTTTCCCATCATCATTTGTTGAAAAGACTGTCCTTTCTCTGTTGAATGGTTTTGGCACCCTTGTCAAAATCATTTGGCCATATATGTGAGGGTTTGTTTTTGTGCTGTCTGTTTTCTTCCATTTGTTTATGTCTGTCTTTATGCCCACACTCTTTTGATTACCATAGCTTTGTAGTAATTTTTTTTACTGTTTTCTTTCTTTTTTTTAAATATAGTATTGATATACAATCTTACGAAGGTTTCATATGAACAACATTGTGGTTTGAACATTCACCCATATTATCAAGTCCTCACTGCCCCCTCCATTGCAGTCGCTGTCTATTAGCATAGAAAGATGCTATCGAGTCATTCCTTGTCTTCTCCGTGCTATAGCTTTGTAGTAAATTTTGAAATCAGTAAATGTGAGGTCTTCAGTTTTGTTCTTTTTCAAGATAATTTTGGCTATTTGGAATTCCTTGACATTCCATATGAATTTTAGTATGGGTTTCTCTATTTCTGCAAAAAATGTCATCGGATTTTGATAGGGATTGCATTGAATCTGTAGAGTGCTTTGGGTAGTATTGACATTTTAATAATAAGTCTTCAAATCCATGAACTTGGAATGTGTTTCCATTTATTTATGCATTCTTAATTTCTTTCAGCAGTGTTTTATAGTTTTCATTGTACAAGTCCTTCACCTTCTTGGCTAAGTTAATTCCTAAGTATTTTACTCTTTTTGATGATACTGTAAGTGAAATGTTTTTGTAATTTTCATCTCAGATTGTTCATTGTTCATGTACAGAAATGCCACTGTTTTTTGTGTATTGACTTTGTATCCTGGTACTTTGCTGAATTCACTTATTAGTTCTAACAGCTTTTTTTGTTTGTAAATTTTTAAGGTTTTCTACATGTAAAATCATATCATCTGCAAACAGATAATTTTACTTCTTCCTTTCCAAATTGGATGCCTTTTTATTTCTTTTTCTTACCTAATTGCTCTGGCAAGAACTTCCAGTACTGTGTTGAATAGAAATGGTGGAAGGGGGAATCCTTTAGGTAGCCCCTGATCTTAGAGGAAAAGATTTCAGTCTTTCACTATTGAATATGGTATTTGCTATGGACTTTTCATATATGATTTTTATTATGTTGCAGTCATTTCCTTCCATTCCTAGTTTGTTGAGTGTTTTTATAACGAAAGCATACTGAATTTTGTCAAACACTTTTTTCTGCATCAATTGAGATGATCATATGTCTTTTTCCTTCGTTCTGTTGATGTGGTGCATTACATTGACTGATTTTTTCATGTTGAACCATCCTTGCATTCTAGGTATAAATTCCGTCTGGTTGTGATGTATAATCTTTTCATTATGGTGCTCAATTCTGTGAACTAGTATTTTGTTGAGGATTTTTGCATTAGAGATCATAAGGGTTATTGGCTTGTAGTTTTATTGTACTATCTTTGCCTGGCTTTGGTGTCAGGATAATGTTGGCCTTGTAGAATGAGTTAGGAGGTGTTCTCTCCTCTTCAATTTTTGAAAAAATTTGAGGATTGGTATTAGTTTTTTAATAGTTGGTAGAATTCACGAGTGAAGTTATCAAGTCTAGGGTTTTTCTTTTTGGGGAGATTTTGACTACTGATTCTATTTCCTTATGAGTTATAGGTGTATTCAGACTTTCTAGTTTTTCATGATTTAGTCTTGGTAGGTTTTGTGTTTCTAAGAATTTGTTCATTTCATCTAAGTTATCCACTTTGTTGCTATACATTGTTCATAGTACTCTATTAAAATCCTTTTTAGAATAGGTAGTCATGTCTGTGGTTTCATTTCTGATTTTAGTAATTTGAGTCTTTCCCTCTTTTTCTCTTAGTTCATCTAACTAAAGGTTTGTCAATTTTGTCGATCTTTTCAAAGAACCAACTTTTGGTTTCATTGTTTTTCTCTGTTGTTCTTCTACTCTCTAGTTTGTTTATCTCTGCTCTAATCTTTATTACTTCCTTTCTTCTGTTAGCTTTCAATTTAGTCTAATCTTCTTTTTCTAGTACCTACGTTGTAAAGTTAGGTTGTTGATTTGAGACTTTATTTTTTTAATGTTAGTGTTTGTAGCTATAAAGTACCCCTTAGTACCACATTTTTTGTATCCCAAAAGTTCAGGTACATATTGTGTTTTCCTTTGCATTTGTCCTTAAGTATTTTATAATTTCCCTTGTGATTTCTTCTTTGATCCACTAGTTGTTTAAAAGTGTATTGTTTAATTTTAACAATTTTGTGAATTTTCCAGTTTTCTTTTTATTATTGATCTCTAACTTCATCCTGTTGTAGTCAGAGAAGATAATTTGTATGGTATCTATCTTTTAAAATCTATTGAGACATAATTTGTGGCCTAACATATGGTCTACCCTGCAAAATGTTTCATGTGCACATGAGGAGAATGTGTATGCTGTTGTTGGGTAAAGACTTCTGTATGTGTCTGTTACATCTAGTTGGTTTGCATTAAGTCCTCTCTTTCCTTACTTATCTTCTGTCTGTTCTACCCATTATTATGAGTGGGGTATTGAAGTCTCTATTATTGTAGAACTGCCTATTTCTCCCTTAAACTCTGTCAATTTTTGCTTCATATATTTTGATGGTCTGTTATTATGTGTGTAAATATTTTTATATTGAGACTTTTATTAAAATAATGTCCTTTGTATCTTGTAACTTTTTTGATTTAAAGTCTATTTTGTATGATACTCCTCCTCTTTTTTGGTTACTATTTGCATGAAATATCTTTTTCCATTCTTTCACTTTGAAACTATGTCTTTGTATCTCAAGTGATTCTTTATATAGTGTATATTTGGATTATGTGTTTTTTTCAATCCATTCTGCCAAACTCTTTTGATTGAAGAGTTTAGATCATTTTTTTATTAAGGTATTATTGATATACACTCTTCTGAAGGTTTCACATGAAAAAAACAATGTGGTTACTACATTTACCCATATTATCAGGTCCCCACTCATACCCCAATTCAGTCACTGTAAGTATAGTAACATCAGTATAGTAAGACGACACAGATTCACTGTTTTGCCTTCTCTGTGCTACACTGTTTTCCCTGTGATTCCCCACACCATGTGTACTAAACATAATACCCCACAATCCCCTTCTCCCACCCTCTCCACCCACCCTCCCACACCCCTCCCCTTTCGTAACGACTAGTTCCTTCTTGGAGTCTTTGAGTCTGCTACTATTTTGTTCCTTCAGTTTTGCTTCGTTGTTATACTCCACAAATGAGGGAAATCTTTTGGCACTTGTCTTTCTCCGCCTGGCTTATTTCACTGAGCATAATATCCTCCAGCTCCATCCATGTTGTTGCAAATGGCAGGATTTGTTTCCTTCTTATGGCTGAATAGTATTCCATTGTGTATATGTACCACATCTTCTTTATCCATTCATCTACTGACGGACACTTAGGTTGCTTCCATATCTTGGCTACTGTAAAAAGTACTGCAATAAACATAGGGGTGCATATGTCTTTTTGAATCTGAGAAGTTGTATTCTTTGGGTAAATTCCAAGGAGTTGGATTCCCGGGTCAAATGGTATTTGTATTTTTAGTTTTTTGAGGAACCTCCATATTGCTTTCCACAATGGTTGAACTAGCTTACATTCCCACCAGCAGTGTAGGAGGGTTCCCTTTTCTCTGCATCCTCGCCAGCATTTGTTGTTTAGTCTTTTGGATGCTGGCCATCATTACTGGTGTGAGGTGATACCTCATTGTGGTTTTAATTTGCATTTCCCTGATGATTAGTGATGTGGAGCATCTTTCCATGTGTCTGTTGGCCATCTGAATTTCTTCTTTGGAGAACTGTCTCTTCATATCCTCTGCCCATTTTAAAAATCAGGTTATTTGCTTTTTCGGTGTAGAGGCATATAAGTTCTTTATATATTTTGGATGTTAACCCCTATATAGTTGGGTTTCTATCAGGGCTCTCTAGTCTGTTCCATTGGTCTATGGGTTTGTTCTTGTGCCGGTACCAAACTGTCTTGAGGACTGTGGCTTTGTAGTAAAGCTTGAAGTTGGGGAGCATAATCCCCCCAGCTTTATTCTTCCTTCTAATGATTGCTTTGGCTATTCCGGGTCTTTGATGGTTCCATATGAATTTTAGAATGAGTTTCTCTAGTTTGTTGAAAAATGCTGTTGTTGTTTGATAGGAATTGCATTGAACCTGTAGATTGCTTTAGGCAGGATGGTCATTTTGACAATATTAATTCTTCCTATCCATGATCATGGGATGTGTTTCCATTTATTGGTGTCTTCTTTAATTTCTCTCATGAGTATCTTGTAGTTTTCAAAGTATAGGTCTTTCACTTCCTTGGTTAGGTTTACTCCTGGGTATTTTATTCTTTAATGCAACTTTGAATGGAATTGTTTTCCTGATTTCTCTGCTAGTTCATTGTTAGTGTATAGGAATGCCATAGATTTCTGCGCATTAATTTTGTATCCCACAACTTTGCTGAATTCAGATATTAGATCTAGTAGTTTTGGAGTAGATTCTTTAGGGTTTTTTATGTACAATATCATGTCATCTGCAAACAGGGACAGTTTAACTTCTTCCTTGCCAATCTGGATGCCTTTTATTTCTTTGTGTTGTCTAATTGCCATGGCTAGGACCTCCAGTACTATGTTGAATAGAATTGGGGAGAGTGGGCATCCTTGTCTTGTTCCCAATCTTAAAGGAAAAGCTTTCAGCTTCTTGCTCTTAAGTATAATGTTGGCTGTGGGTTTGTCATATATAGCCTTTGTTATGTTGAGGTACTTGCCCTCTACACCCATTTTGTTGAGAGTTTTTATCATGAAACGTTGAATTTTGTCAAATGCTTTTTCAGCATCTATGGACATGATCATGTGGTTTTTGTCCTTCTTTTTGTTGATGTGGTGGATTATGTTGATGGATTTTCGAATGTTGGACCATCCTTGCATCCCTGAAATCCTACTTGATCATGATGGATGATCCTTTTGATGTAATTTTGAATTCAGTTTGCTAATATTTTGTTGAGTATTTTTGCTTCTATGTTCATCAGGGATATTGGTCTGTAGTTTTTTTTTGTGGTGTCTTTACCTGGTTTTGGTATGAGAGTGATGCTGGCCTCATAGAATGAGTTTGGAAGTATTGCCTCTTCTACTCCTTGGAAAACTTTAAGGATGATGGGTATTAGGTCTTTACTAAATGTTTGATAAAATTCCATGGTGAAGCCATCTGGTCCAGGAGCTTTGTTCTTAGTAGGTTTTTTTTTTTACCAGTTCAATTTCATCGCTGGTAATTTGTCTGTTCATATTTTCTGTTTCTTTCTTGGTCAGCCTGGGAAGGCTGTATTTTTCTAGAAAGTTGTCCATTTCTTCTAGGTTATCCAGTTTGTTAGCATATAATTTTTCATAGTATTCTCTAATAGTTCTTTGTAATTCTGTGCTGTCCATAGTGATTTTTTCTTTCTCATTTCTGATTCTGTTTATGTGAGTAGACTCTCTTTTTTTCTTGATAAGTCTGGCTAGGGGTTTATCCATTTAGTTTATTTTCTTGACAAACCAGCTCTTGCTTTCGTTGATCCTTTCCATTGTTTTATTCTTCTTGATTTTATTTATTTTTGCTCTAATCTTTATTATGTCCCTCCTTCTACTGACTTTGGGCCTCATTTTTTCTTCTTTTTCTAGTTTCATTAATTGTGAGTTTAGACTGCTCCTATGGGAATGTTCTTCTTTCCTGAGTATGCCTGTATTGCAATATACTTTCCTCTTAGCATGGCCTTCGGTGCGTCCCACAGATTTTGCGGTGTTGAATTATTGTTGTCATTTGTCTCCATATATCACTTAATCTCTGTTTTTATTTGGTCACTGATACATTGATTATTTAGGAGCATGTTATTAAGCCTCTATGTGTTTGTGGGATTTTTCATTTTCTTTGTGTAATTCATTTCTAGTTTCATTCCTTTGTGGTCTGAGATGCTGGTTGGTACAATTTAAATCTTTTTGTATTTACCGATGCTCTTTTTGTGGCCTAGTATATGATCTGTTTTTGAAAATGTTCCATGTGCACTTGAGAAGAATGTGTATTCTGCCGCTTTTGGGTGTAGAGTTCTGTAGATGTCTGTTAGGTCCATCTGTTGTAATGTGTTGTTCAGTGCCTCTGTCTCCTTACTTATTTTCTGTCTGGTTGATTTGTCCTTCAGAGTGAGTGGTGTGTTGAAGTCTCCAGAATGAATACATTGCATTCTATTTCTTCTTTTAATTCTGTTAGTATTTGTTTCACATATGTAGGAGCTCCTGTGTTGGGTGCATAGATATTTATAATGGTTATATCTTCTTGTGGGATTGACCCTTTTATCATTATGTAATGTCCTTCTTTTCTTTGTCTCTTGTGACTTTCTTTGTTTTGAAGTCCATTTTGTCTGATACAAGTACTGCATCTCCTGCTTTTTTCTCCCTATTAGTTGCATGAAATGTCTTTCTCGATCCCTTCACTTTTAGTCTGTGTATGTCTTTGGGTTTGAAGTGAGTCTCTTGAAGGCAGCATATAGATGGGTCTTATTTTTTTATCCATTCAGTGACTCTATGTCTTTTGATTGGTGCATTCAGTCCATTTACATTTAAGGTGATTATGGATAGGTATATACTTACTGGCATTGCTGGCTTCAGACTCATGGTTACCAAAGGTTCAAGGTTAACTTCCTTACTAAGAGTCTAACTTACTTAATATGCTATTACAAACACAATCTCAAGGTTCTTTTTTTTTTCCTCCTCCTTTTTCTTCCTCCTCCATTCTTTATATATTAGGTATCATATTCTGTACTGTTCTCTATCCCTTGATTGACTTTGGGGATAGTTAATTTAATTTTGCATTTGCTTAGTAATTAGCTGTTCTACTTTCTTTATTGTGGTTTTATTAACTCTGGTGACAGCTATTAAACCGTAGGAAAACTTCCATCTATAGCAGTACCCCCAAAATAACACTGTAGAGATGGTTTGTGGGAGGGTAAATTCTCTCAGCTTTTGCTTATCTGGGAATTGTTTAATACCTCCTTCAAATTTAAGTGATAATCTTGCCGGATAAAGTAATCTTGGTTCAAGGCCCTTCTGCTTCATGCATTAAATACATCGTGCCACTCCCTTCTGGCCTGTAAGGTTTCTGCTGAGAAGTCTGATGATAGCCTGATGGGCTTTCCTTTGCATGTGATCTTATTTCTCTCTCTGGCTGCTTTTAATACTCTGTCCTTATCTTTGATCTTTGCCATTTTAATTACTATATGTCTTGATGTTGTCTTCCTTGGGTCCCTTGTGTTGGGAGATCTGTGCACCTCCATGGCCTGAGAGACAATCTCCTTCCCCAGATTGGGGAAGTTTTCAGCAATCACCTCCTCAAAGACACTTTCTATCCCTTTTTCTCTCTTTTCTTCTTCTGGTACTCCTATAATGTGAATATTGTTCCGCTTGGATTGGTCACACAGTTCTCTCAATATTCTTAGAGATCCTTTTTTCTCTCTGTGACTCAGTTTCTTTGTATTCCTTTTCTCTAGTTTCTATTTCATTTATTATCTCGTCCACCATATCCAATCTGCTTTTAATACCGTCCATTGTGTTCTTCAATGATTGGATCTCCGACCTTAATTCATTCCTGAGTTCTTAAATATCTTTCCGCACTTCCATGAGAATGTTAATTATTTTTATTTTGAACTCCCTTTCAGGGAGAGTCATGAGGTCAATATCATTTAAATCTTTCTCAGGAGTTGTATTAATAATTTTACTCTGGACCAGCTTCCTTTGGCATTTCATATTTGTGTATGGCGCCCTGTAGTGCCCAGAAGCTCTACTCCCTGGAGCTGCTCAGCCCCTGAAGCAGTGTCGGGGGTTGCAGGGGAGTGTTATTGGTGCCTCGGGAGAAGAAAGAGCTGTTTCCTGCTTCCTGGCTGCTATACCTGTCTCCACTGCCTGAACCAGTGGGCCGAGCACACAGGTATAAGCCTCTGTGCTTTGCGCTTTTAGTTGCTGGAGACAGATCTTCCCTCTGGCTGGCCTAACGCCCGGGTGGCGTTTCCCAGTTTGCAAGCCCAGTGGGGCTGGCCAGAGAAAGGCACAGTAGTCTGCCCGTCACAGAAGGGGTTCTTGGAGCTGTGTAGGCAGCCAGGGAGCTGGAGCACCTGAAGATCGTGAAAGCTCCCAATCTGCTGGGCAGAGTTCACCCAAACAATTTTGTCTACCAGCCCTCTTGCTAAGGGCTTTTTTGTTAGGAAATTCCTCAGACTGGCCACCTTTCTTTGGTCCCAGAGCAGCCAGATATGGATCCCTGCCCTCCACAAGCGGCTGGAATCTCAGTCTCTCCAGGAATTCTGCCTCTCTTAGCTTTCCAACCCCCTACTCACAAGAGCATCATGCAGGCACCATGAAATGTAGGTTTGTGCTCCCAGAGAAGATCTCCAGAGTTAGGTATTCAGCAGTCCCACATCTCCACTCCCTCCCTGTTCTGTTCTCTTCTTCCTGCCATTGAGCTGGGGTGGGGGAGGGGCTTGGATCCCACAGGACCACAGCTTTAGTACGTTACCCTTTTCCATGAGGTCTGCTCTTGTCTCCAGTTATATGCAGTTTGTTGCAGTCCTCTTTCCTGTTGCTCTTTCAAGAGTAGTTGTATTAATTGTATTTTCATATTATATGTGGTTTTAGGAGGAAGTCTCTGTCTCGCCTCTCATGCTGCCATCTTTAATCCTCTCTCTAGACCATCTAGGGCTCTCTAGACTATCTAGGGATAGTAATTACTGATAAGAAGAGACTTACTTCTGTCATTGTGCTATTTGTTTTCTATATGCCTTATAGCTTTTTTGTTCCTCATTTCCTGCATTTCTGTCTTCTTCTGTGTTTAGTTGATTTTTCATACTGATATTCCTTTCTCATTTCCTTTTGTGTATGTTCTGTAGCTACTTTCTTTGTGTTCACCATGGGGCTTACATTTAACATCCTAGTTATAACATAGTAGTTTGAATTTGCACTAGCTTAACTTCAATAACATACAAAAACTGTTCCTTTACAGCTCCTTCTCCACCCTCTTTCAGTTGTTGATTTCACAGAATTGTATTTTCTACATCATGTGCCACAAAAGATAAACTAAAATAATTATTTTAAATGTAGTCGTTTAAGTTATGTAGAAAACAAGATTTGGAGTCACAAACCAGAGTTATGGTAATAGTAAACTTTAACACTTAGGCTTTTTTTCGTTGAAGGTATTAGTCTCTTAAATCATGTTGAAAACAAAAAGTGCAGTTACAAACCACTCATGATAATCTAGCTTTTATAATTGTCTATGTATTTATCTTTATTGAGATGTTTATTTCTCCATACAGCTTTGAGTTATTGTCTAATAATGTTCTTCCATTTTACCTTGCACTTCCTTGAGCATTTCTTGCAGGGAATGTCTATTGGTCATGAACTCCCTCGATTTTTGTTTACCTGGGAGTGCCTTAATTTCTCCCTCACTTTTTTTTTTGCTACTATGAATATACAATTACATGAGCAATATTATGGTTACTAGACCCCCTATTATCAAGTCTCCACCACATACCCGATAGCAGTCATTGTCCATCAGCATAGTAGGATGTTACAGAATCACTACTTGTCTTCTCTGTGTTATATACTGCCTTCCCCGTATCCCCCCCACCCCACCCCCACCCCTGCTACATTATGTGTGCTAACTGTAATAGCCCTTTTTCCCCCTTATCCCTCCCTTCCCACCCATCTTCCCCAGTCCCTTTCCCTTTGGTAACTGTTAGTCCATTCTTGGGTCCTGTGAGTCTGCTGCTGTTTTGTTCCTTCAGGTTTTTCTTTGCTCTTATACTCCACAGATGAGTGAAATCATCTGATACTTGTCTTTCTCCACCTGGCTTATTTCACTGAGCAAAATACCCTCTAGCTCCATCCATACTGTTGCAAATAGAAGGATTTGTTTTCTTCTTATGGCTGAATAATATTCCATTGTGTATATATACCACATCTTCTTTATCCATTCATCTACTGATGGACACTTAGGTTGCTTCCATTTCTTGGCTATTGTAAATAGTGCTGCGATAAACATAGGGGTGCATATGTCTTTTTCAAACTGGGCTGCTGCATTCTTAGGGTAAATTCCTAGGAGTGGAATTCCTGGGTCAAATGGTATTTCTATTTTGAGTTTTTTGAGGAACCTCCATACTGCTTTCCACAATAGTTGAACTAATTTGCATTCCCACCAGCAGTGTAGGAGGGTTCCCTTTTCTCCACATCCTCACCAACATTTGTTGTTGTTTGTGTTTTGGATGTTGGCCATCCTCACTGGTGTGAGGTGATATCTCATTGTAGTTTTAATCTGCATTTCTCTGATGATTAGCGATGTGGAGCATCTTTTCATGTGCCTGTTGGCCATCTGAATTTCTACTTTGGAGAAGTGTCTATTCATGTCCTCTGCCCATTTCTTAATTGGATTATTTGCTTTTTGTTTGTTAAGGTGCATGAGTTCTTTATATATTTTGGATGTCAACCCCTTATCGGATACGTCATTTATGAATATATTCTCCCATACTGTAGGATGTCTTTTTATTCTACTGATGGTGTCCTTTGCTGTACAGAAGCTTTTCAGCTTGATATAGTCCCACTTGTTCATTTTTGCTTTTGTTTCCCTTGCCCGGGAAGATATGTTCATGAAGAAGTTGCTCATGTTTATGTCCAAGAGATTTTTGCCTATTTTTTTCTAAGAGTTTTATGGTTTCATGACTTACATTCAGGTCTTTGATCCATTTTGAGTTTACTTTTGTGTATGGGGTTAGACAGTAATCCAGTTTCATTCTTTTATGTGTAGCTGTCCAGTTTTGCCAGCACCAGCTGTTGAAGAGGCTGTCATTTCCCCATTGTATATCCATGGCTCCTTTATTATATATTAATTGACCATATATGCTTGGGTTTATATCTGGGCTCTATATTCTGTTCCACTGGTCTATGGGTCTGTTCTTGTGCCAATACCAAATTTTCTTGATTACTGTGGCTTTGTAGTAGAGCTTTAAGTCAGGGAGCATAATTCCCCCTGCTTTATTCTTCCTTCTCAGGATTTCTTTGTCTATTCAGTGTCTTTTGTGGTTTCATATGAATTTTAGAACTATTTGCTCTAGTTCATTGAACAATGCTGTTGATATTTTGATAGGGATTGCTTTGAATCTGTAGATTGCTTTAGGCAGGATGGCCATTCTGACAATATTAATTCTTCCTAGCCAAGAGCATGGGATGAATTTCCATTTATTAGTGTCCTCTTTAATTTCTCTTAAGAGTGTCTTGTAGTTTTCAGGGTATAGGTCTTTCACTTCCTTGGTTAGGTTTATTCCTAAGTATTTTATTTTATTCGTTTGGATGCAATTGTGAATGGAATTGTTTTCCTGATTTCTCTTGCTGCTAGTTCATCGTTAGTGTACAGGAATGCAACAGATTTCTGTGTATTAATTTTGTATCCCACAACTTTGCTGAATTCAGATATTAGATCTAGTAGTTTTGGAATGGATTCTTTAGGGTTTTTATGTACAATATCATGTCATCTGTAAACAGGGACAGTTTGAGTTCTTCCTTGCCAGTCAGGATGCCTTTTATATCTTTGTTTTGTCCGCCGTGGCTAGGACCTCCAGAACTGTGCTGAATAAAAGTGGGGAGAGTGGGCATCCTTGTCTTGTTCCCAATCTTAAAGGAAAAGCTTTCAGCTTCTTGCTCTTAAGTATAATGTTGGCTGTGGGTTTGTCATATATAGCCTTTATTATGTTGAGGTACTTGCCCTCTTTACCCATTTTGTTGAGAGTTTTTATCATGAAACATGTTGAATTTTGTCAAATGCTTTTTCAGCATCTATGGACATGATCATGTGGTTTTTGTCCTTCTTTTGTTGATGTGGTGGATGATGTTGATGGATTTTCGAATGTTGTACCATCCTTGCATCCCTGGGATGAATCCTACTTGATCCTGATGGATGATCTTTTTGATGTATTTTTGAATTCGGTTTGCTAATATTTTGTTGAGTATTTTTGCATCTGTGTTCATCAGGGATATTGGTCTGTAATTTTTTTTTTCGTGGTGTCTTTACCTGGTTTTGGTATTAGAGTGATGTTGGCCTCGTAGAATGAGTTTGGTAGTATTTCCTCCTCTTCTACTTTTTGGAAAACTTTAATGAGGATGGGTACTAGGTCTTCACTAAATGTTTGTTAAATTCAGCAGTGAAACCATCTGGTCCAGGTGTTTTGTTCTTAGGTAGCTTTTTGATTACCAATTCAATTTCTTTGCTGGTAATTGGTCTATTCAAATTTTCTCTTTCTTCCTGAGTCAGCCTTGGAAGGTTGTATTTTTGTATACAGTTGTCCATTTCTTCTAGGTTATGCAGTTTGTTACCATATAATTTTTCATAGTATTCTCTCATAATTCTTTGTATTTCTGTGGTGTCCGTAGTGATTTTTCCTTTCTCATTTCTGATTCTGTTTATGTGTGTAGACTGTCTTTTTTTCTTGATAAGTCCGGCTAGGGGTTTATCTATTTTGTTTATTTTCTCAAAGAACCAGCTACTGCTTTCATTGATTCTTTCTATTATTTTATTCTTCTCAATTTTAGTTATTTCTGCTCTAATCTTTATTATGTCCCTCCTTCTGTTGACTTTGGGCCTCATTTGTTCTTCTTTTTCTAGTTTTGTTAATTGTGAGTTTAGACTGCTCATATGGGATTGTTCTTCTTTACTGAGGTAGGCCTGTATTGCAATATATTTCCCTCTTAGCATGGCCTTCACTGCATTGCACAGATTTTGTGGTGTTGAATTAGTGTTGTCATTTGTCTCCATATATTGCTTGATCTCTGTTTTTATTTGGTCATTGATCCATTGATTATTTAGGAGCATGTTATTAAGCCTCCATGTGTTTGTGGGCTTTTTCGTTTTCTTTGTGTAATTTATTTCTAGTTTTATACCTTTGTGATGTGAGAAGCTGGTTGGTACAATTTAAAACTTTTTGAATTTACTGAGGTTCTTTTTGTGGCCTAATATATGATCTATTCTTGAAAATGTTCCATGTGCACTTGAGAAGAATGTGTATTCTGTTGCTTTTGGATGGAGTGTTCTGTAGATGTCGGTTAGGCCCATCTGTTCTAATATGTTGTTCAGTGCCTCTGTCTCTTTACTTATTTTCTGTCTGGTTGATCTGTCCCTCAGAGTGAGTGGAGTGTTGAAGTCTCCTAGAATGAATGCATTGCATTCTATTTCTTCTTTTAATTCTGTTAGTATTTGTTTCACATATGTAGGTGCTCCTGTGCTGGGTGCATAGATATTTATAATAGTTATATCCTCTTGTGGACTGACCGTTTTATCATTATGTAATGTCCTTCTTTGTCTCTTGTGACTGTCTTTGTTTTGAAGTCTATTTTGTCTGATGCAAGTACTGCAACTCCTACTTTTTTCTCCCTATTAGTTGCATGAAATATCTTTTTCCATCCCTTCACTTTCAGTCTGGGTATGTTTATGGGTTTGAAGTGAGTCTCTTGTAGGCAGCATATAGATGGGTCTTATTTTTTTATCCATTCAGTAACTCTATGTCTTTTGATTGGTGCATTCAGACCGTTTACATTTAGGGTGATTATCAATAGGTATGTACTTATTGCCATTGCAGGCTTTAGATTCATGGTCACCAAAGGTTCAAGGGCAATTCCCTTACTATCTAACAGTCTAATTTAACTTACTTCATATACTATTACAAACACAACCTAAATGTTCTTTTTTTTCCCCTCCTTTCTCTTCCTCCTCCATTCTTTGTATGTTATGAATCATATTCTGTACTCTTTGTCTTCCTTGGGTGACATATTTTTAGCCTTAGGGATACTTCCATCTATAGGAGTCCCTCCAAAATGCACTGTAGAGGTGGTTTGTGGGAGTTAACTTCTCTCAGCTTTTGCTTGTCTGTAAATTGTTTAATCCCTCCTTCAAATTTAAATGATAACCTTGCTGGGTATAGTATTCTTGGTTCATGGCCCTTCTGTTTCATTGCAGTAAATACATCATGCCACTCCATTCTGGCCTGTAAGGTTTCTCTTGAGAAGTCTGATGATAGCCTGTTGGGTTTTCCTTTGTATGTGATTTTTTTCTCTCTCTCTAGCTGCTTTTAAAAGTCTGTCTTTATCCTTGATATTTGCCAGTTTAATTATTATATGTCTTGATGTTGTCTTCCGTGGGTCCCTTGTGTTGGGAGATCTGTGTACCTCCATAGCTTGAGAGGCTATCTCCTTACTCAGATTGGGGAAGTTTTCAGCAATTACCTCTTCAATGACACTTTCTATCCCTTTTTCTCTCTCTTCTTCTTCTGGTACCCAAATAATGCGAATATTGTTGCATTTGGATTGGTCACACAGTTCTCTCAATATTCTTTCATTCTTAGAGATCCTTTCCTTTCTGTGCCTCAGCTTCTTTGTATTTTTCTTCTCTAATTTCTATTCCATTTACTGTCTCTTCTACTACATCTAATCTGCTTTTAAATCCCTCCATTGTATGTTTCATTTCAGATATGGAATTTCTTAATGATTGAATCTCCAACTTAAATTCAGTCCTGAGTTCTTGAGTATTTTTCTGTACCTCCATAAGCATGTTTATAATTTTTATTTTGAACTCTCTTTCAGGAAGATTGGTGAGTTCGGTTTCATTTGGCCCTCTTTCTGGGGTTTGTGAGATTTTGGTCTGAACCATGTTCTTTTGACATTTCATATTTCTGTGTGGTGCCCAACTGTGTGCAGAAACTCCAGTCACTGGAGCTGCTCAGCCCCTAGAGTGAGGTTGGGGGTCATAGGGGAGCGGAGCTGGTGCCTGAGAGGAGGAAAGATCTGTTTCCTGATTCTTGTCCTGATTGCGGTGCCTGTCTCCAGTGTCAGAGCCAGTGGGCCAAGCACACACGTGTAAACCTCTGTGGTTTGTCTCTAGCTGTTTTAGGCAGTGCCTCCATCTGGCTGGCCTGACACCTGCACAGTGACTGCCGGTTTGCGAGCAGGTGCCTGCAGGCCAGTAGGAATGTTTGGCAGGCTTTGTGTCATGGGGAGTGGGGGGGGGGCTCAGAGCTGAGTAGGCAGCCGGGGGGGTGGAGCACCTGAAGCTCCTTAAAGTTCCCAACCACCTGGGCAGAGCATGCCCAGGCAACCTTGTCCAGCTCTCCCTTCTCCCGCACAGCAAGCTCCGTGCAAACTCTGCCCCTTCAACAACCCTCTAGCTGCTAGGAAGCCTCTCAGACTGCCTGCCTTTCCTCTGACACAGAGTGGCCTGTGTGGATTCCATCCTCCGCAAAAGGCCGGAATGTCAATTTCTCAAGCACTCTGCCTGTCCTAGCTCCACAACATCCAGAGCACCTCACACTATAGGATTCTGCTCACAAAGTAGATCTCCAGGGCTAGGTGTTCAGCAGTCCCTGTCTTTCACCCCCTCCCCTGCTCCATTTCTCTTCCTCCTGCCTATGAGCTAGGGTGGGGGAAGGGCTTGGGTCCTGTCAGATTAAGGCTTTTTCCTACGTTACCCTGTTTCGTGAGGTCTGCTCTGTTCATGAGGTCTGTTTGCAGTCTGGTTCAGCCTTCTTTCTTGTTGCTGTTTTAAGGTTAGTTGTATTAATAAACTATGTTTCTGTACAATTTGTGGTTTTGGGAGGAGCTCTCCATCTCACCTCTCACGCCGCCATCTTGCAAGTCTCTCTCCCTCACTTTTGAAGAATAGTTTTGCTGGGTGCAGTATCCTTTGTTGATAATTTTTTTCTTTTAACACTTTGAATGTATTGGTCTACTGCCTTCTAGTCTCCAAAGTTTCTAATGACAAATCTGTTGTAACTTACTGAGCATCCTTGTGTGTGATGATTGCTTCTCTCTTGCTGTTTTCAAGATTCTCTCTTTGTTTTTGCCTTTTGAAAGTTTGATTATAATGTGTCTTGGTTTGGATCTCTTTAAGTTCATCTTACTTGGAGTTCATTGAACTTCTTGGATGTTTATATTCATATCATTCATCAAATTTGGGATGTTCTCAGTCATTATTTTTTCAAATATTCTCTCTTTCGCTTTCTCTCTATTGGCCTTCAGAGATTCCCATGACATGTGTGTTATACCTCTTGATGGTGTCCTGGTCCTTTAGGCTCTGTTTGCTTTCCTTCAACCCTTTTTTTTTTTTACTGACACTTAGACTTGATAATTTCCATTGTCCTACCTTCAAGTTCACCGATTCATTCTTCCTGCTCAAATCTTCCTTGAATCCCTCTAGTGAATTTTTCATTTCAGTTATTGTACTTTTCATCTCCACAATTTCTTTTGGGTTTCTTTTTAGGTTTTCTGCTTATTGATATTTGCATTTTGTTCACCCATTGTTTTCTTGACTTTCTCCACATCTTCCTTTAGATCTCTGAGCATCTTTAAGACAATTGTTTTAAAATCTTTGCCTAGTAGATCTGCCATCAGGTCTTTTTCAGGGATAGTTTCTGTTGACTTATTTTTTTCCCTTTAAAGGGCCATACTTCTCTGTGTCTTTATATGTCTTGTGATGTTTTTGGATGAATACCGGACATCTGAATCTAATAATGTGGATACTTTGGAGATCAGATTCTCCCCTTTCCCCAGAATTTGCTGTGTATTGCTTTTTTTCCCTTTTTTATTGTTGTAGGCTGTCTCTGTGCAAAGGATTAGCTTGAAGTATAAACTTAAGGTCTTTTCTGAGTCTTTGCATAAACATACATTGTCACTTTCTAATTTTCCCTAAGTATGCTGTTGTTTTTGAATGTTCTAGTCTTTAGTGTTTGGCTCCCTGAAGGGAAAAAAGCAACAAATGAAGAGTGGGGGGAAAAGGCGCTGGCCCTTTAAATCCCTTAGAAGTCATTTTAGCCACAAGGGGAGGACCTAGCGGCAACTGTGGGAGGCGCAACAATGGCCGCCTGTTTCTTTGTACCTCTGTGGTCAGAAGCAGCAATCAGCTCTCAGCACAGACTCCTAATATTTAGAAGACAGGGTCATTTTTGCCCACTCTGTCTCCCCCAGGGCGTGTGCAGGCTGCGCTAGGACCATGTGCACAGCTCTCTTCTGTGTAGCTGGGGACAGAGGATGAACAGTTGCTACTGTGATTACAGCTAAAATTAACCAAAATTAACCATAATTTACTGTCCAAGTCTTCCCCTGGAAGTTGTGAGCCTTCCGCAGACTCTAGAGTTCCAAAATAGTTACATCAGACAGATTCTGCCAGTGTAATTGTTGTCTAGGTGGGGATCCAGATTCTTGGTGATACCTACTTTGCCGTTTTCCCGATAATCTTCACTTTTTCAATTTAACATTTGATTAACTTAAGTCAAACAATCTAAATTCCATTTACAAATATAATCCCATGAATTCCTTTAAGTATTTTAAATCATATAATTAAGTTTCACATATTTGTTTTTCTTTTTAAGTACTTAGATGCATGACTGGACAGGCTTATGACCCTAACAAGAAAAAAACTTCTAAATACTTAATTTTTGTAAGTCTAATAGATGTTTAGATATAATGGATCCTAAGTCCCCTCAAACATTTTAATTCTGTTTACAGTGAACATCTTTTATACCCTTCAACTTAGAATCATTGATTGAAAATCAACTATACACTTTTAATAGAATGAGGATAATTTTATGGCTCTACTATATTAAATTTTTAAGCATTACAAAACTTTAAATACTAAATATACATGAATTGTCCCAATGATTAAAACTTACTTGAAACTTAGGATGAGCTCAACTTGCTCCATTACTTTTGTATCAGTTGAGGTTTGACTGGTGAAGCAGGGCTGCTATGAGTGATATGAAATAAGGAAGTGGTGAAGGGGTCTGTGGGTGCCTGTCCTCTGCATCTGTGGCAGGCCTGAGATCATCAGAGATCAGCTGGAAAGAAGTGCTGGAAGTGAGGTGGGGGAGAGCAAGACCAAGTGGACTCTATCTGTCCCTCACCACCTCCGACCATGATGATTGGCGTTGCCTATGGGACGTGCACCCTGTGCCATGGGGATGCGTATAAGCCTGGCCTAAGACTTGGTAAAGCTGAAAGAAGAGATTTGACAGGATCTGAAAGTCCTGCAGGACTGGCCGCTCCCCATGCAGACAACATGAGCCAGCCGAGCAGTGATTGTGTGTATGAGCAGCAGCTCCTAGCAGCCCACGCTAATCCTCAGGGCACCCTGGTTGCCACTTCACTTTTGCTTTTCTACCTTTTAAATCTCACATTTCTCTTGTGGCCAAGTCTCACCTGGAACCATACAGGGAGGGATTTCATCTTAGCTAAGCTGACCTCACACAGAAAAACCACGTGAATTCCAAACCTGCCTGGAGTTTAAGGACATCTGTCACTAAGGGAACAGTTTTACTATCTCAAGTGGACAATGTATGACCATGATCTGTGATTACCATCTCAAGAAGGTGAAAGTCGTCTATATGCCAGAGATTTGAGGCTAGGATGCCAGACCTGGGGCCTGCACAAGTCTTCTGGATTGAGTAACTAAGTTCCCTTAACTGTTTTTAACTCCATTCATACATTTAACATATACTTTATTTTGTCTAAGTCCATACCTCATGGGTTTAGATTCCCGCCCTGCCTTCTGAATTCAAATGGTACGAGAGCACATGACAGTCTGGGAGCCCCACCCGCTCTGCAGCTACTCTTAGAAGCTCCTCCCATTGGCCTAAATGAATACTGCATCCTTTCCTTAGTGTCTAAATGGGTCACAACTCTAGAGATGTTTCAGTGACATCCCATGAGCCTCTGCACAACTCTGCAGGCATCTACTTGGTACCCCGAAATCACACTAATACTAAGCGCTGAGTGAGGACCCTGCAGAGTCCCACAAGAGACTCTGGGGAGTCCAGAGAAGTGTGTGACTATGTCCACCCTGTATCGGGATCTTCACAATTCAAATCTCACATCCAGGAAAGCAAACTATATCTCCAAGAAAAGGACTGAAGCCAGAAAGAACCATATACAAATTGTGCATTAAAAATGTAATGAGGCCGCCTGGGGAACTCTGGGTGTGGTCAGAAGGGGTTTGTGGGTTCATTGCGTAAGCAGAAGCTTCAAGCTTTGGCTCAGTGGCGAGGAGCGTCTCGGCTCTCCAGTTCAGCGCTAATTTGAGCAGAGGCAGGATGCTTGTAGTCCTGTCTGTCGGGCTTTGAGTGCCCCCTTGTGGTGGAATAGTGATTCCGGTCTTCATAGGGTCTCATGCCCTCTCAGGAGCTCAATCTGGCTCCGTGGCCATTACTATTAAGACATAAGAGCAGAGATACCAGGTGACTGACATACTCCCAACGCTTTTCTGGCGGGTTTCAGTGAGTCCTAGGGATTTGGGGAAGCCCCTAAGGGAAGTCTGCTGATACAGGCAGAGGGACTCAGTTCCACAGACTCTAGTCTGTAGCTGTTGAATAATATGTCTTTAAAATAACACGAGCATTAGCTGATCTTAAAAGCTCCTGTACTTTTCAGCCTATGAGGCCGACTGTAGACAAGTAGTTCTTACTTAGCTTTTGGGGGGGTCAAGCTTTTGAGAATCTGAGAAAGATGTGGATCTTCCTTTAGAAAATGCACACACACACACACAATATTGTGAAAAGACTCTCAGGAAGTTAATGAACTCTTTGGGGATCCAGGGACCCATATAGTTTGTAGAAGCCCCTACTCTAGACCTCTGCTTCTATTAGTGTCTCCGAGATCTGATGGCCTCAAATAGGTTTGCTACCCTTGTGAAGAGATGGACAGTGTCAGCTTAAGGACAAGATATCTGGAGAAGGAGGAAGGACCAGGGATAAAATTTCCCTTGTGACAGAAGTAGCATCATTACCCTCAAGATGTGTAGAGAGCTGCCTTGTGTCGAGAAACAGATGGTCCTTTTGTGAAAGTATCTTGGAAAAAAACAGCAAAAATAGATAATTCACATAATGAGATGAAAGGTGAGCTGCTCTCTGGAAAGATTTTCTAAAACAGTTCCTTTTAAACTCTATTTCAGATTTTCTGAAATGTTTCCACGGACAAGGCAAATATTTAAGAGATTAAAAAACTTGCACTGGTCTGTTTCTAGAATAAAACTTAAATTGATCCATGTCCCTGAGACACACCTTTAAATGGATTTTCTTTTGGATGGGTGCTATTCATTTGCCCAGAAAATATTTACTTAGTGCACTTGGAAAAGCGAATTTTAGAGTTGGCAGGAACTTCAGGCTTCTGTTATTCTGATCCCTTAATTCTAAAGACAAACAACATTAGGCCCAGAAAGGTAAAATGTCATTCATTGCTCATTTATTCATCCACTCAACTTTATGGATCACTTCTCGTGCATCAGGAACTGAGCTTTGAATGAGGAGTAAAAGTGGAAAAACACTGAGAATAATGGGGTAGAGAGGTGTGTAGACAAACAACCATAAATCAAAAAAGATAGTTGCTTAAATGGAGATTATTCAAAAAGCGTAAGAAATGTGGCCAAAAACCAACTACAATTGCTCGAGTAAGATGATTGCACAGAGGTGGTAGCGTTTGAGCCACAACTTGATGGACGCACAGGGCTTTCCTGGGTGGGCTGGCGGTGTTTCTGCCAGGCTTAAGAAACAGTATGCAGATTGGACAGTGCAATATGGTGCCAGGCCGAAGGATGAGTGGGACCTGAAATCAAGCCCGCACTCCACTCAGAAGAACTGTCATCTTTTCCTAACTTGCACAAAAAGCATAGTATGGGCCTCCAGTCCTGAAACGTGGGTGAATGCATAGAAATCTACAAGTGCAAGGTGTGTTCTGAGACTTTTCGTTGTGAGAACCATTAGCTCAGAACTGCTAGTGTAAAAGCACAGGGTGAAAGGTGACGAGAGGACAGGCAAGCGAGGCCAGGTCAGGAAGGGCTTCGTCTATGACTGTAAGGCTAGTGGTGGCGATGTTGGGAGTGGAACCCGGGTGCCTTCCTTCCAGACCATTACTCTTTCTGCAGCAGCGAATTGCCTCCAACTAGATGCTGAGCTCTGTGCTGGGTGCTGATGAGGATAGAGTGAGGAATATGCACAGGTCTTGCCCCTGGGGTTTATAATCAGGGAGGAGGGTGACACCCACACAAGAGTAATAACAGTAAAATGTGATAAATGGGAATAGAAGGAGAAGAAGGAGCACAGGGGATAAACTCAGCACCCAGAAGGGGTTGGCCTCAGACTTCATGCCACTTGCCAGGATTCAAGGTCAGGGCTGTCTGACTTCAAAACCTTAAAAATGCCCACACTCTTTAACTCAATAATCCCACTTTTTGGACTCTATCCTAGGGAAATAAATGAAGATAAGTGCAAAGATTGAGCTATAAGTAACATCTGTGAAAAAAATTTTACAACAGCAAAACATTTTCAAAAAAGGAAATCATCTAAATGTCCAACAATAAGAGATTGGGCAAGTATATTGTATTAACAATGATGGAATATAAATGAGCTATTAAAATGTTTAAAAAATCTATTTATCAATAGGGGAGAAGGTTCAATATGTTACTGAATGAAATAAACAGATTAAACTACGTACTGCATAATACTGTTTTTATAAATGTATGGAAGAATTTACAACTGTGAGGGCATAGGATGTGATGATGACTGAATTTTATGCTTTTTGCTAACCTGAATCTTCTAATTTTTCCTATGATGAATAGGTCTTACTTCTGCAACAACAGTAAATAAAGTTATAGCAGAGCATTTACAAAGTTTCTGTGTCCTTCCCTGTAAGGTGGAGACACCATTAGGATTGAAAAAGATAAAGCATTTAAACATTCCGCACAGGGCCTGGCATGTAGCTAAGCATCATTAAATATTAGCTGGTGATGTACTGTAATAACAGCTACAAAATCAACCACTTGTACTCTAATTACTAGTCCTGTTACAACGGCAGGGCTCCTGCCATACCATGACTATCACTACCTGCTATTCCTGGCTGTGGCTCAGAGTCAGGACTCAGAGCCAGGAAGGGGCAGGTGGGGGTTGTGATTTGGGTTTTCAACATATAGTCCAAGGTAAGACGCTTTGCTCCAGCGGCAACAGTTGGATGGGAGGCAGCATTAGAGATCAGAAAATCAAGTAGAGACTCAGTTATCAGGCCCGCTTCTGGCCTTGGTGGTGTCAGTGCCAGGTTGCTGCTGAAAGGGCTCCTTCCCTTGGAGTAGCCTTGATCTGAAGGCCTGAGTGCAGGAGGAGGGTTTCAGGGGCTACGACTCCTCGGAGGGCCTTGCTAAGCCTGTTACTGCCACGAAGGCCCAGGCACCGTGGCCTTTGTCCGAATTGCATCTGAACACATACTGATTGAGAATCCCACTCCTTTGCCTCAAGTCCATCCCAGTGAAGATCTTGCCCACCAGAGAAGATCATCCCAGTCCTTTGGACCACTTCCTTCTAAGCTCTTTACCAGCTAGGGGCTCTCCTTCCAAAGCCAGACCTTATCCAGTCTTATCAGGGCTTCCCAAGTCTGCAATCAGCTGGAGTGGCCCTTTGGGTTCCTCTTCCAAAAGTGTCTCCCACTATGAGGTATTAGATTGCCCCACAGCATCTTAGCCTAAGTCAGCTAAATCGAAACATTTTTGGCTGTTTAACTGGTTTGTTAACAGTAAGATCCCTAAATCTTAGTACCCCAAAGATAGATGATTCTGCATTCTTTGTCTTGGATAATATTTTGTAGGAAGATTTCCAATGTGGCAGGAGGCAGAAACACCTGAAAAGAGTTTGATTTTTTTTTAAAGAAGCTATTTATGTTGAAGTGTAATTTATATACCACAAAACACATAGATTTTAAGTGTACAGTTTGATGAATTTTGACAGTTGTATATACCCATGTTATCACCATTCCAATCAAGTTATGGAATATTTTATCACTCTGGGAAGTTCCCTTGTGCCCATTTCCAGTCTTCCTCCCCACCAAGTACAGCCATTGTTCTAACTTTTATCACTGTAGATTAGTTTTGCCTGTTCTAGGATTTCATGTCAATGGAATAATTTTTTTTGTCTAAATTCTTTTGCCCAACAATTTTTGAGATTTATCCACATTGTTGCCTATACCTATAGTTAATTTCTTTTTATTATTAAGTGTGTTCCATTGTGTGAATATATGTATGAATATTTGCTTATCCATTCACTTGGTGGACATGTGGGTTTCCAGTTTTTAGCTGATATTAATAAAGCTGCTGTGAACATTCTTATCCAAGTATTTTGGATATATGTTATTATTTTTGTTGGATGAATATTTAGGAGTGAGCATTGCTTAGGATATTGCTTCATAGTAGGTGTTTATTTAGCCTTATAAGAAACTCCCAAAGAGTTTTCCAAAGTAGTTGTAACATTTTAAACTTGCACCAGCAATTTATGAGAGTCCCAGTTGCTCCACATATTTGTTAACAATTTGGTGTTGTGAGCTTTTTAAATTTTAGCCATTCTGGTATAATGGTATCGTTGGATTATTTAGAAGTGTTCTGCTTACTTTCCAAATATTTGGGGATTTTTTAATCTTATTATTACTTATTTCCAATTTAATTCTGTTGAGGTCAGAGAACATAATCTTTTAATTTCAATCCTTTCAAATGACTATTTGCTTAAAGACCAGCCTGTGATATATTTTGGTGAGTGTTCCATAAGCACTTGAAAAGAATGTGTAGTCACTGTTGTCAGGGAGAGTGTTCTCTGAATGTACATTAGGCCAAATTGGTTGATAGTGCTCAAATTTTCCATATGTTTGCTGATTTTTTTGGTCTACTTGGTCTATCAACTACTGAGAGAGGAATTTTTTTAAATTTTTAAATTTTGGTATTATTTTTTTTTCTTTTTTTAAAGCCAGTCAAATTCAGCAGTGGGGGGTTGTATACCAACTTTAGTGACACTAATGTTAATAAGTTCTGATAACCCACTACCATCGGACCGGCCATTTTGGTATTATTATTATACAATTACATGAGCAACTTTGTGGTTACCAGATTCCCCCCATTATCAAGTCCCCACCACATACTCCATTACAGTCACTGTCCATCAGTGTAGTAAGATGCTGCTATAGAGTCACTACTTATCTTCTCTGTGCTATACTGCCTTCCCCGTGCTCCCTGCTACATTATGTGCGCTAATCATAATGTCCCTTATTCCCCTTCTCCCTCTCTTCCCACCATCCCCCAGTCCCTTTCCCTTTGGCAACTGTTAGTCCATTCTTGGGTTCTGTGAGTCTGCTACTGTTTTGTTCCTTCAGTTTTGCTTTGTTCTTATGGTCCACAGATGAGGGATATCATTTGGTACTTGTCTTTCTCCGTCTAGCTTATTTCACTGAGCATAATATCCTCTAGATCCATCCATGTTGTTGCAGATGGTAGGATTTGTTTTCTTCTTATGGCTGACTAATATTCATTGTGTATATTTACATCTTCTTTATCCATTCATCTACTGATGGACACTTAGGTTGCTTCCATTTCTTGGCTATTGTAAATAGTGCTGCGATAAACATAGGAGTGCATATATCTTTTTGAGACTGGGAAACTGCATTCTTAGGGTAAATTCCTAGGAGTGGAATTCCTGGGTCAAATGGTATTTCTATTTTTAGTTTTTTGAGGAACCTCCATACTGCTTTCCACAATGGTTGAACTAGCTTACATTCCCACCAGCAGTGTAGGAGGGTTCCCCTTTCTCTGCATCCTCGCCAGCATTTGTTGTTCCTATTCTTTTCTATGTTGGCCATCCTAACTGGTGTGAGGTGATATCTCATTGTGGTTTTAATTTGCATTTCCCTGATAATTAGCGATGTGGAGGATCTTTTCATGTGCCTGTTGGCCATCAGGATTTCTTCTTTGGAGAATTGTCTGTTCATATCCTCCACCCATTTTTTAATAGGGTTATTTGCTTTTTGGGTGTTGAGGCGTATGAATTCTTTATATATTTTGGATGTTAACCCCTTGTCGGATATGTCATTTACAAATATATTCTCCCATACTGTAGGATGACTTTTTGTTCTGCTGATAATGTCCTTTGCTGTACAGAAGCTTTTTAGCATGATGAAGTCCCATTTGTTCATTTTTCATTGTTTCCCTTGCCCGAGGAGATGCGTTCAGGAAAAAGTTGTTCATGTTTATATTCAAGAGATTTTTGCCTATGTTTTCTTCTAAGAGTTTTATCATTTCATGACTTACATTCAGGTCTTTGATACTACATCTAATCTGCTTTTAAATCCTTCCATTGTATGTTTCATTTCAGATATGGAATTTCTTAATGATTGAATCTCCGTCTTAAATTTGTTCCGGAGTTCTTGAATATTTTTCTGTACCTCCATGAGCATGTTTATGATTTTTATTTTGAACTCTCTTTCAGGAAGATTTGTGAGTTCAGTTTCATTTGGCCCTTTTTCTGGGGTTTGTGAGATTTTGGTCTGAATCACGTTCCTTTGACGTTTCATATTTCTATGTGGCGCCCTCTAATGCCCAGAAGCTCTAATCTCTGGAGCTGCTCAGTCCCTGGAGTGAGGTTGGGGGTCACAGGGGAGTGGCGCTGATGCCTGCGGGGAGGAAAGAGCTGTTTCCTGATTCCCAGCTGCAGCGCCTGTCTCCAGTATCAGAGCCAGTGGGCCGAGCACACAGGTGTAAGCCTCTGTGCTTTGCATTTCTAGCTGTTGTAGGTGGGGCCTCCCTCTGGCTGGCCTGACGCCAGTGCAGTGACTGCCCATTTGTGAACCAGTGCTGGCAGCCCGGGAGGGAGGCACAGCAGGCTGTGTGTCACAGTGGGGGGCCTTAGAGCTGAGTAGCCAGCCAGGGGTATGGAGCACCTGAAGCTCCTCAAAGTTCCCAAACTGCTGCTCAGAGTGTTCCCAGACAACCTTGTCCACCTATCCCTTCTCCCGTGCAGCAAGCTCTGTGCCAACTCTGCCCCTTCAGCAGCCCTCTCGCTGCTAGGAAGCTTCTCAGACCACCTGCCTTTCCTTTGTCCCTGAGTGGCAGGATGTGGATCCCCATCCTCCACAAACAGCTGGAATCTCAGTCTCTCAAGCACTCCACCTGTCCCAGCTCCCCAACCCCACCAACCTCCAGAGCACCACACAATGTAGGTTTGTGTTCCAAAGCAGATCTCCAGGGCTGGGTGTTCAGCAGTTCTAGGCTTCCACCCCTTCCCCACTCTGTTTCTCTTCCTCCTGCTGGTGAGCTGGGGTGGGGGAAGGACTTGGGCCCCACCAGATCAAGGCTTTAGTATGTTACCCTGTTTTGTGAGGTCTGTTCTGTTCTCTCCAGGTGTATGCAGTCTGGTGCAGCCTTTTTTCCTGTTGCTGTTTTAGGGTTAGTTGTATTAACTATATTTTCGTACTATATGTGGTTTTGGGAGGAGTTCTCTGTCTTACCTCTCATGCCGCCATCTTGAATCGATCTCCCAGGAATTGTTAAATCTCCAACTATGATCGTCTATTTCTTCCTGTAGTATTTTTGTTTCGTTTATTTTGAAGCTCTATTTTAAGGTGTGTACACATTACTATTCTTAATTCTTAATAATTAATTCTTTTTTGTGATTCAATTTTTTTTTATTCTTATGAAATGACCTTTAAATATCTCTGCAATACTTATTTTGAAACTGGCTTTCTTACGCTTAGTGTGTGCATGGTATATATTTTTCTATCCTTATATTGTTAATCAGTCTGTGTCTTTATATTTAGAGCTTGTCTCTTGTAAATGTCATATAACTGGGTCAGACTGACAACCTTTTACATGATATATTTAGTCCATTTATGTTTAATACAGTTATCAGTATGGTTGGGTTTAAGCTTACCATCTTGTTATTTGTTCTCCACATAGACCCTCTGCAGAGACAGAAGCAAGTGTGTCCAGGGCCCCACATCTCAGGAGGCCAAATGCTTTGGAGTACCTTCCTCAAAAATTTCTAAGGCCCCCACCAGTGCCTTTGGACCAGGCAGCCTGGCAGTGCCATCTGGGCAGGGTGTCTCCAGACCAGACCTGTCCTGTGTGAGTCCCTGCCACCAGAATGGTGCTGATACACTGGTTTGGAGTTAAGTATGAGCTTGTATACACAACAAAGTCAGGGCTCTGGGTGTTGATATAGCCCATTGCCAACCCTTGGGCTTGAGTCAACCCTTGGACCTGTGGATCAACTCACCTGTTTGTGTTACTACTATGGAGGTGCTTCCTCCACTCTGTAGTGCCTCCACTCTATAGGTGTGAGCAGGCCTGCATCCTATGTCACCCCCCATATTCCAAAGGCAGTCAATCCACCCCCTTTGCAGGCTCTGAACTATGGGTCCTCTCATCTCCATTTGGTGTAGTGATGTTGTGTTCTTCTGGGTCAGTCTTTTTGGTTTTTTTGGCAACAGTCTTGAGGTACAATACACATAGAATACAATTCACCCATTTGAAGTATACAGTTCAATGGTGTTTAGCATATTCACAGAGTTGTGCAACCATTACCACAATTTTAGAACATTTTTATCATCCCCAAAAGAAACCCTGGGGCTGTTAGCAGTCACTCCCTCTCCCCAACTTTTTCAACTCCAGGCAACAACGAATCTACTTTCTGTCTCTACGGATTTGTCTATTATGGACATTTCATATAAATGGAATCACACAATATGTGGTCCTTTGTGTCTGGCTTCTTTCACTTAGCATCATGATTTCAAGGTTCATCCATGTTGTACCATATATCAGTACTTCATTCCTTTTTATTGTCAAATAATATCCCATTGCATGACTGTAACACATAAATTTTTTTCTAAAAAGAGTTTTTTGAGATATAATTCACATACCATACAATTCACCCATTTAACATATACAGTTCAACAGTTTTTAGTATGTTCACAGTTATGAACCATCAACACAATTTCTCTTTTTTCTTTTTATTAAACTGTCATTAATATACAGTTTTATGTTGGTTTCAAATGCACATCACAGTGGTTCAACAGTCCCTGTGACCAACTTATATTGTGATTGCGAATTATTGTGTCCCTTTATCCCTCTACCCCACTGCACCTGTCCTCCCCCATGGTCACTTCTCAGTGTCTATGAGTCTACTGCTGTTTTGTTCCTTCTGTTTTGCTTTGTTTTAAATTTCACAAATAAGTGGAATCATATGATATTTGTCTTTCTCTGCTTATTTCACTTGAGCATAATACAGTCTAGATCTATCCATATTGTTGCAAATGGCAGTGTTTCTTTTCTTTTTATGGTGAATACCATCAACACAATTTCAGAACATTTTTACTATTACCCCCCAAAGAAGTTCCATGCCCCTTAGCCATCACCCCTTATTTTCCCTCAAACCTTCCGTGCCCTAAACAGCAGCCAGTCTACTTCCTGTCTCTATGATTTACTTATTCTCAACATTTCATATAGATGGAATCTTACAATATGTGGTCCTTTGTGACTGGCTTCTTTGATTTAGCATAGTGTTTGCAAGGTTCGTCCATGTTGTACTTCATTCCTTTGCATTGCTAAATAATATTCCACTGCATGGACATACCACTTTTTATTTACCTCTTCATGAGCTGATGGACCTTTGGGTTGTTTTCTCTTTTCGGTTATTATGAATAATGCTGCTATAAACATTTATGTGCCATGTTTTGTGTGGACATGTGCTTTGATTTCTCTCGGTTGTTTATGCAGGAGCAGGGTTGTTGGTCATATGGTAACTCCATGTTTGACCTTCTTTGGAAGTGCTAGACTCTTCTCCAAAGTGACTGCACCATTTTACATTCTCACCAGCAATGTGTGAGGTTTACAACTTCTCTACATCCTTGTCAACACTTATTATCTTTCTTTCATTATAACCACCCTAGTCAGTGATAACTCACTGTGGTTTTTACCTGCATTTCTCTGATGTCTAATGATGTGGAACATCTTTTATGTGCTTCTTGGCCATTTGTATGTCCTCTTTGGAGAAATGCCTAGTCAAGCACTTTATACATTTTTTAATTGGGTTGTTTGTCCCTTTATTACGGTGTCATAGGATTTTCTTATATGTAAGAGTCTCTTATCAGATACACGGTTTTCAAATATTTTCTCCCATTTGGTGGGTTGTCTTTTTACTTTTTGATGGTATCCTTTGAAGCACAAACGTTTTTCATCTTGAAGATGTTTTGATGAATTTATGTCGTCTTCTCTGTCATCACATCTGAGAAGCCATTGCCTCACCTGAGGGGGAATATAGATTAGCCCTATATTCTTTCCAAAAACTTTATAGTTTTATCTCTTGCATTTAGGTATATTAGCCACTTGGAGTTCATTTTTGTATAAGAAGTGAGATGGGGCTGAACTTCATTCCTTTGCATGTGGATATTCAGTTGTTCCAGCATCACTTGTTGAAAAGACTACTTTCTCCCATTTGAATTATTCTGGCACCTTCGTCAGTCCTAAACCATGCCTGAAGAGGGATGGATATTCCTTGTGTGACCGGCTCCTTGGAGTCTGTCTCCATAGTCTGGGACTCAGCTCAGGATTTGAAGGAGTTTGTATGCTAATTTGGGGGGCTCCCCTCTAGTTCCTTCTTTCCTGAGAGTGCCCTTCAATTCCAGGTGATCCAACAGTGCCAACTCTCCTCCAGTGTCTACCCTTTTGATCACTTTCTAATGTCTTCAAACAACTGTTTTTTATATTTTGTCCAGAGTTTATAAATATATATATATCATAGTACCCTCTTATCTGTGGGGGATGTGTTCCAAGACCCCCAGTGGATGCCTGAAACTGCAGATAGTCCCAAATCCTATATATACTATGTCTTTTCCTATGCACACATCCTTGTGACAAAGTTTAATTTCTGAATTAAGCTTAACAAGAGTAACTAATCATAAGATAAAATAATTGTAGCAATATACTGTAGTAAAAGTTACATGGATATGGTCTCTCTCAAAATATCTTATCGTACTCACTCGTTTTCTTGTGATGGTGTGGGATGCTAAGACGCCGACGTGATGAGATGAGTAAGGTGACTGACAGTGTGACGTGGTGTTAGGTTGCTTCATAAGGACTATCATCTGCTCCCCAAGCATGGTCAGCTGTAGGTAACTGAAACCATAGAAAGCAAAACCTCAGATAAGGGGGGGCCTGCTGTGTAATTATTCCACTACAAGCTACTCTGCTGTTATCAGAACACAATCTGATCTTTTAACCTTGTCAGACTGCAGGTAGTCTATGTACAACAGTATTGACGGATCAGCTGTTTCCTGGACTAGAAAGTCCAGAAAATTCTGGCACAGCCTAAAACCTTCAAGAGAAATGAGTTCATTCATTCATCCTTCAAACACTCACAGATTTACAAAGCACGTATTAGACATTCGGGAGCAGGGGTGTCTGAGACACACCTTCAAGAGACTTGTAGTCTAGTGAGCAAACAAATATTGGTGTGTGCTTAGCGGTTTATGGAGCACATGTTCCGCTACATTTGATCCTCATTACAGTTATGTTATTTCCCCACTTTATGGATGTGGAGACTCTTTGACCACAGCCTCCAGTTCTTGCTCGGCCACTCGCCCTTGCCTGGCCTACACCCGGGCTGCCAGTTCACTGCTTCCGCCACTGATTTTTAACCATCAGCTCCTTCCATTTTCACTTCCTGTTATGTCCATCTTGGATCCACTATTTCTGTTACTCTTTTGTCAATATTATAAAATTCCTTGCCTCTCTGACCTTTCATCACATCTTTGTGGAAACACCCTAATCCTGAATGAGCTGAACTATTTCCTTCTCCATGCGTGCAGCTGGGTCTCTGAGTAGTGTCACATGTCAGCATAGGTTGGTACTTCAAGTTCATGGTCACCAGTTGAGCCCACAACACTGCCTGGTGATTCTGCTACATCCTTCTGGCCCACCTGCTTCTTCCCTCCATGCAGTGACTATTCACATTTCCTCTATTCCTACCTCCTTCTCTTGTTCTCAACAGATGGCTTGACATCATCTTTACCAAAAAACTAAATGCCACCAAATTTTCAAACACACCTGCATTTGTACATATCCTCCTCCCTTCTCTCTGTTTTGCAGTGGACACAGGTGCCTCTGCTGTCTGAGGCTAGTTCTTCCATATGCATTCTGAATCCTATTTCATGTGACCTGCTTGGGAATCTTATGTTACTGGTCGTTTTCTCCATTCTGAGGCTTCCACCACTTTTGTACTGGCTCCTTCCCCAACACTTTTTAAATAGGCCCAAGTTTCTCTTCATCATAAAATATACCTTCCACTCAACACCATTAAGAGGTCAGTTCTTCCCAATTTGATTTGTAGATTCAACACAATCCCAATCAAAGTCTCAGGATGTCATTTTGTGTATATTGACAAACTGATTCTAAAGTTTATATGAGAGGCAAAAAGACCGAGAATAGCCAATTTAATATCAAAGGACAAGAATGAAGTTGGAGGACTGCCACTACCTAACTTCAAGACTTACAAAGCTACAGTAATCAAAACAGTAGGGGGTGGGCAAGAGAATAAACAGATAAATAAACAGAACAGACTAGAGAGCCCAGAAGTACACTCACCAAATGCAGTCAACTGATCTGTGGCAAAGGAGATAAGGCAACACATAGAGAAAGGACAGGCTTTCTAACAAAGGGTGCTGGACAAGTGAACATCCACAGCAAAAAAAGGGGTCAGAATAGACCTTATATTTTTCACAAAAATTAACCTAACATGGATCATAGACCTAACTGTGAAACGAAGAACTATAAAACTGCTAGAAGGTAATACAGGAGAAAATCTAGGCAATCTTGGGTTTGGCAATGACTTTTTAAATACATCTCCAAAGGTCCTATCTGTGAAAGAAAAAATGGATAAGTGAGACTCCATTAAAATGAAAATTTTCTGTTTGTGAAAGGCACTGTTAAGAGAATGAAGACAAGCCACAGACTGGGAGAAAATACTGGCAAATGCAAATCTAACAAAGAATCTGTGTTAAATATACAAAAAGAACTCAACAGTAAGAAAACAAACAACCCAATTTAAAGATCCACCAAAAAATGGGCAAAAAGATCTGACTAGATAGCTCACCAAAGAAAATACAGAGATGGCAAATAAGCATAGGAAAGCATGCTTCAACATTTTATGTCATCAGGGAAATGTAAGTTATTATTTTTTATTATGCCTTTACTTAAGAATAGTTGACATACAATATTACATTAATTTTAGGTGTACAACATAGTGATTCAACCATGATATATAATGCAAAATGCTCACCGTAAGTGTAGTTACCATCTGTCACCAAAGTTATTATGTTATTACTGACAGTATTCTGCATGCTGTACTTTTCATCCCCATGACTTATTTATTTTATAACTGGAAGTTTGTACCTCTTTATCCCCTTCACCTGTTTTGCCATCCCTGTGACAACCTCCCCTGTGGCAACCATTAGTCTGTTCTCTGTTTATGAGTATATTTCTGTTTTCCTTGTTTGTTTTGTTTTTTAGTTTCCACACATCAGTGAAATCATATGGTATTTGTCTTTCCCTGTCTGAGTTATTTCACTTAGCATAATACTCTCTAGGTCCATCCACATTGTTGCAAATAGTAAGATTTCATTCCTTTTTATGGCCGAGTGATATTCTGTTACATATATACATACATGCCACGTCTTCTTTATGCATTCATCTACTGATGGACACTTAGGTTGCTTCTATATCTTGGCTATTGTAAATAACGCTGTGATAAACATAGGGGTACATATATGTTTTCAAATTAGTGTTTTTCTTTTCTTTGGGTAAATACCCAGAAGTAGAATTGCTAGGTCATATGGTAGCTCTGTTTTTAATTTTTTGAGGAACCTTCATACTGTTTTCCATAGTGGCTGCATCAACTTACATTCCTACTAATAGTGCACGAGGTTTCCTTTTCTCCACATCCTGTCTAATACTTGTTACTTAGGGTAAATGTAAATTAAACAAGATACTACTACACACATATTAGAATGGCTAAAATCCAAAACACTGATAACACTGGTGAGTATATGGAGCAATGGAAGCTCTCATTGTTAGTGGGAACACAAATGGCACAGCTACTTTAGAAGACAGTTTGGTGATTTCTTACAAAGCTAAACATAGTCTCACCATATGATCTGGCAGTTGCATACCTTGATTTGTACCCAAATGAGTTGAAAACCTATGTCCACAGAAAAACCTGCATGTTTTATTTAAGCAGCTTTATTCATAATTGCCAAAACTTGGAAGCAGCCAAGATATCCTTCTAGGTGAATAGATACATAAAATGTGGTACATCTAGATAATAACATAATCTGCAGTAAGAAGAAATGGGCTAGGAAGCCACAGTAACACATGGAGGAAGCTTAAATGCATGTTGCTAAGTGAAAGAAACCAGTTTGAAAAAGCTACATACTGAATGATTCCAGCTATATGACATACAGGAAAAAAGCGAAACTCTATAAAAGACAATAAAAATATCAGGGGTTTCCAGGGGCGTGGGGAAAAGGAGGATGAATAGATGAGTCACAGCCTTTTTTGGGACAGTGAGAATAGTCTGTATGATACTGTAATGATGGATACATGACATTATACATTTGTCAAAACCTATAGAACTCTACAACACAAAGTGTGAGTTCTAATGTAAACTATGGATTTTAGTTAGTAATGATGTATCAATATTGGTTCATGAATTGTAACAAATGTACCACACTAATGCAAGATGTTAATGGTAGGGACTCGGTGTGTGTGTGTGTGTGTGTGTGTGTGTGTGTGTGTGTGTGTGTGTGTGTGTGTGAAGGGGGAGAAAGTATATGGAAACTGTACTCGCTGGGCAATTTTTCTGTAAACCCAAGCTCTTAAGAAATAAAGTCTATTAACTAAAACAAAGCAAAAACTACCTGTTCTCAATTATAGCTTCCCCTCCAGCTTTTGTTATTTCTCTCCTCCCATCAGAGCCAAACTTCTTGAAAGAGTTTGTCTAAGTAATATAGAAAATAATAATTTACATTCATTGAATGCTCACTATGTACTAAACACTTTACATAGATTATTGTATTTACTCCTCACAGGAGTCCTACTGCATTGGGATTGTTTTATATATTTGGACCCTGAGGTGTGAAAGTTTTAGGAACTTAACCAACCTCACACACTATTGGCAAGTGGTGAGACCAGTGTTTGAGGACAGGCTGCTGGACCTTAGAGGTAGAGCTCTTAGATCCCTGTATGCACAGGCTCCATTTTCTTTCTGGGGCCCTGACAGTTCACAGCTCTGTGAGCACCAAGATACTGTCGTGTTTGTAGTGCCTCTTGGGACATAATGTAAAAGGTGCCTCCTGCATTAGCCCAGCTTACCTCTCACCCAGCCTTCATCTTGCTCCATCCCCATCTCTTTATTTGCTCTGCTCTTGCTAAGGTCAATGGCTACATTTTAGTAAATCCAATGGACTCTTTTCAGTCTTCATCTTATTTGACCTCTCAGCAGGATTCGACATAGTTGACCAGTCCTTTCTTAAAACATTTTTCCACAGACATCTTATTTCCTTGATTTCTTCCTACTCCTTTGACTCCTCCTTCTCAGTCTCCGTTGCCAGCTCTTCCTCCTCTACCTGACCATTAAATGTGGGAGTCCCACGGCGTCTTCTCATAGGCCCTCTTCTCTTGTCACCCTCACACACTCTGTAGGTGATCCTACTTACTCTTATGCTTCAGCTATCGTCTATCCATCGAGGACTCCAAATTTAGGTCTCCATTCTATTCGGTACCAACACTTGGTGGCCTCATATGGTCCTTATAATCAAAATGCTCAAAACTGACTTCTTCAGTTCCTTCACCATACTTAACCCAACCTGTTCCTTTTTATTTTGCTTTGTGTGAAATATACATCCTAGCAGAAAATTATGTACATGTTTATGTATAGTTTAATGAATACTTATGAAGTAAAACAGCTATGTAATTACCACCTAGATCAAGAGGTGGAGCATTATTAGAAGTTTAGAAGTCATCCATGTCTCCTTCTGATGACAATCAACTTCCTCCTTCCTAGAGCAATGAGTACGAGGTCTGTGGTGCTAATCGTGGCTTTGAATTTTGTTGTGTTAGTTTCACCACTTATGTATGCCTGTTAAACAATGTAGTTTGGTGTTTTAAAACTTGATGAATAGAATCACACTGTGTGTTTTATGCCTTGCTGCTTTTTGTCAACAAAATGTTTATGAGATTTGTGCTTATTGCCGTGTTTCGCTATGTTCATCCACTTGCATTACTATGTAGCATTCCATTTTGGTGATTACACCATTGTTTACGATGACAAACTGCTGGGTTTATTTCTAGTTTTTGAAACTGGAATTATGACCCCTGCTTCTATTGACCCTGTGGTACATGTATCCTGGTTATGACATGCATACATCTCGCTGGACACACACCTCGGAGTGGACTTGCTGGGTCATAGAGTATCGTCCGCTTTACTGTATAATGACAAACTGATTTCCAGAGTGATTGAGCCAATTTATGCTGCCTGGACAGTATGTAGTAGTCCCAGTTGCTCCACACACTTATCAACATTTAGTACTATGTACTGTCAGAGCTTAAAATGTTTGCTGATCTGGTAGATGAGGTTTTATTTATCTTTCTCTGATGTCTAATGAGGCTGAGCACCTTTCTGTGTATTTGTTAGACATTTGGATTTCCTTTTTTGGTGATGTGAGAATTTGGTAGGTTTTTGCCACCTATCTGTCTGGATTCTCACTGCCTCTTAGACTTTTTTCTGGGTCATTCCTTACTAGCTTGTCATTTCTCTGGTTCACTTTTCCATGATTTAAAAAAGTATCCATGATTTTTAGTTGCTTTCAGTCAGAGGTTTGGACTGAGAAACCTAGTCTGTTATTATTGGAGACAGGAAGTTCTCTATTATTTTTTTTAATGCAATATTTCTGGCATATAAAAAAGCATGGATAATAATATAACTAACTATACATGTAACCATGGCTCAGTTTAAAAAATGAAACCTGCATGTAAAACTGCAGCCCTTTATAGATCTCTTTCCCCCTCTTTTTCTCCCTAAAAGAAGCTAATATCCTGATTTTGGTTTTATCATTTCTATGCATATTTTAATAATTTTTCTACAAATATATTTAAAATGCATATATTGAAATCTGCTTGTTTCTTTATTTCACATAAATGGTATTAAACACTAAGTATATTTTTACCAACTAGCTTTTTTAAAACACCTCTCCCTCTTTCTCTCATTCCTTCTCTCTCTATATATCATATGTCATGTATCAACATGGGTAAATTTCAAATATACATGTATATATATAAATAAATATACAATAGTAAAATGAAAGAACTAAAGCTACATGTATCATTTTTACTCTCCTGATGTATTTGTATTACATTGTATAAATATATCCCAATGTATATATCCATTCTGTTGATGGAAGTTTATATGGTTTTCACTTTTTTAACTACTACAAAACAATGTCCAATCAACTTTCTTGCGTATGTTTCTTTATCCATCTGAACAAGAGTGTCTCCAGATTATATACCTAGAAATGAAGTGTGCATCATATGTAAGGATATGTATGTTCTGTTTTGAAAGATATAGCCAAATTGCTGTCCAAAATGATTTAAATTCATATTCCCCTTAACAATGCATGAATGCTGTGGTTGCTTCAAATCCTTGTGAGTTCTTGATTTTATCACATTTCTTAATTTTTGCTAAATCTGTTATGTGTGAAATAGTATCTTGTTATTTTCTTATGTATTTTCACAACTTCTAGTGAGATTGAACATCTTTTCAAAAACCTTTTTTGGCTTTGATTTTCTTCACTAGTGGGTTGCTGGCTCATATTCTTTGCCTGTTTTTCTGTTAGATTGTCTTTTTCTTACTGATGTGTGGTTTTGTTTTGTTAACATTCTGGATAGTAATTCTTTACCAGTTAAATGAGTTGTAAATATCTTCTCCCAGTCTGTCCTTTGTTTATAGTGTCTTTCAATGGACAGAAGTTTTACATTTTAATATGGTCAAATTTATTAACCCTTCATAATTTTCTAGTTCAATAAATGACATCATGACCCATTCAGTTGCTCAAGCCAGAAATCTGGGCATCTCCCTTGTCTCCTCCCTCTCCCTTGCTTCCCATACCCACTCAGTTAGCAAGTGCTATTTATTCTAGTTCCCAAATAGCTCTGGAATCCATCTTCTTTTCAGCCCACTGCCACCAGCTTTGCCCAGGTGACCGTCATCTCCCTCATGACTAGCAGGTCCTCCTGGTATCTCCACACCCTTCCTCTCTTGCTATCGCCTAATCCATTTCTCCCACTGTAGTCAGAGTAGCATTTCACGGTTGTGGATCTGATCATTTCATTCCTTGTCCTAAAGCCCTGTAGTGGACTTCTGGCCGAAACGAAATGCTAGCCAGAGCGTTGTTGCTCCCATCTATCCAAGAAAATAGCTGGAAAAACTTCTCATGAATGCGTTTTCTTGATTTCCTCAGAGAATCAAGGTCATAACACAATAAACCTGGAATCTAGAGAGAGATAGGCACTTACAGGGAGAAATAGGACCTGAGTATTTGCTTACTTGAGAAAGGATTAAACTAGAAAAAATTTAAAAACTAATAAAGATCTAATATGGGTTATTGAGAGTGTGGAGCCACCGGGAGCCGCAGACATAGCGAGGTTTGCACTGTCTTTCAGGCTTTTGCTTCAGGAACACCACCAGTAACCACAGGAAGAAAGGGGAAAGAGCAGAGGACTCTGAGAAAGCCCCCCATCCCCAAACTCTGTGCTGCGGACTGGGTGGCAGGGAGCAGACAGCAGCCACTGTCACCCACTCCCCACCCACTGTTCTGGGATGAGCCTTAATTTGCAAGAGGAAAGTCATCCAAATCTGTAGATGGAAACTCACTGAAACTGAAAGAGGAGAACATGGATAAAAGTAAACCCTTCCCTGGAGAGAGGCAGACCACTTGTTAGGCTCAGCAGTACATCTGGGGGAGAGGCAGGAACACTTGCAAAGGCCACACTCCCAAGACCCAGATTCATGATGTCCACCTAAGACTGCAGCTTAATCATGCACCGGAGAGCACACATAACCTCCTCCAGTTCCACCCTCACATCACAGGCATCCGGTCAACTCAGCAGTGGGAGACACCTGAGAGAGCCTGCAGGAGACAGATGCTCTTTGGGGAATAGCACAAAGGGAAGATGCAGAGCCGAACTGGAGGATAGAAACAAGGTATCACTAGAGGAACCTGAAGCCCCCAGGAAGCTGCCCGTAAACATAGCAAAGGCAGACTTCAAACCCAGCTTGACTCCTGATTAGATGAGTGGAAACCTCTGCACTAAAGGGTTGGCAGAAGGAAAGGAATGTTCATCTTCCATCATAGAAAATAATTACATCTGTATCTATACCCAGGAAAAATAGCTCACAAGTGAAGGGCAAATTAAAAGTTTATCAAATTAACAAATACAGGAAAGTCAGCTGCAAAGGGGGTTGGCACTCAACCCCATGTTGTTTAAGGATCAACTGTTTGAAGGTGGACTTGATAATTTAAAAATGTATATTTTAAACCCTAGGTTAACCACTAAAAAGGTATAAAAAAGAGAAAAATACTTAGTCATATAGGAGATAAAATGGGATAATAAAACGTGCATAATTAAGCCCAGAGAATGTAGAGAAAGAGGAAAAAAGAAACAAAAACAAAGGGTAAGTGGAACAAGTAGAAAACAGCAAATAAGATGGCATATTTTAATCCAACTTTACCAATAATCACTTTAAGTGTGAATAGTCTAAACCTACCAGTTAAAAGAGATAGTTGGATTAGATTAGAAAGCAAAATCCAACTTTATGCTACTTACCAGAAATTCATTTTAAATATAAACTGTTCAATAGATTAAAAATAAGAGAATGGAGAAAGATTAACCATGAAAACACTAACCAAAAGAAAGCTGTAGTGGCTATATTAATTTCAGATAAAGTAGACTTCAGAACAAGAACAGATCAGGGATAAAGAGAGACATAATATATTGATAAGGGGTCATTTCTCCAAGAAGACATAATAATCTTAAATGTGTATGCACCTAACAATAGGGGGCAAAACTAATAGACCCAAAGGAGAAATACAAAAATTCACAATTTTAACAGAAACTTCAACACTCCTCTCTCAGTAATTGATAGAACAGGTAGGCAGATAATCAGAAAGGATATAGAGACCTGAGTAGTCTATCAACCAACTTGGCCTAATTGACATTTATAGAACACTCCACCCCAAAACAGCAAAATGTACATTTTTCTCAAAAGCACAGGGAACACTGACCAAGTTAGAACATATCCTGGACCACAAAACAAACCTTAACACAACACATTCAAAATAACATAAATTGTACAAAGCATCTTCTCAGATCATAATGGAATCACAAAAAAATATCAGGAAAATCCCCAGGTATTTAGAAGCTAAACCACACATTTCTAAATCTCCTATGGGTCAAGGAGGAAGTCTTTGAACAAAAATGAAAATGACATAACATATTGAAAATTTGTGGAATGTAGCTAGAGCAGTGTTTTAAGGAAAATTTATAGCATTAAACACATATATTAGAAAAGAAGACCTAAAATCAATTAAGTTCCACCAGAAGAGAAAGAAGAGCAAATTAAAGGCCAACAGAAGGAAAGATTACGGTAGAAATCAGTGTAATAAAAACAACAGAGAAAAAACAATTAAACCAAAAAATGGTTCTTTGAAAGACTGGTAAACTTGATTAACCTCTAGCCAGGATGACTAAGGGGGAAAAAAAGAGAGGAGAGAAAAAGAGAAGACAAAAATGACCAGTAACCACGATGGAAGAGGGGCCATCGGCACTGACTACGCAGATATAATAAAGGAACACCAGGAACAGCTTTGTAGCCATAAATTCCATAACTTAGATGAAAAAGATTGATTTCTTGAAAGACACAAATTACCAAAGCTCACTCATGGGGAAATACATAACCTGAAAGAAATTGAATTTGTAGTTAAAAACCTTCCAATCAACAAGCTCCAGGCTGAGATGAAGTCATCAATAAATTATCAAACACCTAAGAAATAACACCAGTTCTACCATAGTCTCTTCCAGAAAATAGAAAAGGGAATACTTCCTAGATAATTTGATAAAACTAGCATTGCCATCATACCAAAACCAGGCAGAGATATTACCAGAAAAGGAAACTATGGAGACCAAAATTCCTCATGAACATTGACGCAGAATTTATCAACAAAATATCAGCAAATCAAATCGAGTAACACATAAAAAGGATGATACATCATGACCAAATGACATTTCTCCCATGAATGCAAGGTTGGTTACATATTTAAAAATCAGTCAATGTGATATATCATATTAACAGACCAAATGGGAAAAACTCCATGATTATCTCAATAAATGCTGAAAAAGCAACTGACAAAATTCAACATTCATTTGTGATAAAAACTTTCAGCACTTCAGAAGAGGGGAACTTGGTTAACCTGGTAAAGGATATCTATGAGCAATTTACAGATAACATTACATCTAATGGTGAGATACTGAATGAAGATCAGGACTGAGACAAGGATGTCCTCTCTAACCTCTCCTGTGACATAAAAAGAAATGTATACTTTCCCTGCCTGAAGTTCTTGACACAGAACTCCTAAAACCCTTGCAATTTGTTGAATGAAAGGGCTGATAGGAGCATCTTTTGTTCTAATGTTTAGTCTTTGACCCTGGTTCCTGACACAGGATTCCTAGAACCCCTGGAACTTCCTGGATGATAGGAGTGCCTTTTGTTTTAAGGAGTCACTCTTGGTGGGGTCCTGGGTAGCTTCAGCATGGAACTGGTTCCCAGAAAGACTAAGCCATGGTTAGAAGCTTGGAACTTCTTGGAACCCATCCATCCTTCAGGAAGAGGAGATGGGCTGGAGATTGAGTTAATAATCAAAGATTCTTACATTATGAAGCCACCATGACATCCTTAAACTTGAACAAAAAAATCAGAGAGCTTCCAGGTTGGTGAATGCATCCACAAGCTAGGAGGGTGGTACACCCCCGGCTCCATGGGGGCAGAAACTCTGGGGCTCTGGAGTCTTCCAGACCTGGCCCTATGTACCTCTTCACCTGGGTACTCATTTGTATCCTTTATAATAATCCTGTAATAGCAAGTAAAGTGTTTCCCTGGGTTCTATAAACCCTTACAGCAAATTATCACACCCTGAGGAAGGGATCTTGGGAACCCCTGATTTGCAGCCAAGTTGGACAGAAGTGGGTAACCTGCTGACTCTGGGTAGTGTCAAAACTGAATTAAACCATAGGTCACAATGAACTGGTATCTGCAGAGAACTGGATAATTTCTTGCTGTGGAAAACGCACACGTTTGGTGTCAGAAGTGGTGTGAGTGTCAGAAATAGGTCCTATTAATTGGTGACAGAGAAGTAGGCTTTGCTAAAACAGCCCTGACTCACAGAAACATGCAGTTTGGGGTGAGAGAGTATGAACGGGCAGGAGTTGGGGAGTGAAGAACCTTTGATTCCTGGGTGGCTCCCTAGTCACTCACAGTCTGAAACTGCAGCTGTGCCGTGACCAGTTACACGTGGGATTTAGGAATGGCGGTAGACTCCATTCCTGAGGGGTTGGCTCACTGTACATGTAAGGAAATGCAATATAATAAGGGTGCTGAATACACAGCCCCTCAGTTCTCCTTAGCTGTAATAGCTGAAGTGAAAGTGAAAAGAAGTGCTGGGATGGCTCTCCATGCTGGGCCAAGCTCACAGGCAGGTAGGGCTGACCTTTAGCCTCGAAGCATCTGCACAGGGAAAAATTATGCCAGGGCAACAGCAAGTACCTCTAAGGCCTCTGCTTACCAAGAAGGTAGTCAGACTGGGGGAGGACAAAACCAGGAAACTGGAAACCAGGGGGCATACTGAGAAGGAATCCTCTCATCCTGTAGATTGCTATCTCTGTAGAAGGGCCTGTTTGGGCCCATGCATTACCTGCAGCTCACTACAGAGCAGTCACAGATGGCTCTGCATGGCCCACGACCGCCCTGGAGATCATTCCTGAGGGAGCAACCAGCCTGCTGGACTGGATAAAAGCCACCGTTCACATGTGTTTACCCTGAGAAGAGGGCCCCCCCCTCCCCCTGTAAACACCACGTGGAACGCTCCAGATGAAGCAGCTGATGTGCTCTCTACGCAAGCCCTGTGGGAGTGGCTTTCTGATGACCAGGTTGTTTGTGAATATGCCCATTACCCAGGTTAAGTAAAAGGGCCCTTTTTGAATGGGCACCTCATGTAACCTTACTGCTGCAAAACTGAACAGTAATTCCCAGAGCCCTGTCAGATTTGCTGTCCAATATTTCCTGTGTGGTTCTCACCGATACCAAGACCATTAAAGTAATTGATAAGAAAATGGGGAGTGACAGACGGGAGCATCAAGGGACTGCTCCCGTCGGGTAGAAGTTTTTAGATGGTCATTGAGAAACGAAATGAATGATGATGGCAGACTTTGACAGTGCTGAAACAAAGGTGCTGATACAACCTTACTGAAGCTTGGATGGAACAGTGGGATGCCTTTTTGGTTCCCCAACATTATAAAGCCCCAAATAAGTCTTTTTCCTTTGTAGGAGTTTGAAAAGTGAGAAGGCAAAAATTACAATGAGAAATGTGTGGGGCAGTGGTTAGATAGCTAAATCGAGGTAAAGACTGACCCAGAGGCCAACGTCTTCTCGGCCCCACCCCTAGCTGGGGACCCCAGGCCATGTGTGGGTAAAATGGGTGGGGGTGGGGGTGGGGGCAGAGACTTTTCTGAGACTCCTTCACACGGGAGCCCAAGGCACTGTGATTCCAAAACCTGTTGGTGAAGTCTTAAGAAGGGGCTAAGATGAGGTCAGCAGGATACACAATGCAGTGGTTGATGGAATTAAGTAAAAATTTGGCTGAAAATTGGTGGTAGTTCCAGGATGAATGGACAGTATCCTGTTTGAAAAACCACCCCATAGAGACTGTCAGAAAGACTGAATGGAAGGTCATCTCTCAATAGGCTGAATTGCAGCTGTTTTCTAGCAGCGGTGAAAGAATTGAACAATGGTAAAAAGCCCTGTGTTTGGGTTTTTACAGACTCATGAGCCATAGCCACTAGCCTGACTGTATAATGAAGGAACACAGGCAGTGGAAAGCTGGACTAGTAAGGGGTGCCTACAGGCGCTGTGGCGCTAAGGAAGTCACTCCGGTAATTTAAAGGGTGCATTAAAGTAGTACACGGCGATGTCCGTCAGAAGGACCCCCTTCCTGGATCAGAAGGTGATTGAAACCATCTGGGAAGTGGCCATCCGGGTCCATGACATGAGTGGACATGGGTTTGCAGAGGAGGGCTGAATCTAGACCTAGTCCTCTTGCACTCTTTGAGGCACGAAATGTCATCAAGAACTGGTCTGTAACAAGAGAGACAGGACTGCAGATGGCTCTGGAGAAGATTCCCTGGGGGAAGGCCCTGCACATAGCCGGCACACGGATTACATTAGACCAATGCCAGTGGTCCCAGGGGACGATAAATGGGTCCCAATAGGAACAGACACTTACTCTAGACTAGGCTTTGCATACTTGGTGTCTGTGGTAAATGCAAACACTCAAAATGTTATTAAAGGATCAGCCCAGAGGATACTGTATCAATTCGGGCTGCTGAGTTACATTTCTTCAGACCAAGGGACACGCTTTACAGCCCATAGTGTCCAGCAGTGGGCCAAGAGACATGACAGTGAATGAACAAATCACATTGCGTATCATCCTTCAGGTAACTTAGGTCTAGGAGAAAATTGGAACATGTAGTAGAAACATTGGCTGCCTGAATGGGGGCCTGAGGGGCCAGCTTGCATACCTTCCTGGGTGTGTGCTCTCACTCAGCGCGAGGGGGCTGAGGAGGAGTAGACAGATTCCTCCAGCTTCCTGGGGGATGTGGGGGAGAGGGGTTGGGGAGGACGTTGGAGCCACTCCACAGTCCTTCCCCACATCGCTGCAACTTTCTTCTGATGGGATGCAGTGGTCCTGGGACTAGGCATACAACTGTGCCAGAAGCAGGGAGGATTCCTAAACCAGAAACTTTAACTATACCTTTAAGCCATTAAGCCAGAATTCCTAAGGGCCTGAGAGGGTGGACTGTGCCTTCACCGCATCTGGCAAAGTTGGGGTTAACAGGGAATGCTGCTGGGTTGCCTCGTGGTCAAGAGAGTCCCCTAGTTCTGTCCCTGTGTCCCACTTCCCTATGTAAGTGGGCGTGGACTGATGGGAAGGCACTTGCTAGACTAGTCTTTCTGCCAGCAGTCTGAAACAGCACTGTGGCCAAACCTCTGGGTGGACCAAAGGCGGACAAGCCTGGGTGAAAATAAATAGAGAGAAGGAGAAATCAGAGCTGAGGGTAAGGCATGAGTAAGTGGGTTAGCCAATAAGGGAAATCCAACATAATACTGCTACCTTGAGAGAGACTCAGAACTAGAGAATAATGTCTTAGCGCCCTTACACCAGACACCCGGAAAGGGTGAAGCTATGTGTTTGCTGGGACAGCTACTCCCTGTGTAACCTGATATGAAAGGATTTCAATCTAAAATGGTACGAGAAGATATGAAATGGAGAATCTCATGCATGTGCCCTCAGAAGAATGGAACTTAAGAAGAGAGAGACTGACTTCTATTAAATGCCTGATTTACAGAAGACTGAGATTTATCTTCTGGCCTATGAACATCTGCCAAGAAGCTCTTCCATCCTCAGGCCAATGAACTTAACAGCTTTGACTCTGGCTGGACTTCCCTGCCTTTGCCCTCCTTGCCCATAAATACAGCCCCCCTAAACCTTCAATGGACTTGCCTGTAGCTTGCTATAGAATGCATTTCCTAAATTGCAATTCCTCTGCTATTCCAGAATAAACTCAGTTTCTCATAATTCCACCTTGCCCCAGTTTACCTCCTTTATTTAGATTGACACTGACAAGGCCAAATGGCAGCCTGCAAACCTGAGTGGGCATTTCTCAGGAGGTTATTGTGCTCATATGATATGGTGGTGAACTAGACCAACTGTTAATGACCAAATGGAGCTCTAGTAATGTACCAGTATCTTTTAACTACTATTTTTCAGGCTGTATCTATTACAAAGGATATCACTAGGGAAGGAATTTCTGAAAACTGTTTCCTACTGGGACTTCAGACAGTGTGGCATACAGCTCCCGGCAGACTGACATCTGCGTAACTATAAATCTTGACGATCAAATTCTAAGAAAGATCCCTGGTTATAACTGACAAAATATAATGGTGGCATGCCTACCATGCCATAGGGTGCCGTGCACAAAAACCTATCACCCTTGTTTTTGTGGACGGGAGGCTATTGAGCAAAATAGGGAAAAACAATGGGCCCCGATGGTATTAAAGTGGAGGCATCAAATGGTGGATTGAGTTCCCCTGGATGATGGCTCCACCCCGAGTCAAGGAAGCCTGTGGGAGGCCTTGTGGTGTCTCAAACCACATCTCAAACCCCAGTCTGGAGACCCAGCATTTTTGGGTACAAAACATGTATCCTAACTGCACTTGGGCCGCGTGTATGCAATGCCAACAACAGGCAGGTGGATTAAACAACAGCGGGCCACTGACAGCAAAGGGCCTTAGGGGCAATAGGTATCCTGGGACAAATGGAATTTGCTCTTAATGCAGAGCACATTCAGAGGAAAACATTTATTAACTCCACTAGGCCGATTAGAGGGAGTTCTCTTTAGGAGGAAGGCAAATGTTGGGAGTCAGCCTGGAAAGATGAGGGTTCAGCAAAGTGGGCGAGGCAGACTCAACAAAGTGCTGGATAATGCTAGAACTTAGTGTTAGGAAAGGGCCTGTAGCCTGACCCAACAGAGTCTCTTGACTATTTTAATACAGATGGAGGTTAATGTGGCCACAGGGCAGTGGCCCTTGGTCCTCGCTCTTGAGGCTCAGTAGACACACCCATGGAGAGCTCATGGCCCTGCGAACTTATGGAAGTCTCTGGGGGCACTGGGCTCACCCCAGAATAGGTCAAAATAAGACATATCTTACAGAATAGTTAGTAGGATAGGAACTAGTCCCAATACCACTTGTGGAATGGAAACCAGTCTCAGAGAAGCCTGTGAGATGAAGTAGGGTGATTGGCTTTGTCCTCAGTTAACTTGGAACCCAGAAATAAGCGAGTCATGGTCAGCTGTAATGACACCTGTTCTCAATAACATCTGGTCTATGGGCCAAGGTAGATTGTGTTGGGAAGGCAAAGCGAATACCTCTGTAATTCTCACTGATTTGTTTTGCAGTGAAACTGAATTGTACTATGGTCATACCACAGTGATCCTGGTGCCGTTGGTAAGATTCAATTACCTCATGTAAATAAGTCTTATAATAATTCTGATATTGATGATCGAATGTTTTGGGAGATGGTAGTAAGCCTTGCTCAGGATGTAATACCTATGGAAATTGACTGGCCTAAGGAAGAACTGGATCTAGCTAGCCATCAGCTGCTTTGTTTTTGTTTTGTTTTTTCAGAAGTCTGGGACAGGACTTTATTATAAACTATTCTTTTTATTTAAAAATTTTTTATTAAGGTGTCATTGATATACACTCTTATGAAGGTTTCACATGAAAAACATTGTGGTTACTACATTCACTCATATTATCAAGTGCCCCCCACACCCCACTGAAGTCACTGTCCATCAATGTAGTAAGATGCCACAGAGTCACTATTTGCCTTCTCTGTGCTACACTGTCTTCCCTGTGATCCCCCCCACACCATGTATACCAATCATAATACCCCTCAATCCCCTTCTCCCTCCCTCCCCACCTGCTCTCCCCCACCCGTCCCCTTTGGTAACTGCTAGTCTGCTGCTATTTTGTTCTTTCAGTTTTGCTTCATTGTTATACTCCACAAATGAGGGAAATCATTTGGTACTTGTCTTTCACTGCCTGACTTATTTCACTGAGCATAATACCCTCTAGATCCATGCTGCTGCAAATGGTAGGATTTGTTTTCTTCTTATGGCTGAATAATATTCCATTGTGTATATATACCACATCTTCTTTAGCCATTCATCTACTGATGGACACTTAGGTTGCTTCCATATCTTGGCTATTGTAAATAGTGCTGCATATGTCTTTTTGAATCTGAGATCTTGTTTCCTTTGGGTAAATTCCTAGGAGTGGAATTCCTGGGTTAAATGGTATTTCTATGTTTAGTTTTTTGAGAAACCTCCATATTGCTTGTAAAACTAATTTACATTCCCATCAGCAGTGTAGGAGGGTTCCCCTTTCCCCACATCCTCGCCAACATTTGTTGTTGTTTGTGTTTTGGATGTTGGCCATCCTCACTGGTGTAAGGTGATATCTCATTGTGGTTTTAATCTGCATTTCCCTGATAATTAGCAATGTGGAGCATCTTTTCATGTGCCTGTTGGCCATCTGAATTTCTTCTTTGGAGAATTGTCTGTTCATATCCTCCGCCCATTTTTTAATCAGGTTATTTGCTTTTTGGGTGTTGGGGTGCGTGAGTTCTTTATATATTTTGGATATTAACCCTTGTCGGATATGTCATTTACAAATATATTCTCCCATACTGTAGTATGCCTTTTTGTTCTACTGATAGTGTCCTTTCCTGTACAGAAGCTTTTTAGTTTGATGTAGTCCCATGTGTTCATTTTTGCTTTTGTTTCCCTTGCCCAAAGAGATATGTTCAGGAGAAAGTTGCTCATGTTTATATTCAAGGGATTTTTGCCTGTGAGAGTTTCATGGTTTCATGATTTACATTCAGGTCTTTTATCCATTTTGAGTTTACTTTTGTGTATGGAGCTAGACAGCAATCCAGTTTCATTCTCTTACATGTAGCTGTCCAGTTTTGCCAACACCATTTGTTGAAGAGGCATTTCCCCATTGTATATTCACAGCTCCTTTATTGTATATTAACTGACCATATATGCTTGGGTTTATATCTGGGCTCTCTAGTCTGTTACATTGATCTGTGGATCTGTTCTTGTGCCAGCACCAAATTGTCTTGATTACTGTGGCGTTGCAGTAGAGTTTGAAGTCAGGGAGCGTAATCTCTCCAGCTTTATTCTTCCTTCTTAGGATTGCTTTGACTATTCGGTGTCTTTTGTGGTTCCATATGAATTTTAGAACTGTTTGCTCTAGTTTATTGAAGAATGCTGTTGATATTTTTATAGGGATTGCATTGAATCTGTAGATTGCTTTAGGCAGGATGGCCATTTTGACAATATTAATTTTTCCTATCCATGAGCATGGATGTATTTCCATTTATTAGTGTCTTCTTTAATTTCTCTCATGAGTGTCTTGTAGTTTTCAGGGTATAGGTCTTTCACCTCCTTGGTTAGGTTTATTCCTAGGTATTTTATTCTTTTTGATGCGATTGCAAATGGAATTTTTCCCTGATTTCTCTTTCTGACAGTTCATCATTAATATATAGGAATGCAACAGATTTCTGTGTATTAATTTTGTATCCTGCAACTTTGCTGAATTCAGCTATTAGTTCTAGTAGTTTTGGGGTGAACTCTTTAGTATTTTTTATGCACAATATCATGTCATCTGCAAACAGGGACAGTTTAACTTCTTCCTTACCAATCCGGATGCCTTTTATTTCTTTGTGTTGTCTGATTGCCACAGCTGATTTCTATGCTAAATAGTTCTGCACAAGTTTATGGTAAGGTACAAATAGCAGTAAATCAAGGGGCGGAAAGAGTAATAAAATTAGTGTAAGAATATAAAATGTATGTAATAGACTTATAGAACATATTAGTTGTTTCTTTTCATCAGTCCCTACTCCACACTGGTTTCTTGAAATGTTAAGCATATTCGTGTTGGTACTTACTATTGCTGTATTTCTTCTATAAATGCTACACCAAATATAATGCTCTGACAGATATGATCATTTTGCTATAAGGAGTGTGTGGCCAGAGCTACGATTCAGTATCACACCATACAGACAAGTGTCTGCTGCCCAGTGAGCGCTATAAGCGAAGCATGGGACACCAGCTTTTGAAAAAGGAAAAGAGCTTCACTGCAAGGCGACTGAGCTAGGAGACAGGAGGCTGGCTCAGATCTGTCTCTTTGCTCATCAGCAAGAGAGGTTTTTAAGGAGTGTGGTGAAGTGGGGTTGACTGTGGAAATTCCTATTCAGGTTTCTCCATCCCACAGTGATTTTTCCACATCCTCTGATGTCTGCGATGACCATGTTTTATGTACTAGGTAATTAGTTGCATGGTGATTTGGGCCTGAACATGCTCTGGATGGCTCAACCGGTTTCACCTGGATCTAGTGGGTTTCTGGGGTGAGACTGATAGGGGTTTTTGGAAGCTTCTTGTCATTTTCTGAAAAATAAGAATTGTCTGTGACTGCTACCCTGCAAGGCACAGTTTCAATACTGGAGGTCCTAGCCTGTGTAATAAGGCAAGAATATGTGAAGTAATCGCTCTCTCACACATTGCAGTTAAATTACTTCCATCATTTTAGAAACGTGTTAGCAGTATTTACTAAAACAATACATATTTCTGCGTTATGATTTCACAGTTTCACTTCTAGGTATATACTCAAGAGAAATGAGTTCATTTATTTATAAAAAGACATGTACAGGAATGTAGTAACTTTATTTGTAATTGCTGAAACCTTAAAACAATGCTTAAGTTGTAAAGAACCAGGAGAATGGAGAAATAAATGTAGGTATATTCATACAGTAGAATAAAACATAGGAAAATTATAAAAAGAAACCAAACTACTGATACTGGCAACAACAGGATACATCGCAAAGATATGATCAAAAGAAGCTAGACACAGAAAGGTTGATATGATATGATTCCATTTATATGTAGTTCAAGTTTGGGCAAAACTAATTGATGGGGATAAGACATAAGTCAAATAGCAGATATTTCCAGGAGATAGCACATATCTCACATAACATATATATCTCCCAGAATATAAACTGAGATTCAAGCAGTAAGGATTACTGACTGGGGAAGGTCATGACATCTTCTTCTAGGGCACTGAAAGTGCTCTCTGTCTTTTGAGATGGCAACTTGGATCTAAAATATGGAACAGTTCTTCAGACTGTACACTTAAGATTAATACACTTTGCATACTTTACTGTATGTATGTTATGACTTAACATGTGAAATAAAAAAGAATAAAAACTACAATGGGAAGAAAAAACTTGAGTGGTTTCCTGTTGCTTTTAGGGTAAAGTAAAAAAATCCTTATTGTGGTTTACAAGTCTGAATGATCTGCTTCCTACCAACTTCTCTAGCTCCATCTATTTCCAAGCTCCAGCCAAATTATTCTTCTGATCACAAGGCGTTTGCATGTACCATTCCCTCCACTAGGAGAGCTCTCCTTCTCCACCTGCTTCACTTAAGCTAACCTTGATTATTCTTCAGGAAGCATCTTAAATCACCAGAGGGAAGCATTTTCTGATTTTCAAGCTTAGATCAGGCTTCTGACTACACGTTGTTTCTCCTTTATAGTATTTATCTCACTGTAATTACTTTTCAAGCTTCTGGAAGTTAGGTAGCTGGTCTCACTTGTATTTTCAGATGCCCAGTACATAGTAAATACTCATTTACTAAATGCTAATTTTGAAAGTGAGACATGGATTAGTTTAACAAATGAGTAGTGAGAGGCCAGAGAAATGAGCTGGGACCCAAGCCTGTCACCAAACCCTGTTGACTCGATCTCCAAGGTAGTTCCCCAAACTGTCTACCTTTTTCCATTTCCCTATTGCAATAGCCATCTACTGGTCTCTCTGCTTCCATTCTTATTTATTATCCATCGGCTTACTATAGATAATAATCCATCAATATCTGTTCTCCATAAAGCAGCCAGATTGCTTTTTTTTTTAATGTGAAAGGAGATTGTGCCACTTCCTTGCTTGAAACCTTCCAGTGGCTTCACTACACCAAACTCCTTACCTTGGCTTACAAAGCCCGGTGTGATCTGACTTTCTGCCCCCATCTGGACCCACGTCCCCCCTCCCCACCCCAGACTTGTAGACTCCTAATTTCTCTCATGTCCCAAGCTCCTAGGGCCTTTGCACTAGCTGGTCCCTCTGTCTGGAACCTTTTTCCTTTTAGCCTTCCCGTGACTGGTTCCTTGTGGTTATTCAGCTCAGACGTTACCTCAAAAAGGACTTCCATGACCTCTCAACCTAAAGCAGCTGTATAGTTTCTATCACCTTCCCTATTTCAGTTTCCAGCATAATACTTATTGTCTTTATTTATTTTAATTATCTGCCTCATCTCATGAGAGCAAGAACTTTATCTCTGTATCTTCAATATTAGAACAATGCCTAGCACATAGTAGGTACTCAGTAGGTACATAGCTGAGATTTAATGACTGAATGAAAACCTCAATGCCTGAGTTCTCTCTACCATCACAGTTGCCTTCCCAGGTGTTAGGAGCCACAGGTTCCTTGAATCAGGTATCTCCATAGACCACTTAGACTCGTGATGTCCATTATGGTGGCCACTAGCCACATGTAGCTACTTATATATTAAATTAAATTAAAATTTCAATTCCTTCATTGCATTAATCACACTTCAAGTTTTCATTAGCCACATGTGGCTGGTGGTTCTGTGGGATAATACTGATAGAGCTTTTATAAATAAGACCAAACCAAAGGGAGTCTTTAGGCCTCAGGTATGGCAGTAATTGTCTCTTGGGGTCCTGTTGCCCTGGAATGGCTGCTGCATAAATCAGCCTATTTGAACAAGCTACTTTGCCAAATAGGTGTTTTGAAGGTCACTCTGTAATCTAAGGATCTCAGAAGTATGCTACTTGAAATAAGTAACTCTTCATGATGACTGCCTAAAAAAGAACAAATACATAGAAGATCTCTTAACATAGAACTATACAACTCTGAGCTGAGTAGAAGCATGAATGAAAGATGTGTCAACAATGGGGAAGAGGAGGGGTTGGCAGTCTTAGATATTAAGCTAAATTAGCTCTAAGGTATCATTTCTTTAGGATGGACTGTTGTATCAACAATGCCTTCAGCTATGAGGAGCATAAAACAGACTAATACTATAGGCCAAGCTCACTTATAAAATCTGAAATAAAATATAAGCAAACAGAATCCCAGAGGTACATTAGAAGAAGACACCAAGATCAAGTGTGGTTTATTCCAGGAAGGTAAAAATAGGTCAGTAGGAGGACAGCGATCTATGTAGTCCATCAGAGTGATAGATTTAAGGAGAAAATAGTGTGATTGCCTCTGTAGATGCTTAAAAGACATGTGTTTTCCTCATAAAAATTTAATATCTGTTCATTTAAATCAATGAAATAGTAAGAGGTGGATATTTCCTTAGCATAATAAAATAAATAGGCCTATTTTAACTCCTGCTTAATAGGAAAATGCTGAAAGTGTTCCCATTAAAATAAGGACAAGACGGCGGCCCATTATTACTAAGACTATTTAACATTGTCCTGGAGGTACTGGCCAATGTGTTTAGACATTGCAATATACTAGAAGTATAAAAATTAAACAGCAGAGATTGATTTCACATTATTTATAGGTGAGGACCTAAGAGAACCAACTGAAAAACTATTATAGGTGATAAGAGTGAATTCAGTAGGTAGCTGGGGAAAAAAACCTTAAAAGACAAAAGATTCTATTTCTATAATGCTTACAAAGACAAAACACCTAGCAATGAACTTAACAAGAAATACTCAAGATCTATACTTAAAAAAACATTAAAATACACAGAGGGACACCAACGGAATCAAGAAACAGAAAGCCATAGAGTGTTCCTATTTTTCTTTCACGGGAAGAAGCCCAAAATAGGCACTTATTGAGTGTTGGTTCAGCTGTTCAATGATGCCTCACAAACCAGGTTTTTTCTTTTCTTCTAGGACCTCCATCCTCAGAGGATTGGCTTTTTATCTCCATGGCTGTGTCCTCATGATAGCAAGATGCCTGCCACAGTGCAGCCATCATGTCCTCACACACACATTTCCCACATGAGAAAGAAGGGACAAGGAAAGCCAGAAGCTTTCTCCTAATGATGCTCCTTGTACCATGGAGGAAGACTTCCCTGGACATGTCATTGGCCAGAAATGGCTCCCGTGCCCAACCTAAGCCAATTCCCCACAAAGGGGAATGGGTTTACTGGCTCTTGGGATAGGGGGAAGGTCTCCTCTCCTGAGACGATGGAATCTCTGCCCTAGTACAGAAATGGGGATCTGTCCTAGGAAAGATGCAGAAGTCTGTCGGGCAGGTAGCAGAAAGAGTCCATCACAGAGATCAGTGTGAACCGCTCCATTCTCAGTTACCCCAGGAGAACATACCCTACATCTCACCCTGCTATGACCCAATACCCAGCTACACCCATCTCTGTCAGACCGCTGCCTCTGCCTCCTCGCTGGCCTCCTCACTGGCCTCCCCGCCTCCATGGTGACATCTGGGCTTGGTATTGGTTTTCTCCTTCATGTGGTAAAGGAGTAACATTCTCGAAAACAATACTCAAGAGACTAGCTGGATTCAGGCTTAATTATCCTGTTATTAACCACTATTGTATCTGATCCCTCTTTTGACAACAGTCATTAAGAGGCCGCCCTCATGGACTTCCTATCCGCTTTCAGTGTAGACAGGTGCTCAGCTCACATGAGGCATAAGCTTTGTTAAGGTGTCTGGGAGCCTAGGGCAAAACAAGCTGGGGCTGTGCTTTAGACTGAACTGTGTCCCCAAAAGCCATACGTCCCCTAGTAACTCAGAATGTGAGTATATTTGGAGACAGGGTCTTTCAAGAGATAATTAAAGTAAGGCCATTGGAACGGGCCCCAATCCAACGTGACTGGTGTCCTTATAAGAAAAGGAGATCAGGACACAGACACACATGAAGGGAAGCCCATGTGAAGACCCAGGAGACGACAGCCATCAGCAAGCCCAGGGGAGAGGACCAAGCCTGCCGACCTTTGATCTTGGACTTCTAGCTCCCAGAAATGTGGGAGGATAATTTTCTGTTGATAGCTACCCAATCAGCAGCACTATGTTATGCAACCCTAGCAAATTAAGACAGGCAGATAAAATCCTAAATGTGAATGGTGTCACCTAGGACTTGGCCTTAGGACCATTTCTTTAAAAAAATTTGCCTTCTTTTATTTTGTTGAAAAATATATAAAGTTTGTTTTTCTGTCTAAACACACTGGAACAATTATTATGGATTCACATTGTTTGGATAGAGCCTCCAAGAGCAGGAGGATTTGACTCTCTGTAAGGGTACAACTCACCATTATTTATTTCTCAGAAAGGAAGTTGGACCTAATACATCCATGGTCGACCTTAAGGAACCCATCCTCTCAGTTGGACCAGAGGACTCCTGGCGTGTACTCCTTGTAGCCACACCAACAGAGTTCTTCCCATCGGACCCTGATGGTGGCCTTTTCTGGAAGGAGCAGGCAGCTGGTAGCAGCTCACCTCATAGTCCTTCCAGCTAGCATGGTATGGTCTCTACCAGGCAGCAAGGTAGATAATTCTGGGGCCCAAACAGTTATTAAGAAGAGAGCTTGAGAAGACTTAAATTTCTCTTGGGAAAAAGTATAATAAGACCAAAAAACAAAATAAAATGTAGGAATCATGTGTGCCTGAAGGAGGCTTAGATCTCTACACCAGTGGAAGGTGAATTGGCCTCTCTCATCTTATGTCAAAGTGCCTATATTTCCCTTCAACCAACCTTGCAGAACACTTTTTCACTATGCACTGTGGCAGAACATGTGAGCATTGGCTGAGACTTAATACCGTGGGACATACAGGGGGTCTGATTATTTAAGAAAACGAGCCCATTGTAGCTGGTCAAAGAAATTCTGTACAGGGGTGGTATGTGAATTTTTACCCCAGGAGGCCTCTAAGAGCCGGACTAACTGGCTGCAAATCCCAGCTTTGCCATTTGCAGCTGAATTGGGCAAGTCACTTACCGTCTCCGTGCCTCAGTTTCCTCATTTGTTAAATGAGAATCGTTAACAGTAGCATCTCATGCGACGTTGTGAGGATCACTTAAGTTAATACTGTAAAGCGCTCAGAACACGGCCTGGCACCTTGTCAGCAACTGCTGGCGGCGATCTTCATTACCTGAGTCACGCCAGTGCTTCACAGAGCTGTGTGGGATTGTATTTCAGTGTTTGACCTTTGCCTTTGATAGTGCCCAAGTGGAATAATGTTTCTATATAAATCCTGAGGAAATAAATGATCTAAGTCTCAATCTCTTCTTTATTTGCATGTGGCTACAATTTATAAATATACTTGCCACTCTCCTCCCCCTCCAAGACTCCCCCTTTGACCATATAACTCCCCTCTCCCTGGCTTTTAGTGACTCACTGTCCTCTCTAGGAGGGAAGGGGCAGGGTGGCCCTCCATGTAGCTCCATCTGCATGGTATTGGGTCCACCTCAGGCCACGTGAAGTGTGGGCCTTCCCAGGCCCTCTGAAGTTTGGCACGAGCACCACGCGAATCTGTTAGAGGTCCCAGCATTGTCCAGCAAGTGACCACATGGCCGGCCCCCTTCTGTGTTGTGCCAAGGGTGCGGAGTGCAGCGGGGGGCGGCAGGTGCTTGGTGTGCTGAGCTAGTGCAGCCCCAGTGCACAGGGGCTCTGCAGTGAAGTCTCAGGCATGCTCAGGTGATAGTAAGAGTCCCTGGCGCACACTGTGCCCAGCCAGTGCCCGGCCCTGCTCTTGGAGGCCTGTCTGAGGCCTGGCCCCTGGGGCACCTCTCAGGAGCCCTCCCCAGGCCCGCTGTCAATCCTCTGGGGGTCGGGCAGCCTCGGGGAGAAGGTGCTGTGGCGCCTCCCCTCTCCTGGCTTTTCCCGGACGCCATCAGGCATGGGTGGTACAGAGGGTCCTTGGCCCTGTTAGAGGGCGTGGCACCCCAGTGTCTCTGTCTCAGCCAGGTGCCAAGCTTTGCCATCTTCCTGGTAGGGTGTAGAGAGCCCGGGAGGGCCAGGGGCGCCCACTTCAGGGATGGGGTATGGAGGCTCAGGGGGTGCAGGGGGGTCTCCAGGGCCCTGTGCCCCCCCCAGCACTGGCCCATTGTAGATGTAGATATTGCCAGTGACAGTCACAGACCCGCCGGTGACATGGATGCCGTTGGTCCCTGTGGGAAGAGAGGCAGTGTGAGTGGGGCCAGGGTCAGGGGGGAGGACACTGTTGAGGAACACAGGCCTGGGTGGCCAGCATCGGACCCCTGCTTCCCGAATGCCCCTGTCCCTCTGCCTTCTCCCCTTTCCTCTGTCCCTCCTCCCCTTTGCTATTGGTAACTTGAGTTGTGCATCATTTCTGTTTCTGGGTTTTGCAGTCTTTCTCTTCTCTTAGGCTGGGACTCTGGCTGACTGTCGGAGTCTCTGCCCAGCCTCTGTATTAGTCTTTTCATTTGTGTCTGGCTCACACCCTCTCTTCCTGCCCGCCCTTCCCCACCCACTCTCCTCCCTGCCACCTGCCACCTGCCACCTGCCGCAAGCTTACCGTGGGCCACCTGGTTTTGCTCTGGGAGCTCTGCCTCCAGCTCTCTGGCCTGGCTCAGAGGACTCTGCTGTTGTAGCACCTCATCCCCCAAAACTGGGGTCGTTGGGAGCCCAGTCAGGCCCGGGGTCATGTCTCCAGAGAAGGGCAGAAGTGGCTCAACCAGGTCAGGGAAATGTGGGTTCACCCTTGGAGGCTCCCAGCTGCCATGGTCCATATTTGATTCCTCTCCCTGCAGGACATGGGCAGAGAACCGACCAATGATGTAGCCCTCAGACACATCTTTCTCTAATTCCCACGCTGACCCTGTGCTCAGCCGGCTCTCCGTCCTCTCTGATGCTCCTGCTTGGAGGCCTCGGCCCTTGACGCTCCCTGGAGATGTCCCGATGGCTGGCTCCCTCATTTCTTCAGCTCTGTGTTCATATATCAGCTCATCAGAGAGGCCTTCTCTGTCCACTCTATTATCCTTGGCCACTGTCACCCCCTGTCCCCCTATTTCATTTAGAAATTATCTAAATAAAACTATAAAACTGCTTTATTTAGAATTTTTCATTACCTGATACATATTTGTTTAAACATTTTCTTGCCCCACTGGCCTGTAACTCCAGGAGGGCAGACACTTTACGTTGCTCACTGCTCTGGCCACAGTGCCGGGCACATGACAATGCTCAATAAATTCTCAGCTGAATGACTGAGCGAATGGATGTTGACGCCTGCCTACCCCACCTCGTACACCTGTCTCCCGTGCCCCCCTTGCCACCTTCCCAGCCTTCCCCATTACCTCTGGACGCCTCTTGAGCAGGGATCCTGCAACATAAAATGGAAGGCGTGTAGGGCCGCTGGCAGGCTTCCACCCTCTGCACCCACCACAGCGTGTTGCTGCCCACCCTGGGGTCCCAGAGGAGCAGGTTTTCATTATCCTCTCTTCAGCCCCAGGATGGGGGCCCAGATGGAGGTGAAGTCTATGGTGGGGGCAGGCACTGGGAGTCTTGAGTGTCGGCACTGGGCAAGTTGAATATCCCTGCCCCACCCATCCAGGGCCTGCACCCCTGCCTGCATCACGCTACTTCCTACCCAGCTTTCTGCAGAGAGAGGGGTGGCTCTTCCAGGTGCAGGCGAGCACGGTGGTGAGGAACAGGAAGGAGACCAGAGGCAGCAGGATGGTCAGCACCAGCATGGTTCCTGCTGGACAGCAGACAGCACGCGTGATGAGAAGGGCAAAGGGGAAGGGAGTTAAGGAACAGCTTTCCACTTCTCTCGGCAACCCAGACAGAAAAGAGGGAGCAGCTTTTCCTGTAGCCCTACTGCAGTTCCTAAAGGGCGAATCAGAGAAACTTCCCTTGGGTTACAGAGAAGAGGAACTAGGCCAGCCTTGGGGAGAGCCTCCTGACAGCCAAGGGAAACTGCGTGGTGGATGGAGATGTTTGTTGGGGGGTGCAAGAGGCCACCCACCTAGGGACCAAGATGGGGACAGTCTCGGGGTGAGGAGGATGGGAGTCGGCGCAGTTGGTTTTCAAGGGCCGAAGGTGGCAGGGGGGAGGCAGATCAGGGAGGGTGGGACTTGGGGTTGTAAGCAGACTCAGGCCACACGGTGGAGCCACATGTCTGCGGACCTGACCGTCTTACCGGGAGGCCACTGTAGGAGCTGAGATTGCCCCTCTTTGTGGGGGTGTCTGCAGGGCTGGGAGAGCAGGGGAGCCACTCTGCCTGTGGCTGCCTGGGAAAGAAGGGGTTGCCGGTTCCAGGAGGGGATGGAAAAGGGAGGCTGGGAATTCGGTGTCTCAGGATGATATGTCCTTTCACGGGCCTGAGCGTGGCCATCGCTAGCATGGAGTCTACAGTGCCCATCACATGTGCCTGAGGACAGGCAGGAAGGTTTGAACATTTGCACACTGGAGTTTGACTTTTCTGGCCCACCTAAATCTGTGGTTTAAAGAAGGGCGGAATGGGAGACCTGGGAAAAAACTGAATCTGGAGTCTTGTACTCTTGGGTTCCTGCCCAGTGTCATGAGGTGTTTTGTTTTTTTTTCCCCCAGTGGTATGAGTTTCTAAGTAATTTCACCTCTTTGAGCATCAGGGTTTTCATAGATAAAATGAGGGGGTTATCTCACATACTCACTGAGATTCCAGCTCTAAAATGCCAACTGTATTTGATACATAGTTAAAAAGTAATAAAAGGACATAGAAAAAAATGTATGACATAGTTGAATGAAGGATCAGGTTATAAAATATTCAAATGACTCCACTTTTAGAAAAAAAAATGATACATACAGACATACACAGAAATACATCTGGGAGAACCTATTCAAAATTAAGAGCAGATATGCCAGGTGAGGGTCCTGGGGATGAATTTTAGTTTTATCTGAATTTTCTCATTTGTACAGTGTGCATGCCTCATGGTACCAGCTTTGGAGTAAGAAAGACCTGAGGACGGGTCTTCATGACACCAGTTGCCACATGGGTGATCTTGGGCAAGCCACAAAACCTCTCTGAGCCTTAGTTTCCTCATCCCTCATCAGTGAGGACGAGAGAACTGGTCTATAGGGTCATCAAGAGGATTAAATGAGTTAGTGAATGTCAAGTGTTCGCAGAGTGCCTGGCAAACTGCTTCTCAATGAGTGGAAGCTATGATATAAATATTTGGTCATTTAAAAAAGTTAATAAACTCTCCCCCCATGGATAATGATTGCAGTCATTAGAAATATCCAGTAATTGTCTATTAGGCTAGGAGGAAGAACTCCACAGAACAAAACAAGAAAGAGTTGAATGTGGAATCATCTAACAATGAAAGGGTATTGTCTAATAAAGAGGTGTTCAGGCTAGCAAATGGATTACATGATGGTAGCATGTCCAGAATGAGGACAGTGGTATCAGCTACAATTACATCTCAGTGAGGGAGTGTTCCCTGGGGTCTTGTATAATGCATAACTTTAAAAGTGTGTGTGTATGTAGGTAAACCAGCCTAGGGCTACTCAGATTTCTCTCTTAGGAGCCTTTCTACTCGCCCCCCGTTCTGAGAGGGAAGCAGTCATCTTTTCCCTATTTTTTGGATGGGAGGAATTAAGGCATTTTCCCAGACCCTCCCTCCCCGAGCCCCTCAGCCCTGACCCCTCACCTGGCATCTCAGGGGGCTCTGGTGGATTTCTGCAGCTGGTGTCCATCTGGGCGGTTCCTGGAGCTGCTTCCACCAGGCCCTGGTCCTCACACCTGTGCAGGAAAGAGAGGCCACACTTGAGCGGGCACGTGGCTGGAAGTGGCGAGGCAAGCCCATGGAGCTGAGCACGGGGCTGGGGGTGATTTGTCGACAACTGGGGCTTTGGGAGGGCGGGAGCAGCATGGCAGGGACACACTCACCGGCTGTGCGGCTGGCAGCGGGCACTGGGGGAGGAGATGCTCTGGAAGTGCCCTGCCTTACAGGGGACACAGTTGCCGTTAGCCTCCCCAGTTCCGTCTGGTAAGAGAAAGGCGAGGCCAGCCAGGGTGAGGGGGCAAAGGGATGCTCTTGCCTGGCTGGAATTCCCTTGACACCCACTGGGTGGCCCCCTTCCTGCCCACCGGCCTCATTCTGTGGCTTCCAGGCTCCCTGACTGCCCCCTTGCCAAGCTTCCCCTGCTGCAAGGAGCCCCCCTACTGAGCCCCTGCTCCCCACCCACCCCCGTCCCTGGTCTGTTTCTCAGCAGTCCCTTCTGTGAGCCTTTCATAGGAGGGAGAACAGGTTTTTATGCCCAGAAGAACTACCTAGGGGCTCCCCAGGGACACAGAACCATGCTCCCTGCCCCCATTCAAGACCCCCAGCACCCAGCCTCCCCCCACCCTCTGCTCTTGGTGACCTCTGACCTTTGAGCTCGGCTTCCGTGCCAGGTGGGCAGTCAGAGAGTGGCTCGCAGTGTACACACTCAGGGTCCCAAAGGACGCAGAACATTCCTGGCTGGCAGCGGCACTGGGTTTTCTGTTTGCTAGTGCAAGGCGCGATCTCCTCAAAGCCCAGCACTGATGGGGAGGCGGGGCGCTCAGCAGAGGGGCCGCGCTCGGGGGATCCCAGCCCTCCCCGGCACATCGCCACTCACTCTGGTCACAGGGGCGGCACAGCTGGCAGATGGAGAGATGGTTCCAGTGCTCGTTGTAGGAATTTTCAGGGCACATGGCACAAACTGTGTCCTGGCTGCGGCTACATTCAGATGAGACGTGCATGCCTAGAATGTGGGGGGGCAGCAGGGTCCAGGGACTGAGCTTCCGCCCTCACCTCTGCTCTTGCTGCGTGACCTGGGCCTGCCCCTCCTGGGCCCACATACAAAGGATGGCCAGTGTCTCTCTGTCTCTGCCAGCTGGTTTTCCCGGGAGGTGGTGTCCGACTTCTCTCTGAGGCGGTGAGGTGGACCGGGGGCCCTGTAGCCCACCTCCCTGTCCCAGGCCTTCCGCGGCCATCACCTCTCACCTGGGGGGCAGCGGGAGCAGCAGGCCTGATGCTTGGGCTCGTAGTACTCTTCTTCCTGGTCCCGGCAGGTTTGGTTGTCCGTGTGATAGGGGGGCACCTTCCAGGGGAGATGGAGGTGGGGGTAGAATTATGCTGGGGAGGACAGAGGGACTAACAGAGGACTACCCAGACCCATCTTCCCTCCCCAAGCCTGCCCCACCCACCTACACGGCCCCTCCCTCACCAGTGGGGGCTGGGAGGCTGCCAGGAGCCCGCAGAGGCCCAGTATGAGTGGCCCCCAGGCCAGGCCGCAGGAGGAGGCAGCCCATGGCAGGCGCATGGCGGCCAGGCAGCCCGTCGACCAGAGAGGTGGAGGCCTGCGAGGAGGGTGGGAGGCCTGGACGTCCTGCCGTGGTGGCAGCAGCCTCCCTGGCCCAGGGGCTGGGATGGGACTGGCTGATGCGCCCCGGGGGGCTGGAGCCTCCGGCCTGGCCTGGCCTCTAGGGCTCCAGAGCCGGGCTCAGGAAGTGGGAGTGGAGCGAGCCAGCCACGGGGCGGGGACAGGGAGCGCTGGGAGCCGAGGCAGCTGTCGCAATCGGGAAGAGGAACAGGCTTGGCTGCCCCGGACGCAGGGCGGGAGGGGGTGGCCGGGAAAGCACGTGAAGGCAGTGGGGCCGGAACCAGGCCTCCTCCCTTCTTTGGGAGGATGACCGGGAGAGGAGGACGGCAGGGGCCGGCCAGGCCCGGCTGGTGGGAAAGAGACAGCGCACAATCCTCAGATAGGCCCCCAGGAGCCCATCTGGGCAGAGCTGACCAGGAACAAACGGAGTTCAGACAGAGCAGTGTTCAGCCAGGAGCCAGATCTGAAAAATGGAGGGGCCTGGGGCTGACGAGCCGGCAGAGTGCAGAGACTCACAGAGACTGTGGACAGCCAGCCAGATGCAGCATGTGGGAACCACAGTTCCAGTTGGCAGACTCTCTGGACTCCTGGATTCCAGCCCTATAGTGTGACTTTTTAAGATAGGCTACGAAAGAGTAGCAGGCCAGTCCTCCCTCCCCAGATGCAACTCTATCCACACATTGGTGGGCACTGATCACCTACAAGACCCCCCAGAGGGAGGATGAAGACCGAGTTCTAGATGAGTAGGGCCAGCCGTGCAAGAGCTGAGCCGATGCAGCCCCCTCACCTTGAGGATGAGAAGACTGAGGCGTGGCTGACGCGCACAGGAGACCAGGATTCCAGGGGAGCCTAGTGTGGTCCCTGCCCCTTTCTTCCCATCCTTTCCCTGCAACCACGAACAACCCCCTGGGATCCCTTGTAGTTATCTGCCCCCTCCCCACTTCAGCGAGGCCCTCTGGTCTCCAGGCTTCTGTGATCCTGGCCAACTTCCACCTGTCCTTGAGGTTTGCTCAGGCACTGGGAAGCACCCCCATCCCAGGCTGTGCAGCCCCCATGCAGACAGCTCTCAGTGACCCCCCACAGAGTCTCCTGCCCCACCAGGCTATGAGCTCTGCAATGGCCAAGTCTGGGTTCCCAGTAGTTGGCACAGAGTCTGGCACACGCCATGTGTCCCGTACATATTTATAGAATAAGTGAATGATGCCTTACCCACATCCCACAGCCAGTCTGCAGCAGAACCAGCCTAGGGCCCCAGGCTCCTGATTCCCAGGTCCCAGATCATTCCAGCAAACACACTGCCTCCCTGGGACTTAGGGCTGCCTCCCTTGGCATGAGGGGCTGGCTCACTCTCTTGTGAGAGGTCCCCTGGGCACTGCTCTGCTCCTGTCCCTGGAAGGCCCTGTTCAGCGCTCCTCTCTCCCCTGGTTGGTCTGACAGGCTGGCAGCCTCTGGGTGGAGGAGCAGGGAAGTCCTGGTGCAGCATGCGCCTGGGGAGGAGGGCTCACAAAGGGGCAGCGGTCCGCCTGAGCTGCAGACATTCCACTCTCCTCTCCTGGCACGGGCATCCGACCTGTACTCTGCTTGTAAATATTCATCCAGGTGGTCCACAGCTGCCCAGAAAGGGAAGAGACAGAACAGCGCACCCTCCTCAGCTGTGGCTCAGTCAAGGCAACCAGGGCTGAGAGTGGCACTACCGAGCTCTTAAATGCATAAGGGTATGTGTGTTGAGTGGCCTCAAATCCTTTGTTCTCTTTTTTCTTTTTATTATGGAAATTCACACAAAATATATACAAACACAAAACGTGAGGAAATAGTTTTGTGAAATCCCAGCTTCAACTCAGGGCCAATCTTCATTCTTCCACACAATCCTCCCCAACTTTTCTACTCTCCTCTAAATTATTTTGAAGCAAATCCCAGACATATATCATTTGAAAATATTGCAGGATTTTAGTCTAAAAGACAGGATTCTTTTTCTCTTAACTGAAATATATAAACAATGAAGTGCATAGTACACTAACTTTACATGTACAGGTCAATGAATTTCCACTTTCATTTGCTCCTGTGAATGTCCCCAGAAGGTTTCCTGCACGGCATAAGGTCCCTGCTTTACAGGTGAGCACTGTATCCAATGCTGTTTACCCCCAGCTGGCTGAACTATATCCTTCTTTCTGTTGCCTCTCATGTCACTTTGGCCTTCAAGAACTCTCTGGGACCTAAGGAAAGAGGCCTAAAGCCTGTGCTTTAATCTTGCCCCATCATTTCACCTATCCGGGCCTCTTTTTCGTGCCAGCCAGTTCCTGTTGGTTTACCTGCAGAACTGCCCTCCACCTTCCCTTGCTCTGTTCTGTATCACTACTGGGAACTACATGTCCCAGATGCCTCTGGCTTCTGGGTAGGTTCAGCCAATAGGAAGACAGGTGGATGGGCGGAGGGAAGAATTCAAGCTCTTTCTCCCCAGTCTCTTTGCTTTCAGATATAGCCTGTGGTTGGTTGTGTTTCTTCCTTTCCTCCTTCATAATCCCATCTCTTACCAGGGAGCCCCCACTATTTAGATCTTGCCAAATAGCTGTGTGAGTCTATAATACTACACTACCTTGCTGTCTGTCCAGCCCTAGAGTCGAAGCTGCTTCCAGCTTTGCTATCTCTGGGTTGCCTTGCTTTCCGTTGGCTTCTCAGCCCTTCCACTACCCATGTACCAATCCCTGTGTTAATTTTCTTCCATTTGAAAGACTTAAGGAGTGTTTCCTATTTCCCAGCTGGAGCACGATTGACAAACCTTGTCAATAAATAGTTACTATGCCTTCCCAGCCTCCCCCAGGAGGATGAAGGGAGACTTTCGGGGTGAGGAATTCTGGATTCCCTGTGGGCATGCCACTGTCTCTGCTCCTTTCCTTTCACGTTCTTCAACATCTTCCTTGAAGTTTCAATGATTTGCATGAGGAACACCAGACCCAGAGTGAACACGCCACGGACTCGGGGTTTGTGGGGTGGGCGTCTTCCCAGGTCTTCAGCAGAGGGGGTTGCTCAGAGGTCCTTCTTCTCAGAGGCCCACGAAGAATCCAAAAGGGAGTCGGTGGGTGTGGATTCCTCTAAATACTCTTTCCTTCCTCTTCCCCTCTCTCTGTTCTTAGCCGACTGGTGCCCTCGGAAAGAGTCTGGTGAATACTGAGAAATGTGTAACCGATGAGGGTCACCCTCCTCCAGAGTGCACTTTCCCTAGGGATGTGCTGGTGGGGGTTGGCAGCCCTGGGAGGGAAGGAAGAGCTGGGGCTCTGGGAAAGGTTGGGGGAGCTTCCAAGACAAGGATCCCAATGGCCTCTGGTCCCCCACAGAGCAAGGCTCCACTTCTCTGGAAGTTAGGGAAAGGGGAAGCTCAGTGATCCATTGGGCCCCATCCCTAAATCTTGGCTGACTGTGGACAAGTCACTTTGTTCTCTGTGCATTAAGCAAGGGGCTGGATGTGGAGTCAGCTGGAAAGGGACTTTGTGACCACCTGGGCCGCCTTATCCCCCGTACCCCACCATTTCATTTTTCAGATAAGAGCACTGGGATCTAGAGAGGAAAAGTGGTTTTTGCAAAGTCACAGAGTTTAAAAGCAAAAATGGAAGTTACAGAATACCTGTAACATGGTTCCACTTATGGAAAAACTACACATTAAAAAAAAATACATGTAAGTCTATAAGAACACACAAAAAGATACAGATGGATTCACAGATTACAGTGGTTCCCCTTGGGCTCAGGGGTGGGTAAGGAATGGGACAAAGGGAGACTTTTATTGTTCCATATACTTCTGTACTGTTGAAAAATTATATCACAACAAAAATGTATTTGGATATTATATCTGCACTTTAAAAGATAATATTTAGTATTTATGTTACATTAATATTTGGAGCTACACAAAAGCATAGGTCTCAGATTTCTATTTTTCTCACAACAAGCTGGCTCCAGCCCATTCCAGATCGAGAATGCTGCTGTTTCTAAGCACATAGCCTGGCAGGCAGCTACAGGGATACCACACAGTCTGGCTCAGCTCAGACGAGGCCTTGCAGTTCTTCCCACAAAGCCCTTGAGATGAAACTATTTGGTGTGCTGCCCTCAGCCAGTGGTTGCATTTCAGGCACCAGCTAGCAAATTGAAAAGGCAGGGAGGTACTTCTCAGAACCTTTGAGATAAAGTAGGCAAGGCGCTGAGTACTCCATTATACAGGATCGTCCTTTATTTAAGGACCTGGTTCAAAGGTGAATGGAGCTTCTAGGGGTGTCTGGATTCTGTAGGAAGGTGGGACAGTGTAGAGATCACAGAACCAGGGAGATAACCCAGGACCCAGATTTCTGATGGATCCATGGACTCTGTGTGATATGTGAACCTTTCTGGCTTTCAAAACCAGGTGCAGGAGAGCCCCGATTCTCCATGAGTCTGTGGCTGGTCGGTCTTGGGAAGTAAATAGCAAAAGCCCTATGGAGACAACCCCAGAGGAGAAGAATTCTGATTCTGTTTTTCACTCAGCTGCTATTTTGTTTTGTGTCCTCAGAAAACTGGCTTATCTTTGTGGAGGATCAGTTTCTTCATCTGGAAAATGGAGAAAAAGTCAGCCTTTCCCCTTCCTAGCAGAGTGTCCCCAGCAGGTGTCAAGGGAAGCAAAGGGCCAGGCTTCGGAATCCTGGTTGACAGCAGCTCTTACTCTGAGAGGCCACAGGAGACCAGCAGAGAGGAAGCCATAGGACTGGGTTGTGCCCAGAGCCCGGAGTACCCTGCTCCCCTCCTCTTTGCCTGTAAACTCCTGTCATTCCTCAACACCCAGCTGAGATGCCACCTTCTCCAGGAAGTCTTCCTGAGTCTCCACAGGGTGAGTGTCTCTCCCCAAGCCCCTGGCTCCCTCAGCACATGGTTCTTATCTCTGCTACTACAATCCTTATCTTATCATATTGCAGGCCTATCTTCTCCCACCTGTCCACTCAAGCTGGGCCCCTGTCTGCCTATCTTAGGCAGGCTCCACCCAGGAAGCAGGAGAAGCCAGGGCACACACTCTGGGCACCTCCTGCAGGGTCCACGGTGGCAGACCTCCGCAGTCACGTGCAGGGCCTGGACCATGTGGTGGGGTCTCCTGTGCCTCCCTGGGCCCTCTCCTCAGGCCTGATTCTCTGACCCTTCCCTCTCTGCTTGATCACTGCCTGACACTTCGCTGCTGGATTAAGTTTGGGGCAGAGATTGTGGAGGAAAAACACAGCCTCTGCCAGTGAGCTTCCCCTTCCTTCCAGGTGTGGCAACGGGCCGTGCCCACCCTCGTCCTCTGGGACGCCCAGCACTGCCCACATCCTGCCCTGATGCTCCTTGGGCTCCAGGCCTGTGCCCAAGCGCTCGGCCAGGCCTCTGCGCTGCCTCTTGGTGCCCACATTCCTGCAACCCCGTGACCACAACAGGGGACATTACACATTCTTGGCCTGGCAGCCAGTGATGTAAAACAGAACAGAATGTCCCAGAGCCCCGCCCAGCCCCCACCTTCACCTGGGCCCCTCCCAGGCTGACCTGGTGGGGGTGGTGGTGAGGAGACAGGAGGGAAGAGGATGGGCCAGGGGGGAGAGGTGAGGCAGAAGAGGGCTTCCGGTGAGTGCCAGCGCCGGGCGGGCCAGGAGGTGTGCCCTCCTCAGTGGGCAGGGAGGAACCTGCAGATACCCCTTCTCCTTCCTCTCCCAGACCTGGGGTGAGGCTGACCTGTGAGTGCCCTTTTGGGGATCCCTCAGGGAGGGGACCTAGCTTCTGGAAGCCCACTTGGGGCTCCCTTCGCTCCCTCCCCCCATCCTGCCAGGAGGGGAGGTCCCTTTGGGGCTGGCTCCCCCCGGCCCCCTCCTCCGTCTGCCTCTCCCCGAACCCGCTCCCCACCCTCACAAGTCCTTCCTCCTGTCCTCCTCCATCATTCCATTTTCCCACCCTCCCTCCCCTCCTTGTCTTACTCATCCTGGCTGTCCTTTCTCCTTGTCTTGCCCTCCTGGCTTTGTATTCAGGATCCTTCCAGTTGTTTGAGATCTCTGGCCCTCACCTGCCATCCTGTCTCCTAGCTGGTCAGCTCCCCAACTCTTCTTCGGACCTGGGTCACCTGCTGCAGCCCCAGCGCTCCCCGGCCACCGGCTCTCAGGAGCCTCCTCCCTTTGGAAAACTCAGCTCTGACTCCGCCCCGGCCCACCCCCTGCCCTGCTCACCTTTAATTGAGATGCTAATGAGGCTTCTGTGGCTTCCAGCCCTGCCCGGCGGGCGGGCTCCCTGGCCAGGCCGCTGCACCTGTCAGGTGAGGGGGAGGTTGGGCTGCCAGATTTAACTGGAAAGGAACCAGTCCCAGTCCAGCCACAACCTGGGAGTGGGGAGCAGGAGGCAGCCAGGCCTCCTCGACCCTGCAGTCTTTGGGACAACGAGGGAGACCGGACACAGCCTGAGGCGAGGGCGAGAGACCCAGGAGAGAGCCCGGACTTAGAGGGGGAAAGGCAAGAGGAAGAGAGGCAGGATCAGAGAGTCTGGCACCCAGAGAGGAGGCAGAAGGAAGAAGACAGCTGGGGAGAGACCCAAAGAGAAGCAATAGGCAGAGAGAGACACACAGCTAAGACACAGGTCCCAGAGGAAGAAGACAAAGATAGACTGACCTGCAGCCGAGGCTGACTGTGGGGACAGAAAGGGAGGTGCTAGGACAGAGACCAAAAAGTGGCCTTTATCAGGGAAGCAGAGAGGCCACCCCAGAGCAGTCCAGCTCCTGTCCTTCTGGCCCAGATTCTGGAGGTCAGCTGGCTCTGGGGAAGGTGGAGGGAGGGAGGAGTGGGCTCAGGTGGGATGTGGGTTTAAGGTGATGATGGGGGAGGGCACCCAGAGCCCAGCCCTGACCCTCATCCTCCACAATCTCCAAGGGCTCATGAAGGGAGACAAGCGCGAGGAGCAGGGGCCGGGCCCTGAACCTGCGGCTCCCCGGCAGCCCACGGAGGAGGAGGAGGCCCTGATCGAGTTCCACCGCTCCTACCGAGAACTCTTCCAGTTCTTCTGCAACAACACTACCATCCACGGCGCCATCCGCCTAGTGTGCTCGCAGCACAACCGCATGAAGACCGCCTTCTGGGCCGTGCTCTGGCTCTGCACCTTTGGCATGATGTACTGGCAGTTCGGCCTGCTGTTCGGAGAATACTTCAGCTACCCCGTCAGCCTCAACATCAACCTCAACTCGGACAAGCTCGTCTTCCCCGCCGTTACCATCTGCACCCTCAATCCCTACAGGTCAGTCATCCCTCTGCCACTTCAGGGTGGCACTGGGCAGGCAGACCCTCGGACCCAAGGGCAGGAGACGGCCCTCCTGTCCCCAGGCAGGCCTCGCTTTGGGCAAGACAGGGAACCCTCTACTTGGTGGACTGGCGGTGGCTCTGCCCAGCGGAGCCCTCCAAGCCCCCAGCCTCACCTGGGGTGTGGGTGGGCCATCAGTGCCCCCTCTTCCTTTCCCTCCTTCTACCCGCAAGTGGGAGGGAGTGCTGTGAGGTTGAGATGCCGAAAAGGCAGAGTAGCGATTGTCCCCATCCCTTCCCTGGAGCAAGAGGAGAGGAAAGGGCAAGGCTGCCTCCACCCCCACCTGGAGAGAGGAACTAATGGAGAGGTGAGGCCCACGCGGGTGGTGCTATGGCAGTGGGTGGTGGGAGCTGGCTGAGGTGGGGCCCTGCACGACTATCCTAGTGTGGAAGGAGTTTGTTTTGGAGAAAACAAAGTGTGGAGTGGTGGCAAAGCAATCAGCCCTGAGCCGAGGCTGGGGGTGGTCAGCCGCGAGAACGGGACAGAACAGAAAGCAGCCCCCTGTCCCCTAGCCTCCCAACACCTAGGTGACCCCTGCTGGGCTGAACAGTTCACCTGCCCAGGTGCCTGACTTTTAAGTTCTCAGGTGTGTCCTGAGGTTTTGGGTTTCATGACTGCTCTTTGCCAGTTTTTCTTCTGAAAGCCAAAGGGGTTGGTAACCGTGAAGAAGAAAAGAGGGCAGGGCTGGGTGTTAATATATACCTTTTATTTACATTCACTCAGTCCGGCAATGCCAGCCAGACACCGTGCTAGGCACCTGGCAAATGGGTTCATTAAAAATTCATACACTTGTCCTTGAAGGCCAGGTACTTTGCTAGGTGGTGGAAACACAAAGATAGAATAAGATGGAAGAGATAGGCATGGGAACACCTGTAGCCCGCTGTGCTAAGTGTAATAAAAATTGCGAGAGTTACAGTCTCTGCCTGCAAGGAGCATAAGGCTTATGAGTGTGTATTTGTGATTACATGAGTGTGTGTATGTGAGCAAACATACTGGGTGTGTGTGCAACTATGGATGACTGGGACAGGTCACATATTGGGGGTGCAGACCCCCCCCCATATCCTGTCCTGTCCCGAGGTGTGTCATTGACTAATAAGGGTTGGGATGTCCTGTCCTGCAGAGAAAAAGCAGCTGGGCCATTTCACTGATCAGCCTCCATCTGATGTGTGGGGTAAGGGGCCATCGACTAGGAAAATGCTGATGCCCCAGACACTGCCAAGTACAATACAGGAATCCCCGAGAATTCTCACGACGATCCCACGAGGCGGGTACTGCTATTATCCCTTTAGTATTTCCCTGAGGAAACTGAGGCAAAGGGAGACAAGTGACTAGGTCACAGAGATAGTGGTTGAGCTGTGACTCACCCTCACATGTTTGTCTGATCACAAACCTGTCTCTCTCTCTCTCTTTTTTTTTACAAGTATCATTGATATACAGTCTTATATTGGTTTCAAGTGTACCACACAGTGGTTCAACCCTTACCTCTATTATTAAATCCTCACCTCCGATAGTGCAGTTACTACCTGTCACCATAGGAAGATGTTACACAATCATTGACTACTATCTCTTTTTAATACCCAAGATGTGGGACGTGGAATAAATGAAGATTCTATCAGATGTTCACCTCTAATTTCTGGGCTGTCCATTCCTTCCCTCAGCCTCCTTCCTCTTCCCCTGGGGCCCGTGGGCTTTGCTCCTCTTCTTCCTGACCCTATGGCTTCCCTGCCCTAATATTTTCCCCAGTCCACCCCCTCTACCTCTGGGCTGTGGTGGAGGGGAGGGGCCTTGGGCTGCTGTGAGCCAGTGGGCAGGCAGGAGGTAGGGACAATAGCGTGGTAGGCACTCAATGTAATATTTGTGGTTGAAAGATGTGGGTGAGAGATGGAGAGGGCAGGGTGGATCTGTTGAGTCTGTGTATTTCCTAAGGTCCTGCTAGTTACAGGGCCCTGGAGAGGCCAAGAAAAAGCCCCAGGGAATGGAAGGCAAGTCCCCGCCTCTGGGGCCTGTAGGCTGGGAGACAGGGGTCCACACAGAAAGAATCCCTTCAGTCCAAAGGGCTGCCGCAGGACAGAGTGAGGAGAGAGCACCCTGGAAGAGAGGGGAGCTGGGCTAGTGCCCTAGTTCAGGGGAGGGATCCTGAATACCTACTGTGTGCTTGGTTCCACGCTGGGTGCTTGATAAGTACTACCTCATTAATCCTGAAAAGTCCAGGGAGGCGGGCATGATCATGGTTCCCATTTTGCAGATGAGGAAACGGAGGTGCGATGATTTGAGCAAGGTGACGCAGAAAATAATAAAACAATAGCTAACACTTACATACTACTTACTATGTGCCAGACGTAAGTTAAATATTTACATTAATTAGATTTTTAATTCTGACAAAAGACCTCTGAAGTAGGTAGCAGTATTATTCCCATTTTATAAATGAGGGAACTGAGGTCCAGGCAGGCTAAATAACTTGCCCAAGTTCACACAGGCAGTAGGTGGTGAAACTGAGCTTCAGAAATCACCCCCCTCACCTGGGAGCCAGTGCATCTCAGGTTAGCAGTCAAGTACAAACCAAGTGTGTTTGATTTCAAAGTTCTTTCTCCTGTTGCACTTCAAGGAGGGGCAACAGCAGCCCAGGATTATGGGGGGCTGGTGGGAGCCCATGGGGAAGAGCAGCAAAAAGGGGTGCAGGAAGGAGGGACGCAGGACTTCTGGCTTCTGTCCAAGGAGAGAGGCAGGGCTGGGTGGACAACTAACGCAACCTTGTGGGTGGCGACCTGGTGTGAATCAGCACCGCTGGGGCAGGAGGCAGGGGGCAGGTGACTCCTGCCAAGGCAGCAGGGAGGAAGTGGACGAGCTAGGGGAGCCTGGAGATAGCTGGGATGGGGCAGAGTCGGATCAGGGATGCCCGGCTCCCACCAGGACACACACCGAGAGGGAAAGGAGGAAGTGCTGGGTCTGAGCAGCTTTGTCGCTTCCAGGAAAGGGGGCAAAGGCTGAAGATTTTCTGATGCTAAGCAAGGAGGTGCTAAGAATCCAGTGTGAAAGGTCAGCCCCTGTGATCCCTTTCTTCCTGGTCAACGCAGGGCTTTTTTCACCCACTCCTGGGAGGGATTAAGGCTGGACCTAAGGAAGAACTTAGGTTCAAATAATAAAGGAGGTCGTGGAATCTTCCTTCCCAGAGAGGGCAGGCAGGGGCATGGCAGCGGGAATGGGGGACGAGAGGGTGCTGAACTAGGCCGTAGTCCCTAAGCTTGGTGGGGAGACCCTGCAGGATGTGGACACCAGGCCCTGTGCTGGCGGCCCAGCAGGGACAGGAGCCCAGACTCTTGGCGCTGACCCCACCTCAGTGATGGGCTCCTCTTGGCTGGAGCCTCACTGCCTCAGCAGCTGCTGGTAGAAAGTTCTTCCTTATGCAAAATTTACCTGTCATAACTTCTCTGAAGCCGCCCTAAAAACAGCCCCGCCTTCCTTACCCCACGGCTATGTCAGCAGTAACCTCCAGCAGCCTGCAGAGTCCACCATTGCATCCTGGTCCTAACAAGCTTTGCTGAGGAGGCAGTCAACCCAGAGGCAGCTGAGGAAACCGAGGCTCTGAGAATCTGGGGCTTTGCACAGCTCACCCAGCTGTTAAGTGGAGGAGTCAGAGTTGGCATCTGTCTTCCACCCCGCTCTTGTTCAGACCGCAAAGTCACATGGCAGATAAGTGGCCAGCAGTGCTCCCGTGTCTCCTGTACCTCCTTTGCCAGTACTTTTCATATGTTAACTCATTTAATCCTCATAACAACCCTGTGTAGCGGGGACCAGTCATACTCCCACTTCACAGGTGAGGAGGCAGAGAGACACAGGAGGAGTAACTTCTCTAAGGCTAGCCATCCGACAGGTGCCAAGACTAGGATGTGAGCCTGAAGTGCTGCTTCGAAGTTAGTTCCTGTAAATTTCCCTTTGAAACGGATGGCATGGTTTCCAGGGCTCTCACCTCCCTGGCTATCCATCCTCTGACAGGCAGTGGTTGGTGAACATCTATTGTTCTTAAAATGTTGCAGCCAGGATTGAAGTCCACATGTGATCTAGGAGCTCAGCGGGGCTGACTGTCCTCAGGAGGCTCACGGTGAGGGGCTGTGGCCACACTGTGGGGCAGGCTGAGCTCACAGAGGCCGTGTGGAGGGACCCCATCCAGGCTGTGTGTTCACAGCTCCCTGGGAGACAGGCTGGAGATGCTGAGATGTGGAGTAGAATGGGCCTGGGGAAGGAGCCAATGACAGGGAAGTCAAGGCTTCTAGGTGGTCCCTGGAAGAAGGAGGGAGTGGGGTAGGCCCCCAGATGCCCACTGGCAGCGGAGGAAGCTGGTGAGTTTCCAGTACCCAGCTTCACCTAGTACTTCTGGAATGCTGGCTGAGAATGCTCTGCTAGGGGCTTCTGGGTGGGTGGGATGGCGGCCTGGGCAAATCCCAAGGCTGCCCAGTGAGCATGGGCTCTTCTCTAAGGGGCCACCAAGGAAAGAGAGGGAGGGAGGATGAGGAGATACACAGACAGGCAGGGAACAGGGGTAGCAGTGTCCCTACTCCTGCCAGTCTGTCCTGAGCAGAGGAGAGGGCTGGAGGGGAGATGGCCAACTGGGGGAAAGGAGCCTTTAATTCCCAGTCCCAAGTGCTCTGGAGCCCAGAGGCAGAAGTCACAGAAAAAGCAGGGGCAGTGGCATCCGACAGGCCTAGGCTCAAATCTTGGCTCCTGTTAATTCCTGGCTGAGAAATGTTAGGGAAGTTGCCCAATTGATGGGCCTCAGTTTCCTCAGCTGTAAAATGGAAATAGTAATGCCTGCCTGATGGAAGTGGGAGTGAGGGCAGTGAGCGTGACCTGGGAAGCAGGTCAAGGAGAAGGGCCGGGCCGTCCTGCTGAAGCCCCTTGTGGGGATACTTTATCCCTGTCCAGCCCCGGTCATCTCTTGCCAGGCCCTCCTGCTTGCAGGACAAGATCAGAGATCATGTGCATTTTACTCAGTGGCTGGTTGTCTTACCTCTAGGTGTCGACAGAAAGGGAGGGAGAGATTGCTTTTTTGAAAGGGTGACGTGGGAATACTTCTCCCGGCCTTAAGCCAAGAAACGGGAGCGCAGTAGGCCTTAGCAAATGAGGCCTCTGGAAGAGGTCTCTCAGGAGGGAGCCGACACAGAGGGGCTGGCACACGGACAGCCTGGGGCTCAGTGGGGAAGAGTCATGTGGCTACAAAAGTGACAGCCTGAGGTCAGTGATGAGAATGAGAGAGGTGTAGGAGGCAGGAGAGGGGTACAGAGGAACTTGAAACAATTGGTGGGATGGGAAGGGAGGCCCAGCCAGAGATGTGCTGGCTCACGTCATGCAGCTGACTCCAGCCAAGTTGGGAGACCTGGATTCTTCCTACATTACCATGAGAAAGATACGTCAGTTTCCTGGGCTTCAGGCCCTTGTGGTGCTTTCCTGATATTCAGTGGCCTCTTCACTTTGTATCACTGGGTATTTTCTCATTTAAGCCTCTAAGAGCTTCATGTGGTAGGCAGATCTAGTGTTACACCCATTCTACGGATGAGGAAACTGAGGGTGCATTCAGAAAGGTTGGGTTACTTACCAACATTACCCAGCTAGCAGGCATGCAGCCAAAACACCAGGACCCACATCCAGCTGACTGGCTTCGGTGCTCTTTCTGGGACCTGTTGCCAACCTCCTAAAATAGCCCTAAGTTAGCAGAATGGAGGTCAGAGTGATCATTCTGACCCATTTCCTGGCTTGTGACCTTGAACAACTTACCTGCCTCGGGTTTTTTACCTGTGAAACAGAATGACAATAGTATTAGCTAACAATCTTACTACAATGATGGACAGTGACTGTAATGGGGTATGTGGTGGGGACTTGATAATGGGGGGAGTCTAGTAACCATAATGTTGCTCATGTAATTGTATATTAATGATACAAAAAAAATAGTACTAGCTAACAGTGGCTAATAGTGTGCTGAATTACACTGAAGATTAAATAATATACATTCTAATACCACAGTGCGTGGTTCATAGTAAGGGCTTAATAAACACTAGCCATTAATGCCATGCTTTTAACTACCAGTAACAAACAAGTCTCTCAAAATGTCAAACTCACACCTTCAGCCTGAGCTACATTTTCTCCTATGAGGGAATGAGGGGGCAGCTGGAGCTGATGCCGAGGGCCCAGCCAGCTAGACTTTCACGAGGGAGAGGGAAGTGGAGATGGGTGGAAGAGGACTGTGAGGATGTGGACGAGACAGTGGTTACCGTTGCTGCACGCCAGGGCTCCCTGGGGCGCTTATAAGAACGACCTTGTTTGAGTGCCACCCTGTTCCACTAAACCTGAATCTTGTCAAATGGAGCCCTGCACACGTATTTGACTTTTTCTTTAATTGAGGTGTAATTTACGTGCAGTAAAATGGACAGATATTAAGTGTGCACTGAGGATTGATAATCAAGTTATTGAACATTCCCATTCCTGGTGTCCCTTTGTGGTAATTCCTACCCTACTCCCTCTCCCCCAGGCATGTTCTGACTTTCATCACCATCACTTAGCTTGATCTGTTCTTAAGACTTCATACAAATGGAATCACACAACAATTTTCTTGTATGTATGTCTGGCTTATTTTGCTCTATTTAATGTTGCTGAAATTCTCTGTTTTTTGCCTCTGTCAGTCCTATTTTATTGCTCAGTGGTATTGATGGACATTAGGTTGTGTAAAAAAAAGGCATAACATCCAGCTTTTTGTTTATTAAGAATAAAACCTGCTGTGAACATTCATGCACAAGTCTTTTTCATTGGTTTTGAGTGAGTACCCATCAGTGGAATTGGGTCAGATAACCAGAGGTGCTTTTGCTGGGTCATAAGGTAGATGTATGTTTAATTTCATAAGAAACTACCAAACAGTCCACCAGTTGTACCGTTTTAGAGAACCACCAGCAGCAATACAGATTGCTCCATAGTCTCACCAGTAGCTGATGTTGTCAATCTTGTAGTTTTAGCCTTTCTAATGGCTGTTAAATAGTACTTCATTATGGTTTTAAGTTGCATTTCCCTGAGGACTAATTATGTTGAGCATGCTTCTATGTGTTTTGTGACCATTTGTGTGTGTGTGTGTGTGTATATATATATATATATAAATACACACACACATATATATAATTTGGTTCATTTTAAGAACAATTTGTCTTTTTATTGTTGATTTGTAAGATGTCTTTATATTTCAGGATGAGGTCTTCCTTTGATTTTTTTTATTACAAACTTTTTTTATTCCAAAATTTTTCTGCCTACCCCAAAGTCATGAAGATACCTTCTGTGTTTCCTTCTAGAGTCTTTATGGCTCTGAAATTTATGTTTAGGTCTGTGATCCATCTTGACTTAATTTTTGCGTATGGACTGAGGTAGAGGTTAAGGTTCATTTTCTTCTTTTCAATGAAGTTGAAAAGTTGTTTCAGTACCATGTTTAAAAAAATTATTTTCCCCATTGAATTAAATTGGTGCTTTGGTCAAAAATCATAAGCACTACACTGTTTTGATTACTGTGGCTTTATAATAAGGCAAAGTCAGATAGAGTAAATACCGCAACTTGCCTCTTATTTTCCAAAATTGTTTTGGCCATTCTAGATTCTTCCATTTCCATATTATCAATTTTAGAATCAGCCTATCAATTTCTTCACAAAAATGCTGAAATTTTTATAGGGATTGTGGAGAATCTAAGGATCAACTTGGGAGACATCTCAACTGTATTGAGTTTCTAATCCATTTGTTTTGGTCTTTTGATTTCTCTCAGCAGGATTTGCAGTGTAGACATCTAATACACCATTCATTCCATTTATTCCTAGTATTTGATGTTGCTTATGTTACTTAATACAGTGTTTGATTTCATTTTCTAGTTTTTTGTTGCTGTTGTATAGAAATACAATTATATTTGTATATTGATTTTGTATTCTGCAATCTTTGTTTATAAGTTCTAGGAGTGTTTTGGTAGATTCTATACCTAAGGCGTTGCTTGTCTTGACTGTCATGATGGAGATGGAATGGGGCCCGTATTGAGAAGGAAGGTGCCGATTTATTCTGGACAGTGTTTTTCTTCTGGTGTTTGGGTCCCACTCAATTCTCATTAAAACTGAGTCAGTGGAGGAGTGTGCAGCATCGTTATTTTTCAAGTTTCTAGGGAAATTCTAGAAGTGCAGTTGAGAACCCTTGATTCAAAGGTGCCCGGGTGGCCGACAGGCCCAAAGGCCACCGTCGCCTGAGGAGTCAGGGTGTGGTAACCTGCGCACCACGAGCGCTTGGGCGTGCCTGGGTTTGAGCGCGTCTGGGCCCGAGCCGAGGCCACCCCCTCTCCCGCCGCGGGGAAAGGCCAGACGAGTTCCGGGTTCCCTCCCCGGCCAGGGCGAGTGGGAGGAAAGCGCCTCCTGCCTCTCCCTTTCGATAAATAGGCCGCAACAAATGCCGTCACGCCGGGGCTCGCTGTCGCCTCCACATCTCCCGCGGACACACCTGTCTGCACCCCGACGTCCCCACCCCGTCGAGAGAGCCCTGGGGACACCAGAGCTATTCCCCGGTGGTTCTCCGGGAAGAACCGACCGCACCGGCTACTGACGAGAAAACAGGCGGGGGCGGGCGGGGACTTGCACTGGGCCGGCTCCCGCCCAGGCCGACCTTTACCGGGCCCCGCCCCTTCCAGGTACAGGCAAATTAAAGAGGAGCTGGAGGAGCTGGACCGCATCACCGAGCAGACGCTCTTCGACCTGTACAAATACAACTCCTCCCAAACCCTGACGGCCCATCTCCGAGGCCGTCGCGACCTCCGAGGGTCCCTGCCTCACCCGCTGCAGCGCCTGTGGGTCCCGGCTCCGGCCCCGCCCCCGGCCCCGCCCCCCGCGGCCCGCAGAGCGCGCAGCGCCGCCTCCAGCGTGCGGGACAATAACCCTCAGGTGAACAGGAAGGACTGGAAGATCGGCTTCAAGCTGGTAAGGCCCCGCCCCGCCCGACTCCGCCCCCTCTCCGGGCCCCGCCCCTGACGCCTAAAGCTATCAGAGGCGGGCCCTCGTCGGCCGGCTGCCAAAATAAAGTCAATGAATACAATTTGACAAGTAAAACTACGAACATCTTCCCGTGCGCCTGCTTGTGGGGTCTCCTCCCCGGGGGCCTCCGCAGGCGCCGCTAAGCGGCCGGAAGTCAAATCTGTTGTGGGAAACGCACTTCGCTGAATTGCGGTCGCCCCTGCTGGGGCTCAGTGGGCACGCTCCAGTGGGACAGGGAACCGGGCCCTGCCGGCCCAAAACAGAATAAGGAGGCGGAAAAAGGGAGACTTAAAAAAAACCTGTTTTAATAAAAAAATAAAAGGGAGAGTAAGAGGCAGTGGGAGAGCAGCAGGGGCAAGAAGGCCCCCATTAGTGAGAGTGGGCCATGCTGCCAGGACACTGGGGCTCTTCTGGTCCCAGCCCTGTCACGGGGCCAAACCTCTTGATTCCTCAGTCTTCTCATCAGTGAAGTGGGGAGAGGAGTCCTTGCCCACCCTCTGCAGGGGCTTCGTAAATGACCTGGAAGGTGCGGACAGTTCCGGTTTCCTCCCTGGCCTACCACTCTCTTAAGCCTTGCTGTCCCGTCCACCCCTCCTGGCTTCTGCTTCTCTGCCTTCTGCTCTTCCCCACTCCTGGCTCCCCATCCCTGTCTGTCAGTCCTCAGGAGCCCAGAGCACTCAGTCTGTCCCTGCTGCAGGTCCTCTGACACTCTGTGGTCTCTGTATCTAGTGCAACCAGAACAAAACAGACTGCTTCTACCAGACATACTCCTCAGGGGTGGATGCGGTGAGAGAGTGGTACCGCTTCCACTACATCAACATTCTGTCCAGACTGCGGAACCCTTCCTCATCCCTGGAGAAGGACGCACTGGGCAACTTCATTTTTGCCTGCCGCTTCAACGAGGCCTCCTGCAATCAGGCGTGAGTCTCTCCTCCTGGCTCCGTGCTCCCCAGGGAGACTCTCTTCCTGGGCTCAGCCCATGCCCAGCATGGGAGGCACCCAGGAAATCTAAATAAATGACTGTGGGGAGGACGGGGAAGCCCTGATCTCAGGTCCAAACCTCTGGCCTACGGATCATCCTGGAGGGCTTGGGAGTGAGGCAGCCTCCTATGGATGCCCTGGGAGGCTGGGGTTGAGGTCTGGCTTTGAGAAACCAAGGGCTGGAAGCATGGTTCTCTGTCTGCTGAGACCTCTCTCTCACTCCCACCAAACTCCAGTGTACCTGGAAGGCCCTCGTGGTCCCTCACTCCCCTGTCTCAGATGGACAGGAGTGGTGTGTGGAAATAGGGATGAACCAGAGTTCCTGCCCTGGTGGTGTTGCTTCCTGGCCTGGGGATTTCTGGGCATTTCACATCACTCTTCAGAGCCTGTACCTTGATTTGCAAAATGTGGGTTGAGGTGGGGGAATGAGATTCAGTCTGTGTCCATTCAACAAATATTTTTGACTGGGCTTTGTGTCAGTCACTGTTCTAGGCATTTAGGATCCATCAAAGAAGACAACATACGTAGTCCTTGGCCTTTTGGTATTTTACCCAAGTGATGAAGATGTTGGTAACACCCATCTCAAGTGCCTGAGATGGATGTGAGGGCACCTTGCACACTGCAGTGAATGATGGGTCTCATTACCCTGTGCTCAAACACGTGAAAGTGACTTGCCCTAGACCACCTTGCCTAGCTAAGGGTTCTTCCCATCCAACTGTACTGCCGGCCAGGTTCTCTCTGTTTTAACTGTTGTCATAATGTCCTTTCAAAGAGGTCGTGAGGGCCCGGAGAGGCTGGGAGTAAGGGAGGTTCACTTCTGTAGTCTCTGGCTCTTCCCACCCCCACCTTCCCCTCCCTACTCTGCTCCTTGATTTTCAGGCACCATCTCTACTCTACACAAGAGCCCTTCCTTCCTATGTCTCTGTGGAATGGCGGCAGGGCCAGGTGTCACCTGCTTCAGCCCCTACCCACGCCTGACACACACACCCTGCCCGACCCTGTCTCTAGTGTTCATGTTTGAGGACAGAAGCTACCAGCTGAGAAGTGAGACAGCAGCACCCAAACCTGGAGCTCACACCTGCCACTCAGTCTCTCTGTCTCCCTCCCACTGCTACCCTCTGCCAGCCCATGCTCTTCCCTGCCCGTCAGTGGGAAGTCCATAGTTCATCTCTGTTTTGATGCTTAGGTCACTACCTTAGCTCCAAGCCTCACCATTTCTTACCTGGCTATTCTAACCTCCCTTCCCCAATTGTCTTTCTGTCTCTAAATCTTCCCTTCATTCTGCAACCATAGGAAACTTTATATCTTCCTATTCTTACTTCTCTGTACTGTTCTTAACTCATCCCTTAGTACTATTTAAAATCCTTTGGTGTCTCTCATGGCCTTCAGAATCAAATCCAAGCTGTTTATCAAGGCTTCCTCTCCCCTCTCCACCCCCATACCCAACACCCTATCTCCTTCTCTCCATAATCTTTTCTTTAATAACAGCTTTATGGAGATATCATTTACATACCATAAAATCCATCCTTTATAGTATATATACCATTCAGTGGTTTTTAGGGTATTCAGAGTTACGCAACCATCACTACCATCTAATTTTAGAACATCTTCCTCACCCCAAAAAGAAATCCTGTATGCATTAGCAGTCACTTTCTAGTCCTCCCTCTCCTCCCAGCCCTGGGAACCACTAATCTACTTTTTTCTGTCTCTATCAATTGCTTGTTGTGGACCTTTCATATAAATGGAATCATAAAATATGTGGTCCTTTGTGTCTGGCTTCTTTCACTTAGTATCATGCTTTCAAGGTTCATCCATGTTGTAGCATATATCAGTACTTCATTCTTTTTTATGGCTGAATAATATTCCATTCTTTGGATATGCCACATTCTGTTTACTTGTTCTTCAGTTGATAGATATTTGGCTGTTTGCACTTTTTGGCTTTTATGAATAATGCTGCTATGGACATTCATGTACAATTTTTGCATGGGTATATGTTTTCATTTCTCTTAGGTGAACACCTAGAAGTGGAATTGTTGGGTCATATAGTAATTCTATATTTAACATTTTGAGGAACTGTCAGACTGTTTTCCCAAGGACCATGCCATTGTGCATCCCCCCCAGCAGCATATGAGGGCTCTAAATTCTCCACAGCACCCACTTATTATTGTCTTTTTTACTTTAGCCATCTTAACAGATCCCTGTACTCTTAATAACAAAATTATGTAGTTCTTACTAAGTGCTAAGCACTGTTTGAAGTGTAATTTAATCCCCACAGCTCCCCTGTGAGGTAAGTGCTATTATTACCCCCATTTTAGAGAGGAGGAAACAGTAGTACAGAGAGATTAAGTACCTTGGTTGGTTCCGCAGCTAATACTTGTTAGAGCTAGGATTCAGATACGAGTAGCTTTGTTGTGGAATCTGTGCTTTTAACCATCACCTTATACTACTTCTCATTTATTCTTATGTCCTTAATATCTATCCCTTTGTAGGTGTGTTTTCCAAGTGTGTATGTAATATGTGCATAAATGGTGTTGCATTGTATATCTCATTTCACCTCTTACTTTTTACAACTGAGCTCAGTTTTTGAGATCCATCCACATTGTTCCATCAAATCTGTTAATTGCACCTGCTGTGTGGAGTCCATGGTGTACCTCCTCTACGCTGCACTTGTCCCCTCTCTCCCACTGAGCAGGGCTTACAGGGCCCCTGAACTAGCCTCTTCTTCCATCCCCCCCGGATCCAGACTTTGTTCTGGAAATGTTAACTTCCCATCACTTTCCAAAATGTGCACCAGTTACCTCTGTGATTTTATTCTTCAAGCCAATGGAGTATTCCAGGTCATCTACTTCCAGTCTCCACGTTTTACAGATGAGGAGCATAAGCTTAGAAAAAAATAACTTGGCCTGAGGCCATACAACCACAGCCCCTGTCATTCCTGCCCTGGGCTCAGATCCTCCTCCCACTCTCAGCCCCACCCTCACCACTGGTCCCCCTTTCAATTCTGATCCTATTCCATTCCATTTCTCCATTTCATTCATTCATTCATTCATTTGACAACTATTTATTAACTAGCTCCTATATGCCAAGAATTGTAAAATTCATCCAGAGACCATACAGAGATAAATGACATGTGGCTCCCATTCTCAAGGAGATCACAGAAATGGGGAACTAAGATTTACCCAGTGAGACGCTGGGGACACTGCAAGAGTCTTCAAAAGCAACACAGTGACATGAGAGAGGTCCCAAGGCCAGTGAGGTCAAGTGGCTTGGTGGGGAGGAGCCTGGACTGGAAGGTGGGTGACCTGGTTCGAGTCCTGAGTTCATTATTATCACTTTTTCCATGACCTTGTGTGACCTTGAGTAGCTTCTTGACTTCTCTGAGTCCCAGCTTCCTCTTCTGTGACGTGGGCGATGATGCTTTCACAGGCTGCTGGCTGGAGTGCCTGAGGGAGCATGTGAAAAGCTCCCAGCATTGTGTGGGCACATAGTAGGTAATAAGGAAACGGAGGCTGCTGAAAGTCCCCTCTCCCTGAGCCACTGCACTTTCCTCTCTGACCCCACTCTCTCTCTCCTAAATAGGAACTACTCTCACTTCCACCACCCAATGTATGGGAACTGCTACACTTTCAATGACAAGAACAATTCTAACCTCTGGATGTCTTCCATGCCTGGGATCAACAATGGTGAGCCACCACTCATCCCCTCTGTCCCCAATTTCCATCACAGCCTTCCCTCTGCCCTGCCCACCACATTCACCCTCCTTGAGCTCACATCCTAGAGATAGTGTGGGCCCCTGGGCCTCCCCACAACCTGCCTCTCTGTGTCCTGGAAGGACTCTCCTCTGTTCTTTCTCTCCCATTGGTACCACGCAGTCCATTCCAGACATAGTAGGAATCCTGTTCTCCCCTTCCTGTATGCCCCGAGAATCCAGCCCAGGGGTTGCCAGATATATTTGTAGGTCTTCCAGGCCTTCTTCTCCTTGGAGCTCTGGAAACTAGGCAGGTGGGAGGGTGGGTTTCCATCCCCTAATGCTCCTCTGAGACCTTCCTCCTTCTCTGCTCCCTCTGCACCCCTTAGGTCTGTCCCTATTGCTGCGCACAGAGCAGAATGACTACATCCCCCTGCTGTCCACAGTGACCGGGGCCAGGGTAATGGTGCACGGGCAGGATGAGCCTGCCTTTATGGACGACGGAGGCTTTAACCTGCGGCCTGGTGTGGAGACCTCCATCAGCATGAGGAAGGCAAGGATGCTGCCTGAAAGGCCTGGAAAGGGCCCAGATTAAAGAGGGCAGGGAGAGAACATGGCCAGTGACTTGACAGCCAGCAGAGCGTGGAGGGAGACCATGCAGGGTGGGCCTTGAGCATGTGAGGGCTTCAGGAGCAGAGATTGGGGTGAGGGGACTGGCAAAATGGGCATCAGGAAGCAGGGCCTAAGGAGTGGACCTTGGATGAGAGGGCTGAGAACGGGTTCGGGACATGCTTAGGATTCCAGGGGATGCTCTGGGCCCAGTGTCTTTGAAAGTAGCCCTGGGATGAGCACTGGGGGCTCCTGGGGGCATGTTTTGAAATGCTGAGGCAGAGAGGCTGGCCGGTAGGAGGTACAACCTGGGACTGAGGGAAGACAGAGAATTCTAGAAGCAGCCTGGGCCACTTGCTCTGCCCTCTTCCCTCTGATTTGTTTGTGTATGTGGTTTCCCAGGAAGCCCTGGACAGACTTGGGGGCAACTATGGTGACTGCACCATGAATGGCAGTGACATCCCAGTCAAGAACCTTTACCCTCCCAAGTACACGCAGCAGGTGAGGCCAGCCGTCTCTATGGCAGCCATCTCCCAGGCCTGCACTGCTGGGCAGTCAAAGCTGGAGGGTGCGCGCGCGCGTGTGTGTGTGTGTGTGTGTGTGTGGACTGCCGGTGGAGGGAGGGGGTTGGTGTGGAGCACTGTTTGCCCTCTGTCCCTGCGCTTCTGGCTGGGGTCGGGGGCAGGCCTGAACCCCGCCCCTCGCCTCCCCCCTCTCCCAGGTGTGCATCCACTCCTGCTTCCAGGAGAACATGGCCAAGGAGTGTGGCTGCGCCTACATCTTCTACCCACAGCCCGAGGGCGTGGAGTACTGTGACTACCGGAAGCATGACTCCTGGGGTGAGTCCGAAGCTGTTGCCCTCCTTTCCCAGGAGCTCTCCCCTCTTTGACCCTCTTCTCTGTGCGGCTTCTGACCGAGTCTCACATTTTCCAGTTCTTAGACTCGCCTCTTTCAGTTTTCCTTGCACTCTGCCTCTGTCCATCTCTCTTCCTCCCTCACAGTTTCCCTCTTGGTTTTGGCTTCCATGTGTTGAAGGAATGGCCTCATTTGAAAGTAACTTGCAGCATAGGGAAGGAAGAGCATGTGAGGAAAATCTCCCTCCTTCCGTTTGCTCTGCCTGCTGAGGGTTCAGGCACACTCTGCCCGCGGCTTCCCCACGCATGCTGGGCTGGGGAGGCATGAGACAGCCCATTGGGTACGGGATGAAAACACTGAAGTTGTTGTCTATCACATTCCCTAACACCTTCCATTTTATGTATGTTTTATAATGTACAGAATGTATTCATTCGATAGTAGCAGGTATGTAATTTATAAACCAAATGCGTATGTTGGAGTTGCTTAAGAATTTTTTGACCTACAGGAGGACACAATCAAGTTTGCAGAGCACTGGAATCTCCTCCTTATCTTGGCCTAGGAATAGACAAATCCCTTTTCCTTTTCATGACAGCTGAGTTTTTCAGCAGGGAGGCTGTGTACTAGGAAACCGAAAGAGAAAGAAAATCCCAAACAAGAAACCACAGAAAGCAGAGGGTTGGCATTCCTGGTGCACATGCTGTCATCTGGCGCAGCTGAGCTGTCTTCCCAAGGGTCCTGCTCCCTGGGCTCTCCTGGGTCCAGCTCCCTGCCAGGAGGCCACTGGCCTTTTCTGGAAACAAGCCTCCACACCTCCCAGGGGACATGGCAGGGGGCACTGCAGATCCAGAGTTTAGTGTCTGCCTCTGTCTTGGTTCTGAATCTGCTGCCTTCTTTCCCTGGTCTGCTCCACACAGCTTCTCCCCTGGCTGCACTTTGCAGCCATGACCTCCTGGTTCCTGTCTCTTTGACCTTAGAAGATCATAGCACATCAGGGCTGGAGGGAAATGCAGAGGCCATCTGGCCCTACCTTCTCCTTTCTCATGAGCAAGCAAGCTGAGGCCCAGAGGGGAGACATGTCCTCCCAGGACGTGCAGAGTAGGACTCCCTGCCACTGCTCTGCATTGTCCCCAGCGATGGTTTCTAATGGTTGTGAGTCTGAAGATCTGTGAGGAAAATAACAATGCTGATTGCCAAGAAGCTGTGATGAGGGCAGAGAGGAAACCAGGTTGAAAACAGCCCGTTGAGTTCCCTGAGGACTGCTTGTTCCCCAGAGAAGAGGCCCAGATGGTCCCCATTCTTCCTAATTAAAGCTCCCAGCCCTGGTGGATGGAGGGATTTGGGTCAGAAATGAAGGCCTTCTGAACTGGGTAGCTAAAAGTAGCAAGAATGACAAATAACCTTACTTAGAACTTGGCAAATAGGGGAGAAAAGGGACCTATAGACCTCTTATTATTTTCTTATTATTTTCTTATACCAGCTTTATTGAGAAAATTCATATCCCAAATAAGTCATCCATTTGAAGTGTGCGATTCAGTTTTGGTTTTTAGTATAGTGACAGTTGTACAAGTCGCCACAGCTTTAGAACATTTCATCACCCTGAAAAGAAACTCTGGGCCCCTTAGCACTCCCCAAGTTCCCCGCTCTCTGCACCCCACGTCCCGAAACTGCTGATCTATTTTCTGTCTCTATGGATCTGCCTCTTCTGGACCTTTCACCTAAATGGAATCATACAATATGTGGTCCTTTGTGACTGATGTCTTAGCATAATATTTTCAAGGTTTTGCCACCCTGTAGCATGTGTCAGTACTTCATCCCTTTTTATAGCTAAATAATTGTCCGGTATGCAGAGAAACCATGTTTATACATCACCAGCTGATGGACATTTGGGTTATTTTAATTTTTTGAATTATGCTGGTGTGACACAACTTTTTGTGAACGTATTTTCGGTTCTCTTGGGTATCTACCTAAGAGTGGAATGGCTGAGTCATAGCGTCACTCTGTGCTTAGCATTTTGAGGAACTGCCAGACTGTTTTCCAGTGTCTGCACTATTTTACATCCCCAGCAGCAGTGCGTGAGGGTTCCAATTTCTGCACATCCTCACTAAAGCTTGTTATATTCTTTTTTTTTTTCAAGTAGAGTCATCCTGGTGGGTATGATCTCTGCGGTCTTACACAATCATTCCCATTTTTCTTTTTGACTTTTTATTTTTGCCCATATCCCACTCCTCTTTACATAGGCATATCCTGTTTTGTTTTGTTTTCTCCTGACTTAGCTTTGTTTCTTAAACACTGAGGCAGCACCACTGTAATGTTACGATGTTCCTGTGAAGTGGGTGCCCAGGGATCTTGGGAGGCCTCCTGGGTGTGGGGTAGAGAAGGGTGAGGTGCCTTAGGAAAGTGGGCACCACTCTGCACCCACAGGCTACTGCTATTACAAGCTTCTGGATGCCTTCTCCTCAGACCGCCTGGGCTGCTTCACCAAGTGTCGGAAGCCGTGCAGGTGAGTACCCTCTTCTGCCGGGGCATGGGCTGCGCAGAATACAGGGTGCCCCTCACTGAGTGCCCTTCTCTGTCCCCAGTGTAACCAGCTACCAGCTCTCTGCCAGTTACTCACGCTGGCCCTCCGTGGCATCCCAGGTAAGCGGGGATGGGGTGGGATGTGGGGCGTGTGTGTAACGCCGTGGTCTTCACTGGGTGTATCTGTGTGCATGTGTCTGACCCAAGCCCTGTAGGCCTGAGAGGATGGGGGTGACCCCTTGACACCCCCTTTCTTTCCCAGGACTGGGTCTTCCAAATGCTATCGCTGCAGAACAATTACACCATCAACAACAAAAGGTCAGTCCCCGGTGTCCCAGCCCCGGGAAAGGAATCCTTGGGAGGGATAACGGATCTGGGAAGGGGAGTTGATACAGTATGATTGGAGGAGGGGTTTGTGAGGATCCCCAAAGTCAGTCTGTGACATTTCTTCCCACCCTCTCCCCCACACCAAAGACATGGAGTTGCCAAACTCAACATCTTCTTCAAGGAGCTGAACTACAAAACCAATTCTGAGTCTCCCTCTGTCACGGTATGACCTGCTTCGCTGAGCCTGGCATTCTCGTGGGGGTCTCAGTGGGTGACTGTCAGGGAAAATAAGGGGGTGCTTCTGGGGGCCAGAAGTGGGGCCAAGAAGGTAGGGGGCCAAGGAGAGGGGTGAGGGGAAAGGGCGGGTTGAGAGAATTGGAAGGAGGGGAACTTGGCTAGGCGATGAAGTCTCAGCGTGGTGGGAGGGAGGAGTATGCCTGGTGGGTACGACTGGACAGAAGGGGCCACCGAGAGGCCCCTGAGAGGGGCAGGTGAGGGCCTCAGTGAGGAGGGCGGGGCTCCAGAGCCCACCCTCAGCGCGCCCTGTGCCTTTCGCTCTCACAGATGGTCGCCCTCCTGTCCAGCATGGGCAGCCAGTGGAGCCTGTGGTTCGGCTCCTCCGTGCTGTCCGTGGTGGAGATGGCAGAGCTCATCGCCGACCTCCTAGGCATCACCTTCCTCCTGCTGCTTCGCAGGTTCCGGAGCCGCTACTGGTCTCCAGGCCGAGGGGGCAGGGCTATGCAGGAGGTGGCCTCCACTCCAGCTTCCTCCCTCCCCTCCCATTCCTGCCTCCAGCCCACATCCCCCTTCTCATCCCTGCCAGGCCCTGCTACCTCCCCGGCCTTGACAGCTCCTCCCCCTGCCTATGCCACCCTGAGCCCCTGCCCATCTCCATCTGGCTCAGCGGGGGCCAGCTCCTCTGCGCATACCCAGGGGGAGCCCTGAGAGGGAAGGAGGAGAATGTCCACCCTCCCAAGGAAGGCACTTCCCCTGGTGGGAAGGGACCAGCCCCTGCAGGCTTAAAGAATGTCTCCGGGCTTCCTCTCAGAGCTGCCCCAATTGCCTGTGTGTGGAGGCAGGAGGCAGGCTGGATAAGGGGCTGCAGAAACTGCCTGGGGAACAGGGGCTGAGGAAGCTTCCCGGACTTGCCCTGGCTCCTGCCCTGTACCCCTGTCCTCTAGGACACTCTGGTTTCCCCACCGAAATGCAGCCAGGTCTCCTTTTCCCTTGGATCAGCCAAGCCAGACTTGGAGCACTGACAAGGAACTTTCCCAGGAAGCCCCTGACGACCGGAAACAAACAAGGGCACGTACAGCTCTGAGCAGGCTTCTGACCCAGAGATGACTGAGCCAGCCTCAGAGTGGCCAGGCCACACTGCTTTCCAGTGACACAGATGTTTGCTCCTCTTCTTGAACTTGGGTGGGGAACCCCACCCAAAAGCCCCCTTTGTTAGTTATTGGGCAATTCCCCTTCCCTGACTCCCCAGGTCAGGGGCCAGAGCAGACAAATGTAGTCAAGGTTTGGCCATTCCTAGTTGGCTCTAGACCCCTTCCAGCCTTGTCTACCCCATGCCCCAGCAGAGCCACACCCCACTGCCTCTGCCTTGTGTCCTTTGTATCTCTGCATATCTGCTCAAGCGTTTTCCTGAGCCTTTGAAGCTTCCCTCCGCATTTGCTGGAGAACTCCTGTGCATCCCTTAGAACCCTGCTCAGACTCCATTCCTTCTGTGAAGGCTCTGCCCCACCCTCCTAGCACTGATCACCCCTCTCCTCGGGACTGCCATAGCACACCGTGACGTCTGTCAGAGGGCTGATGTGCATGATACTTGTTCATCTGTGTCTAGCCTCCCCTGGCTACCTAGACTGAGCTGCTGTGGACAAGGACTGTGTCTTTCCCACTTGCGTATCTTCCGGGTCGAGCCCTGTGTCCTGCTCGAAGCAAGCAGGCAGGACCTCAAAATGTGTGTTTCATAAGGAATGCTGGGGAGCTGAATGGGCACCACAGTGGGGGTAGGGGGTGATGTCAGTCCCTGGGTCACTGCCCAAGCTCTGGGGTGAGGGCTGCTGTGGGTGGGGGGGGACCAGCTCCCAAGCCCCTGGCTTCACTATGGAAGTGACCATCCTTCCAGGGCTTTAGGAGAGGCAGGCTGTCCTGCTAGCTCCTCCATGTGTGTTGCTGAGCATCTGCCACGTGCCCATCACCATGTCAGGGTGGGAGGGCGAAGACATGCAGGGCTCCCCTCAGACCCACCAGGCAGGCCTCAGCTTGGGGTGACTTGCCCCCGTCCACTACCTGAAATTCCTTTCCCTTCCCTAGTTTAGTCAGCACTCCACTCCATCCGCTGAGGAGAGCTCACCTCTCAGCGGCAACGGATGTCCTCATCTGCTGCCTCCCCACTGGCTGCCCACAAGGGTGGAGGAGGAGGGTCTGCAGCCTCAAGGCCTTGTATGTTCTCCTCCTGGCACCATCACAGAGACAGCGGCATTGGGAACCCTCCCAGCTTCTCATAAAGGGAAAGGAGGGCTGCCTGAGGGGGACCCAGTGTTGGGACCCCATGCCGTCTCCCACTCCAGCCTCAGACTGGAAGTCACCTTCCTCCTCATCTTTGGGGATACCTGCTGCCTTGGTCATGCTCCCCTGAATTACATACAGTCTCCCTGGCTGAGGAACCAGGTGAATCATGGGAAAGAGAAGAAGATGACAGGAGCAGAGAGGTAGCAGAGGTCCTTACTGGGAACTGACGTGATGGCTTCTGACTTCCCTTTCCTAGACTCAGGCTGATGAGGGGAAGACACTAGTGTCACAAGAGCCTTCAAGTTCAGCCTGCCCTGGTCTGCCCTCTGCCTTGCCCCGCCCACCCCCAGCTCCCTGTCCTCTGGCAGGTTGGGCAAGACCTGCTGGGCAAAGCTGGATCTGTTAAGGATGACAGTGGTCAGCACCCCCAGACCCCGCTGAGTCCCTCCTGGGCTGCTGCGCTTCCACCCTGAGGTGTTCCTGACCCACACCTTACCCCTGGACCCTATGTTGTCTCCTTTTCCTTACTAAGGTTAGCATGAGGTGACCTGCCAAGTTCATAATTCTTACGGAACGTGGGTCTCCCACTATGACCCAGCCTGTCTCCCTGTGACTCATGGAGCTGGAATGGCAGGGCTGGGGCCAGAACTATGTCACCCTGATGCCCTTTTGATCCCTCTATGCTGCTGTGGGGTGTGTGACGTGATGGGAGGGTGGTGGTCTCTGCTATTTGAAGCTCTCCGCCCTTCATCCTTTGCTCCACAATCCCTGCCTGCCAACTCCGTCATCCTCTGGCCTGCCTCTCCGGCTTGCCCCTCTCCAGTGTCTTGCCCTGCCTTTCTCTCCCTCACCACTATTTCTGCCCCTGGAGGGCTTACCATCACCATTCTCACCTCCTCCACTACTCCAGTTAGCTTTCATGTTCTTAGGCCCAGCCACCTCCCGCCATCTTTTCTTTTTTTAAACAGAATTTTATTGAACAATTGAATACCACCTTCCTCAAAATGCTAAACTTATTGAGTAAATAAGCATTTATCCTGAACATTGAAATAAATTCTTCTGTGCCACTCTGAGTGTAATGGCTTCGGTAGTTGGCACAGATAATTAAAAATTTCTTGTAACAGAAAAATAGATTAAAGTTATTACAGGCAGACCTCGGAGATACTGAGGTTTTCAGTTCAGACCACCACAATAAAGCAAATGTCACAAGTGAGTCAGATGAATTCTTTGGTTTCCCAATGCATATAAAAGTTATGTTTATGCTATCCTATAGTTTGTTAAGTGTGCGATAACACTGTCTAGAAAAAAATGTACATACCCTAATTAAAAAATACTTTATTGCTAAAAATATGCCAACCATCATCTGAGTTTTCAGTGAGCCATAATCACTGATCACAGATCCCCATGATATAATAATGAAAAAGTTTGAAATGTGAGAATTACCAAAATGTGTGTGATAAAATGAGTCACAAGAAGTATGTATTTGCAACAAAATAAAGAAAAAAAGAAATATGTATTTGGTCATTCATATGAGCATAATACACTTCCCAAGTATGTTTGGCCTTCACAGCTCCTGAAAACACTGCAGAACCTTTAAAGTGAAATGGGTGTCTTGTCATGTTGATGAGAGGCTTTTGGATCCTACCCAGGGGCAGGGGCTGGAGGTTGAATCAGCCAAGGTCCAAAAATTTGGTAAATCATGACTATGCAATGAAGCCCTCACAAAAAGCCGGAGAAGTGCTCTGCCAGTTCGGATCCTGCTACTCATTTGGAGAGAGCAGCGTTTGGGGAACCTGAATGCTCCTCTGAGCCTGGCCCCAAGCTCTGCAGGGATAGAGGCTCCTTCTTTCGGGCCCTTGCCCTATGTATCTCTCCATCTGGCTGTTAACCTGTATCCTTTATTAAATTGGTAAACCGAAGTGTTTTTCTAAGTTCTCTGGGCTGCTCTAGGTCAGTTTCAGCCTCTGTGAATCCAGCTTCAACCCTCCAGTTCTTTGGAAGCTGGAGGAAGGGATGTAGTGAAGTCAGCCAGAGGTGGGGGCATCCAGACTCCATTCTGTCTACAGAATCTCTGCTCTTGGGATCAGAGAGGGGAGGCCAGGCGGAGCCGGGGACGGTGGACTCCAGGGTGGGGGGACAGCTGGTAAGTCAAGAGGAGAAGGGCCCAGAAACTCTGATTCCAAGTCACAGAGCCCTTGGACCTTACTCCTCTCAGGCCTCCCAACATTTTGAGCAACCTCAGCAGCTGGAGGACCTCAGGCCTGGGCTGGGTATGGGCAAGGTCATGGTACCCAGGGGGTATTTGAGTGAACATTGTACCCTTGCTGCAGGAATCATCCGGGAAATGTCATGCACAACTGGACATGGCATAAAATACCCAAAGTGTGGTGTCTGAATTAAAGAGAGATAGAAAAGTGACAATCTGCCCATCATAACAAAATAGGCCCTTGGATCAAAGACAGGGTCCTAGGGTCTTAGCTGGCTCTGCGGGGAACATGCTGCTTGTGTATCCTGGCCTGAGCCTGAGCTTTTGCCTCTATTAGACAAGGTTGCACAGTAGATCTGTCAGGTCAATTCAGATTGATGTATCAGAGTATTTGGGAGAAGAGCCCTGGGAATATACCAGTAATGCCCAATTGAGATAGCTATAATTCGCAAAGCATGTTTACAGATATGATCTGGTTAATCCTCATGGCATCAAGCTCCCCAGGTAAGTGAGCTAAGCATCATTATACTCCTCTAAATTAGGAACAGGAGTTCCCTGGAGCTTTTGCCTGAAGCCCTACAATTGGTGGCAGAGCTGTCTGGCCTCAGGCAGATGGAGACTGAACCAGATTGAGTGAAGGGTGTCAGGGCCCCAGTCAGAGCAGAAAACCAGAGTCAGGATTTACTCTGAGGTTAGGTGGGAGGGGGGCATTCCCAAGAATGCAGGAGATGAGGGTGTCAGTGGAGGACTCTGGGAGAAAGGAAGAGTCACTAGGGAACAATGAGTACTTGTCATGTGCAGCACACTTATCTGTCCTGAGTAAATTCTTACAACCTCTGAGGCAGGTTCTGTCCAGTTCGCAGTTTGGAAAACAAGCTCTGAGAATTTAGGTTGTTTGTCCAAGATCACCCTTGGCACC
>JAVSCE010012317.1:0-23376 GCA_032199065.1 Smutsia gigantea
GTAAAGAAGAAGTCAAATTGTCACTATTTGCAGATGACATGATACTGTACATAAAAACCCTAAAGACTCCACTCCAAAACTACTAGAACTAATATCTGAATTCAGCAAAGTTGCAGGATACAAAATTAACACACAGAAATCTGTTGCTTTCTTGTACACTAATGATGAACTAACAGAAAGAGAAATCAGAAAAACAATTCCATTCACAATTGCATCAAAAAGAATAAAATACATAGGAATAAACCTAACGAAGGAAGTGAAAGACCTGTACTCTGAAAACTACAAGACACTCCTAAGAGAAATTAAAGAGGACACTAACAAATGGAAATGCATCCCATGCTCTTGGCTAGGAAGAATAAATATTGTCAAAATGGCTATACTACGTAAAGCAATCTACAGATTCAATGCAATCCCTAACAAACTACCAACAGCTTTCTTGAATGAACTCAAACAAATAATTCCAAAATTCATATGGAATCACAAAAGACCCCGAATAGCCAAAGCAATCCTGAGAAAGAGGAATAAAACGGGGAATTACGCTCCCTGACTTCAAGCTCTACTACAAAGCCACAGTAATCAAGACAATTTGGTATTGGCACAAAAACAGACCCACAGGTAGACCAGTGGAATGAATAGAAAATCCAAACATTAACCCAAACATATACAGTCGATTAATATTTGATAAAGGAGCCTTGGATATACAATGGGGAGATGACAGCCTCTTCAGCAGCTGGTGTTGGAAAAACTGGACAGCTACATGTAAGAGAATGAAACTGGACTACTGTCTAGCCCCATACACAAAGGTAAACTCAAGGTGGATCAAAGACTTGAATGTAAGTCATGAAACCATAAAACTCTTAGAACAAAACATAGGCAAAAATCTCCTGGACATAAACATGAGCAACTTCTTCATGAACATATCTCCCCGGGCAAGGGAAACGAAAGCAAAAATGAACAAGTGGGACTATATCAAGCTGAAAAGCTTTTGTACAGCAAAGGACACCATCAGTAGAACAAAAAGACATCCTACAGTATGGGAGAATATATTCATAAAAAACGTATCTGATAAAGGTTGACATCCAAAATATATAAAGAACTCATGCACCTTAACAAACAGAAAGCAAATAATCCAATTAAGAAATGGGCAGAGGACATGAATAGACACTTTTCCAAAGAAGAAATTCAGATGGCCAACAGGCACATGAAAAGATGCTCCACATAGCTAATCATCAGAGAAATGCAAATTAAAACCACAATGAGATATCACCTCACACCAGTGAGGATGGCCAACATCAAAAACACAAACAACAACAAATGTTGGCGAGGATGTGGAGAAAAGGGAACCCTCCTACACTGCTGGTGGGACTGCAAATTGGTTCAACCATTGTGGAAAGCAGTATGGAGGTTCTTCAAAAAACTCAAAATAGAAATACCATTTGACCCAGGAATTCCACTCCTAGGAATTTACCCTAAGAATGCAGCAGCCCAATTTGAAAAGGACAGATGCACCCCTATGTTTATTGCAGCACTATTTACAATAGCCAAGAAATGGAAGCAACCTAAGTGTCCATCAGTAGATGAATGGATAAAGAAAAGTGGTACATATACACAATGGAATATTATTCAGCCATAAGAAGAAAACAAATCCTACCATTTGCAACAACATGGATGGAGCTAGAGGGTATTATGCTCAGTGAAATAAGCCAAGCCGAAAAAGACAAGTATCAAATGATTTCACTCATATGTGGAGTATAAGAACAAAGAAAAACTGAAGGAACAAAACAGCAGCAGACTCACAGAACCCAAGAACGGACTAATAGTTACCAAAGGGGAAGGGACTGGGGAAAATGGGCGGGAAGGGAGAGATAAGAGGGAAAAAGGGGCATTACAATTAGCAGATGTAATGTTGGGGGGGCACGGGGAGGGCAGTACAACTCAGAGAAGACAAGTAGTGATTCTATAGCATCTCACTACGCTGATGGACAGTGACTGTAATGGGGTTGGTGGGGGGGACCTGATGAAGGGGTAGTTTAATAATCGTAATATTGCACATGTAATTGTAAATTAATGATAATAAAATAAATTATATTAAAAAAAAGAAACAAGGGATTAGAAGGAAAAGGGGTTAGAGAAGGTAGTTTCCTGTGGGAGGCAGAGTGAACCCTACTCAAAACTGTGCAGTAGACAAACTTCCCTTTCCCATTTCCCTTTTCACCAAGACCAGCTTAGAATTCTCAACAATAGGATAATCAGCACTACTACTTGTAGAGTTTACATTTTGACAGCATTTGACACTTAAACATTATCTCTAATTGGCAAAATTTTCAACTGGAAAACTATGGGTAAGGGCGAATTTATAGAAGCAATTCCCTAATCAGAAATTCTATTGCACATCAAGAGGACCTCAGTCTAGCCTTGGGAATAGCAATGAGGAAAAACTTCTAGGCCTTATCAAGAAATGAGTGTGAAGTAGTAAGGTGTATATGCCAACCACATGAAAATAAAGATTGAGGATTCAAGATGGCAGCGTGAGAGGTGAGCCAGGGAACTCCCCCCAAAACCACAGATAGTGTGAAAATATAGTTAATATAACTAACCCTAAAACAGCAAGAGGAAAGAAGGCTGCACCAGAATGCATACAGACCTCACAAACAGAGCAGACCTCACAAAACATATGAAAGCCTTGATCGTGAGGGATCCGAGCCCTTCCCACCCCGCAGCTCACTGGTGGGAGGAAGAGAAATGGAGCAGGGGAGGGGGTGGAGGCCTGGGACTGCTGAACACCTAGCCCTAGAGATCTGCTTTGCAAGCAAAACCTACATTGTGTGGTACTCTGGAGGATGGGAAGCTGGGAGAGGCAGAGTGCTTGAGAGACAGATTCTGGCTGTTTGTGGAGGACGGGATCCACGCCCAGCCGCTCCAGGACAAGGGAAAGGCAACAGGTCTGACAACAGGCTTCCTAACAGCGAGAGGGCTGCTGAAGGGGCGGGGTTTGCATGGAGTTGCTGTGCAGGAGAAAGGATAGGGGGACAAGGTTGTCTGGGCGCACTCTGCCCAGCAGATTGGGAACTTTGGGGAGCTTCAGATGCTCCACCCCCGTGGATGGCTACTCAGCTCTGAGGCCCCCCCACTGTGACACGCAGCCTGCCGAGCCTTCCTCCTGGCCTGCTGGCACCAGCTCGCAAACAAGCAGTCACTGCTCTGGTGTCAGGGCAGCCAGAGTGAGGCCCGCATATAACAGCTAGAGACACTTACACTTGTGTGCTCAGCCTACTGGCTCTGATACTGGAGACAGGCAGGGCAGACAAGAATCAGGAAACAGATCTCTCCTACCACTAGGCACCAGCTCTGCTCCCCTAAGACCCCCAACCTCACTCTAGGGGCTGAGCAGCTCTAGGGGCTGAGCAGCTCCAGGGACTGGAGCTTCTGGGCACTTGAGGGCACCACACAGAAATATGAAACATCAAAAGAACATGGCTCAGACCAAAATCTCACAAACCCCAGAAAAAGGGCCAAATGAAACTGAACCCACCAATCTTCCAGAAAGAGAGTTCAAAATAAATATCATAAACATGCTTATGGAGGTACAGAAAAATATTCAAGAACTCAGGAATGAATTTAAGATGGAGATTCAATAATTAAGAAATTCTATATCTGAAATGAAACATGCAAAGGAGGGATTTAAAAGCAGATTAGATGTAGTAGAAGAGACGGTAAATGGAATAGAAATTAGAGAAGAGGAATACAAAGAAGCTGAGGCACAGAGAGAAAAAAGAATCTCTAAGAATGAAAGAATATTGAGAGAACGGTTTGACTAAATCCAAATGGAACAATATTCGCATAATGGGGTTACCAGAAGAAAAAGAGAGAGAAAAAGGGATAGAAAGTGTCATTGAGGAGGTAATTGCTGAAAACTTCTCCAATATGGGGAAGGAGATAGTCTCTCAAGCCATCAAGATGCACAGATCTCCCAACACAGGGACCCAAGGAAGACAACATTAAGACATATAATAATTAAAATGGTAAAGATCAAGGATAAAGAGAGAATTTTAAAAGCAGCTAGAGAGAGGAAAAAGATCACATACAAAGGAAAATGCATCAGGCTATCATGAGATTTCTTAACAGAAACCTTACAGGCCAGAAGGGAGTGGCATGATGTATTTAATGCAATGAAGCAGAAGGGCCTCGAACCAAGAATACTCTACCTGGCAAGATTATCACCTAAATTTGAAGGAGGTATTAAACAATTTTCAGATAAGCAAAAGCTGAGAGAATTTACCTCCCACAAACCACCTCTACAGTGCATTTTGGAGGGACTCCTATAGATGGAAGTATTCCTAAGACTAAATAGATGTCACCTAAGGGATAGACAAAGAGTACAGAATATGATTCATAACATACAAAGAATGGAGGAGTATGAAAAAGGAGAAAAAAAAGAATCTTTATGTTGTGTTTGTAATAGCATACAAAGTGAGTTAAATTAGACTGTTAGATAGTAAGGGAATTACCCTTGAATCTTTGGTAGCCACAAATCTAAAGTCTGCAATGGCAATAAGTACATACCTATTGATAATCACCCTAAATGTAAATGGTCTAAATGCACCAATCAAAAGACGTAGAGTCACTGAATGGATAAAAAAACAAGACCCATCTTTATGCTGCATACAAGAGACTCACTTCAAACCCAAAGACATACACAGACTGAAAGTAAAGGGATGGAAAAAGATATTTCATGCAACTAATAGGGAGAAAAAAGCAGGAGTTGCAGTACGTCTATCAGACAAAATAGACTTCAAAACAAAGAAAGTCACAAGAGACAAAGAAGGACATTACATAAAGAAAAAGGGGTCAGTCCAACAAGAGGATATAACTATTATAAATATGTATGAACCCAAAACAGGATCACCTACATATGTGAAACAAATACAGAATTAAAGGGGGAAATAGAATGCAATGCATTCATTTTGGGAGACTTCAACACATCACTCACTCCAAAGAACAGATCAACAAGACAGAAAATAAATAGACAGAGGCACTGAACAACGTATTAGAACAGGTGAACCTAACAGACATCTACAGAACACTCCATCCAAAACCGACAGAATATACATTCTTCTCAAGTGCATATGGAACATTTTCAAGAATAGATCATATCCTAGGCCACAAAAAGAACCTCAGTAAATTCAAAAAGATTGAAATTGTACCAACCAGTTTCTCAGATCACAAAGGTATGAAACTAGAAATAAATTACTCAAAGAAAATTAAAAAGCCCACAAACACATGGAGGCTTCACAACATGCTCCTAAATAATCAATGGATCAATGACCAAATAAAAAGAGAGATCAAGCAATATATGGAGACAAATGACAACAATAATTCAACATAGCAAAATCTGTGGGATGCAGCGAAGGCTGTGCTAAGAGGGAAATATACTGCAATATAGGCCTACCTCGGGAAAGAAGAACAATCCCAAATGAACAGTGTAAACTCACAATTAATGAAACTAGAAAAGGAAGAACAAATGAGGCCCAAAGTCAGTACAAGGAGGGACATAATAAAGATTAAAGCAGAAATAAATAAAATTGAGAAGAATAAAACAATAGAAAGAATCAATGAAAGCAGGAGCTGGTTCTTTGAGAAAACAAACAAAAAAATAAACCCCTGGCCAGACTTATCAAGAAAAAAAGAGAGTCTACACACTTAAACAGAATCAGAAATGAGAAAGGAAAAAATCACTGCAGACACCACAGAAATACAAAGGATTATGAGAGAATACTATGAAAAATTATATGCTAACAGACTGGATAACCTAGAAGAAATGGACAACTTTCTAGAAAAATACAACCTACCAAGGCTGACCCAGGAAGAAACAGAAAATCTGAACAGATCAATTACCAGCAAAGAAATTGAATTGGTAATCAAAAAACTACCTAAGAACAAAACTTCTGGACCAGATGGTTTCACTGCTGAATTTTATCAAAGATTTAGTGAAGACCTAATACCCATCCTCCTTAAAGTTTTCCAAAAAGTAGAAGAGGAGGGAGTCTCCCAAACTCATTCTATGAGACCAACATCACTCTAATACCAAAACCAGGCAAAGACACCACAAAAAAAGAAAATTACAGATCAATACCCCTGATGAACATAGATGCAAAAATACTCAACAAAATACTAGCAAACTGAATTCAAAAATACACCAAAAAGATCATCCATCATGATCAAGTGGGACTCATCCCAGGGATACAAGGATGCTACAACATTTGAAAATCCATCAACATCATCCACTACATCAACAAAAAGGACAAAAACCACATGATCATCTACATAGATGCTGAAAAAGCATTCGACAAAATTCAACATCCATTCATGATAAAAACTCTCAACAAAATGGGTACAGAGGGCAAGTACCTCAACATAATAAAGGCCATATATGACAAACCCACAGCCAACATTATACTTAACAGTGAGAAGCTGAAAGCTTTTCCTTTTAGATCGGGAACAAGACAAGTATGCCCACTCTCCCCACTTTTATTCAACATAGTTCTAGAGGTCCTAGCCATGGCAATCAGACAATGCAAAGAAATAAAAAGCATCCAGATTGGTAAGGAAGAAATCAAACTGTCCCTGTTTGCAGATGACATGATAGTGTACATAAGAAACCCTAAAGAATCCACTCCAAAACTACTAGATCTAATATCTGAATTCAGTAAAGTTGCGGGATACAAAATTAATACACAGAAATCTGTTGCATTCCTATACACTAATGATGAACTAGCAGAAAGAGAAATCAGGAAAACAATTCCATTCACAATTGCATCAAAAAAAATAAAATACCTAGGAATAAACCTAACCAAGGAAGTGAAAAGTGAAAAACTTATACTCTGAAAACTACAAGACACTCATGAAAGAAATTAAAGAAGATACCAAAAATAGAAACACATCCCGTGCTCATGGATAGGAAGAATTGATATTGTCAAGATGGCCACCCTGCCTAAAGCAATCTACAGATTCAATGCAATCCCTGTCAAAATACCAACAGCATTCTTCAATGAACTAGAGAAAATCATTTTAAAATTCATATGGAACCACAAAAGACCCCGAATAGCCAAAGCAATCCTGAGAAGGAAGAATAAAGCTGGGGGGAATTACACTCCCTGACGTCAAGCTCTACTGCACAGCCACAGTAATCAAGGTAATTTGGTACTGGCACAAGACAGACCCACAGACCAATGGAACAGACTAGAAAGTCCAGGTATAAACCCAAGCATATATGGTCAATTATTATATGATAAATGAGCCATGGATATTCATTGGGGAAATGAATGCCTCTTCAACAGCTGGTGTTGGCAAAACTGGACAGCACCATGTAAGAGAATGAACTGATTATTGTCTAACCCCATACACAAAAGTCAATTCAGAATGGATCAAAGACCTGAATGTAAGTTATGAAACCATAAAGCTCTTAGAAAAAAACATAGGCAAAAATCTCTTGGCCATAAATATGAGCAACTTCTTCATGAACATATCTCCCCAGGCAAAGGAAACAAAAGCAAAAATGAACAAGTGGACTATATCAAACTAAAAAGCTTCTGTACAGCAGAGGACACCATCAGTAGAACAAAAAGACATCTTACAGTAAGGGAGAATATATTCATGAATGACATATCCAATAAGGGGTTAACATCCAAATTATATAAAGAGCTTACGCACCTCAACAAACAAAAAGCAAATAAGCCAATTAAGAAATGGACGGAGGAGCTGAACAGATACTTCTCCAAAGAAGAAATTCAGATGGCCATTAGGCACATGAAAAGATGCTCCACATCGCTAATCATCAGAGAAATGCAAATTATAAACCACAATGAGATATCACCTCACACCAGTGAGGATGGTCATCATCCAAAACACAAACAACAACAAATGCTGGCAAGGATGTGGAGAAAGGGGAACCCTCCTACACTGCAGGTGGGAATGTAAACTAGTTCAGCCATTGTGAAAAGCAATACGGAGGTTCCTCAAAAAACTCAAAATAGAAATACCATTTGACCCAGAAATTCCACTCCTAGGAATTTACCCTAAGAATGCAGCAGCCCAGTTTGAAAAAGACAGATGCACCCCTATGTTTATCGCAGCACTATTAACAATAGCTAAGAAATGGAAGCAACCTAAGTGTCCATCAGTAAATGAATGGATAAAGAAGAGGTGGTACATATACACAATGGAATATTATTCAGCCATAAGAAGAAAACAAATCCTACTATTTGCAACAACATGGATGGAGCTAGAGGGTATTATGCTCATTGAAATAAGCCAGGCAGGGAAAGACAAGTATCAAATGATTTCACTCATCTGTGGAGTATAAGAACAAAGAAAAATCTGAAGGAACAAAACAGCAGCAGACTCACAGAACCCAAGAATGGACTAACAGTTACCAAAGGGAAAGGGACTGGGGAGGATGGGTTGGAAGGGAGGGATAACGGGGGAAAAGGGGTATTATGATTAGCACACATAATGTAGCATGGGGGTGATACAGGGGAGGCAGTATAACAAGAAGACAAGAAGTGATTCTGTGGCATCTTGCTACGCTGATGGACAGTGAATGTAATTGGGTATGTTGTGGGGGTTTGATAATAGGGGTAGTCTAGTAACTATAATATTGCTCATGTAATTGTATATTTATAGTAGCAAAATAAAAAATATGTATATACATTTAAAAAAATAAGGATTGAAAAGTGTCAGGTCCGAGCAGAATGTCATGGTTGGTTTTACGTGTCAACTGGCTAGGGTACAGAACCCAGTTTTCCAGTCAAAAACTAAACTAGGTGTCGCTGTGGAGATACTTTTGTGCATGTGATAAATGCTTAAAACCAATTGACTTTACATAAAGGAGATAATTCTAGATCATGAGGGTGGGCCTCATCCAATCAGCTGAAAGCCTTTAAGAGCAAATCAGATTTGCCAGAGGAAGATAAGAAATTCTGCCTCATGACGGCAGCATCAGCTCCTGCCCAAGAGGTTTCAACCAGCTGGGCTGACTTACAGATTTCAGACTTGCCACATTTACAAAGGATATAATGTGTGTGTGTGTGTGTGTGTGTGTGTGTATCTATCTACCTATCTTACTGGTTCTGTTTATCAGGAAAATCTTGATATAGAGCATAATCAGGGAAGACCTGGGGAGGTGCTATTTCAGTCTCAATGATTAAGGAGACAGCGATGTGAAAAGTAGAGGTTAATTACATTTCTTGCAGAGGGAAGAACATACCCAAAGTCCCTGAGATAGGAAAGAGCTCAGCATAAATAAGGAAGTGAAAAGGAAATCAGTATGTTTCAGGCACAATGAGTGGCACTTTATACAAAAGATGAATCGTTTTGAAGATTCAAGTGTCCCAAATTGTACATTAGGAGACTTTTTCTCTCTCTCTTATTGTTGATTTCCCTTAATTTGTACTTTAACACAATTTGTAACTATGAATACATTTGGTATAATGATTTATTTAACATTTATATCTGTACTAGCTGTAATTTTCATGACACAAAGAGCATGTCTGGTTGTATCCTCTTGTATAGTGTTCAGCATAAGGCCTGGTACAAAGAGTTCAAGATACAGTTGTTGAATTAATAAATGAAGATCATTTACATAGGAATAGAAAATCACAGCCATAAGTTTATAGGCATAATAAACTGGTGAACTTGAAAGTCAGTGGTCTCCTATGTTTTGTCATATATATTGATTTACTACCTATTTATAGTGCTATCCTCCACTGACAGACAAGTGGTGGCACGCACTGGAAATTTCAGAAACTATGAGAGAAACAGGAAATTGAGAAAATTTTCTGTATTAACTTACTTTTTCAGAGTTTTCAGACAGGACAACCATTATTGTCTTTACATGTAGAGTACCTCTGTTTGGGGATTGAAAGTTATTTTTTTGTTGACATATCCAGAAAAATTCTGATGTACAGTAGCCATAGTTCTAGAATAAGAAGTCTACAACTTGTGTTGTTCCTAGAGCATTGGCCAAAACCATGACTTTTCAAAGCAGGAGGTTTGGGGAAGGGACAAATGGGGTAATTATGATCTTCTAATGCCACAGATGCAGCAGAAGACTTAACCTACAGAAATCAAAGAATCATCCAGTTTTAGAGTTAAAAGAGGCTTTAAGCCAATTCCCCTGTATAGTTTGGGACACAAGGGCCTATAAGTGAATTATAGAATCACATGACCAGTTTATAACTCATAATAATCTTGTGTCTGACCTCAAGTCCAGATCTAAGTTTTGTGTGTGTGTGTAAATTTGTATAAATATTGAATGCATACTCATCATCAGTACTGACGCACATAATATAAACAAGCCTATGGCTATAGCCTTGGTGATTTACCTTGAATGAGAATCCCCAAATATATTTATTTCATAATATGTGGAATTTTTGTATTAGGTTTGGAATTTTTGTATTAGGTTTTCTCCAAAGTGAGGGACTGCTGAAATCCTAAATTTAGTACAAGTGAAATGTCACTTTCTCACCTTACAAACTCTTGCTAAGACCCTGGTGAGCTCCCAGTTTCACACAGTGAGATCAGAACCATGAGCTCCAACAGCCCAGGCATGGTTACTAATCAGCTGGAGTGGAGGGTCTCTTAAATATGCATGATAAATCCCTAGCCTGCCACTTATTTCTGTGCATTTTTTAGGAAATTTATCATTTTGAGATTAAATCTCAATCTTGTTTTCATGATTCAATGATGCCATAACATTTTTTGAAGTTTTATGCCAAATATCATTTAATTTGAATGATTCTTTATTGAAGAACATAGAAAATGTGTATGTTGTCTGTACATATATGTGGTAATAATGTTCTTTCAAGAAAACTTGCTATTGAATACTTCCCCCATATTCTATTATTTAAAAAGCCACAGCCTTCATCTTTATCAAAATGCATTCACTCTAAATGCTGTATTAATTACAAGAAGGTATCAAAAGATAACAACAGAGACCTGTATCAGTCTAAATATGGAAGATGAATAAAAAGCTCACCCCAAAACCTCTTATCCAACTGGGTATTCTTAGCACTTGGCAAAAAGTGGGGGCTTATTACATGTTTTTTAATTAATGTTACTATCAACTATGTACACAGAATATAATAATTAACCTCACTCAATATTAATCTGTGTGTAGTCTATAATAAATAGATTACATTTTACACAAATACAAACATATCAATGTTTATAAGGAATCTGCAGAAAATCTGGGTAGAAAAGATACTCTCCTTCATTGGGAAAAATTTCACAAAAAAAATTACATTGATTTTACAGAACATACGGAGCTGACTTGGCAGGTGGGTGGGAGTAGGTGGTTCCTGGCCTGCAGAAGGGCCCTGCAAGTCCTTCTTCCTGCTTCTTGTCAGAGGAGAGATAATAAGATTGATGTATACACTAAGTGTTGCTCTCACTGTTTTTAAATAAGGTCCCTGTAGTTACGATACACAGTCTCTATTTATACTTTTATGTTTGCTGAGCTTTCTTTTCTCCTTCTCTTTCCTAGACAAGGCTACTGTGATTAACTTACCAGCTCTCTGAATGGAATAATTCTTGCTAAAACAAATGGTTAAAAAAACTGAATTGATAGGATTGACCAGTTATTTTGGTGCCTATACAGAGCTTACTCAAAGACTCAAGTCTCCTGACTTCAAATCCATATCATGGACCAGGGCGTGTGAAAAGTTACATATACATTTAATAAAATTAAAAAATCAAAGTCAGTAGTAGTGTTCACAGCTGAAAGGAGCCCTTGGCTATGCTTATGGATACTTGCTTTTGGTGAAGATTCCTTCTACCTAAACAAAACAAATTGTTTCTTAAGTTTGGAATTTTTATGTTTTCTCCAAAGTGAGGTACATTCACTTACTCTGGTAAGTTCAAATCCCAAATTTAGTACAAAATAAAATGTCATTTCCCCCACTACATTGCTAACAGTTTGGTATATATACTTTCAGACTTAAAAAAAAAGCCTGTGCATGTCCCACCCAAAATATAGAATGACTCACAGCATTTTGTAGTAATAAATGCTTTAGCCTTGGCTTTTCTTGTGCATAATATATGTGTGTGTATATATATATATATCTGTGTGTATATATATAAAAGCTTTGTTGGCATCAGTACAGAATTAAAGTGATCATGTACATGGAATATAAAGATGGAATGGTACTACACTGAAGGACAGTGACTGCATTGGGGTATGGGTGGGGACTTGATAATATGGGTAAATGTAGTAACCACATTGTTTTTTCATGTGAAACCTTCATAAGAGTGTATATCAATAATACCTTAATAAAAAAAAAAGATGGAATGGAAATGGGATGTGAAACAGACAATCCAGCTTTTAATTATATACTTCAATGTTGTTTGAAATTAGAACATTTTTATAATGTATTTGTGTTTTTAAACTTTTAATTATTTGATTTTGACTTTATTATCTTGCATTTGTACAAAATTAACCAGAATAGTATAATATACTCCCATATACCCATCACTCATTTTCAACAATCATCAACTCACCGCCTACCTTGTTTTATCTACATTCCCACCCTTTTCCCACCTTCTGTCTTATTTGGAAGCAAAATCCAAATATAACATCCCAACTACAAATGTCTCAAAATATATTTCTAAAAGAGGAGGACTCTTTATTTTTAACCTAAACACAATACCAATTATCCTATCTAAAATATTTTACAATAATTCCCTAATGTCTAATCAGTGTTCAAATGCCCTCATAAATGAAATAACTGGCTTTTCGGTTTTAGTTTGTTTATTTAAATCAGGATACAAATAAGGTCACATGTTATGATGGTTGATATGTCTTTTAAGCCTCTTTTAATCTATAGATAACCCCTATTTCTCTCCCCCCTCATTGAAATGTATTTTTTTAATGTTTTCTTCTAGAGTTTTCTACATCTTACATTTTGCTGATAGCATCTCTGAGGTCTGTTTGAACATGTTCCTCTGTTCTTGTGTTTTTTATAAATTGGTAGCTGAATCTATTCTACAGGCTTGATCAGATTCAGGTTATCTTTCTCACAGCAGAACAGGGATAGCCTAATGTTTGCTTATCTCTCTTTGTGATATTAGCAACCACTGAAGCTCACGCCTAGATCCTTTCTTTATCAGAGGTTGCAGAATGATGATATTCTAATTTTATCATCCCTTTCATTTATTATCTAGGATATTTCCATCATGAAAAACCCCTCATCTACTAGTTGGTTATCAGTAGTATAATTTCTTAGGAAAGGCAAGATGAATGATTTTTCTACCTCTCATTTTTCAAAATGATGAGCTGGTTCCAATAGTGACTAACTAGTTTTTTTTCTTAAACCATTAAGACCTTGTGGATTTAAGCACAGTTGGAATATTATAACTAATTGCAGCTATTATCTTTATTAATGCTAAAATTGGCCCATCTTTAGCCACTGAGAGCCTCTTCAACATGGTTCCTGAGTCCACTAGTTAAGACTGTAGCATCCTTTTGTTAGGCTTCCTTTAGATTTCTTTCCTCAGACCTGGAGTCCACCATTTCTCTAATGACTCCAGGTTCCATTTAGTGAGAAATATTTGGAATGAAATCAGTTTATTAGTTGGATAGATAATTTGACCCAATTGCTTTTCAGCAAACCCTGAGTGTCGTATGTGGGTTAAAACACAAGGTTTGGAGTAAAAAAAGACCAGGGTTTGAATCCCAGCTCCATCACTTCTGGTTTGGATCAAGGCGGCAAAGCAGCACAGACTGAGTGATTTCTCCCAAAGAGATGCTACCAGAGAAGATGACCTCAGAGTAGTGCTCAGTAACTAGCAGCAGAAGCCCTTGGAGTGATTTAGTCTACCTACCGGGACACAGCTGGGGTGGGGAGGAAGTGGGGTCACAAAGACAGGCCAGGTATGTGAAAAATGTTTTAGTTCTGCCTTTTCCTCATTCCTGACTTGCCCTAGGCAGATTTCCCCCTTCCTTTTGGTACCGTGGAGGCAGAATAACAGAGTACAGGCTAGAAGCAGTGGGGTAACTGCAAGGCAGAGCTCTGACCTGGCATGGGTATCATATGAGCAGAAGACAATGAGTGTAGCTGGTCTGATCAGTCCCTGAGAATCCCCCCTCCATACACACACACCTCTGCTCTCAGTCCTCTGTGGGCATCCACTTACAATACAGAGCTAGAAGAGAAGATTAGGTCAAGGAATTCCTTCAGGGAGTATGAGGAAAGGGTAAGATAAAGAATGGAAAAAAGGAAAGAAATTTGGAGAATCAGGTAAGTGCCAAAGTCTATTTGGTAGGGACACCAGAAAGAAAAAAAAGAAAAGAAATGGAGGGAGGCCAACAGTTCAAAGCAATAATGACCAAGAGTTTCCCAATGTCACACAGCTTGTAAATGGCAAAGCCAGGTCAGCCCAGGCCATGTAGCTGGAATATATACTTAACTAGTACTTACTGCCTGAGATCTGCTACATCAGGTGCCAGTCTGGAGGAAGAGAATTAAGTTAGGAATAGGGCATAAAGAGGGAACATTTAAAAAATAAGCAGAAGGGAGGCAGTGCATAAACTGAGGGATTGTGTTAGGAGGGGATGTAAGTCTCAACTCAGTGGGACAGAGGTCCTTAAAATCAAACATCAAAATCCCAAAAACACCAAGCCACAATGCAAAAATAACAAAGACAAATTGCTTCATCTATTTAATTCTCAATTTCTTCATGTATAAAGGAGAGACTGTGACCCCCACCTCAAAGTGTTGTTGCAAAGATTAAATACCATGATACATGTAGAATTTGGAGCATAGGAAAATAATTGCATATAAAAATAATAAGATTTTTATTTATTCAAACTTTCAATAAATATTTGTTGAGGATGGTCTGGGCATCAGGCAGTGGAATGCAATGGTAAACAAGATAGACAAAAATTTCTGCTGTGACAGAGCCTCTGGGTTTGGTGGGGGGAGGGGTGGGAGAAAGGCAATAAATGAATAAACATAAATAGACCATATAATGTGAGGTAGTATGAGTGCTACCAAGGAAATTAGAGCAGAGTAAAGGAATAGAGAATAATGTGTAAAGAGGTGTTATTTTGACAAGGTGGTTGGGAAAGATCAACCCAAGGAATGAATCGAGTGAACGAGCCAGGGAACATCTGAGAGAGTGGAGTTCTTGATGGAAGGAACAGCAGATGCAAAGGTCCTGAGGTGGGGGGGATACTTGGCATGTTCAAGGAAGGGCAAAATGCCAGTATCTTATGGACAGAGAGAGACAGAGAAGAGAGGCTGGAAATCAGATCACAGAGGCAGCCAGTGGCCATATCATTTGGGTTTTCATCTGTCACTAAAAATTCAGTTTCTCTTTCACCATTTGAAAACTGTCTTCCTATATCCAATTACATCAGAGGTGCCAATCATGCAGGGGAAGCCCAGTGTGTGTCTTCTTAGGTTAGTAAACTCTTCTAGGCTATAGGACTTAGTATGTCAGAAGATACTTCTGTCTCTTAATTGCTGCCGAAGATACCTTAAAATGGAGCTTCCTAGACAATTGGCCTCTTCTCTGCCGGCCACAGGCAGTACCTTTCGATCTGCAGTGGTCATTCCAAACCAGTCCTCTGATTGCCTTTGTCCAGGTCTGTGGGAATTACTCAGAAATGTTTGAAGTCTCAGAGCCAGTCATACTGAGTCACCCCTCAGTCTAGGGGAGGTGGCCAGGAAGCACTCAGCTCTTGGGGCAGGTTTTGATTTAGTGTTGCTGGATTCTCTTACAGAGCGCTGCTCATACCCTCGGGTAACCTTATCTCGCCCCTGCAGGCTGGGGTGTCCACGTTCTTTAGAAAGGCATCCCAAACACGACCTGATCCTTCCCTCCCCCAGTGAAGGTTGTTCCTTGTGGCTAATCACAGAAGATTCCTTTCATGTCTCATACCTCTCAGAAAGGTGTTCTGGCTACAGCTGCTGATGTCAGAAACAAATGCACTCCTATTCTTGTTGTACTTTCCAATCATCTCTGAATTTGTAATCCATCTGGAAGGTTCTCCAATCCTTACCTCCACAAATCTGGTAGTTCAGTTTGCTTTATTATCTACTGACAACTTCATCTAGGTCTTTAAATTATGTTAAAAAAAATAAGCCCAGAATTAAGGAGATGAAGAAAAACTAATGAATTGCCACCTATTCAGGCTCTATTTACATTTTGCACTGAGGGATATTAGAAAGGCAAGTGGCCATCAGATTGGAATCCAGTGTTCTTAGGATGGATATAGTTTCAGAGGTTTAATGTAGCTACAAATTTAGAAAACACAGAGTCCAAAAGAGGGCCATACCTGGACCAGCGCCTGTATCCTGGACACCATCATCATAGGAAGGTAAAGACAGATCCACTCACTCCAAAGATTTTTCTTCTGAAGTTGGTGGGAAAGGACTGGGAAATGTACAGAACAAACAGGGGGAAATCTATTGACTTTTTACTCAGAAATGGCCTGGCTGACTTGATTTTCTTAGAATAGCATGCCTAACCATCACTTTACCGCCTATGAACCAGATTTTAAGATTTCGCACAGAATTTCTCTGTCCCAGTGTTTCTTAGCACCTGGCATCTAGTCCCACTACCATGCCACAAAATGGCAACAGACAGATATTTGGGAGATGATTAGACAAAGATAATTACAGCTCTCACTTGCCTGCCCTCAAGCAACTGCATGAGGCGTTGATGGCTCCTTGGCCAGCCATGACAAATTCTATAGCTGTGTATCTTCTTAAGAGCTGGCCCAGGTAGGGAAAGAAACAGGATGAAAAACAGTTTAGCTCTGTTCACAGATGAGAGATTCATAAGTAACTATTCTTAGAAATTCAGGTATTTCTGTTTTGAGACTGATGTAATGAACAGAAATGACTCCACACTCTCAGAAAATGACTTCATGCCAGTGAAAAGCAACATCCTGTGAGCCAGAAAGACCACGGATCCAGTTTGTCAGTTCTTGGACTTCATGTGCTAATAGGTGAGGACATTGACTCAAAGGAATCTTGGGAGCTAATGAAATAAATAATAGCAAGGTATTCAAGTTCTTCAAAGGAGTTTGCTTTCTGAATTTAGATCACCAGCTTCCATTCCCCTTTATACTGTATGCACTCAGAAAAACATGGGAAAAGGTGAATCTGAAATAACTGGACACACATGCTCTGGATATGTGTTTGCCCATTAGCACAATTTAATGTCAGCCAAGTAGAGCTGTCCCCTGGTAAACTATTACAGTGGGGAATTTTGGATACATTCTATCCTGCTGATGTTTTTATTTCCCTTGTTTTTACCATACAATTTTTTGCTACTGACTAACCCTTTTCCTGACATGTAGTAGTTACTTGATAAACTTTAAAGCAACATGATGGATTAACATGAATATGAACTTTGGAATTAGAAAGGTCCAGGTTTGAATCTGGGTTCTACCATTTACACAGGTACTTAATGCCTTAGTATTAGTACTTACTACCTTGAGGCTTTAGTTTATTTTTCTGTTAAGCAATTCACAAACTCTAACCTCAATGTATTAGTTTGCTTGGGCTAACATGAAATACTCCAGATTATGTAGTTTAAGTAACAATATTTATTTTCTCACAGTTCTAGAGGCTGGAAGTCCAAGATTAAGGCACCGTCAGGGTTAGTTTCTGGTGAGATCTCTCTCCTGGAGTTGTAGAAGGCCTCCATCCTGCTGGGTTTTCACATGGCCTTTCCTTTTGCATGCATAGAGAGAAAGAGCTCTTCTCAGGACACTAGTCCTATTGGATTAGAGCCCCACTCTTATGACCTCATTTAATTTTAATTATCTCCATAAATGCCTTATCACCACATACAGTCATATTGAGTTAGGACTTCAACATACAAATTTTGCAGTGACATAATTCAGTCCATACCACCCAAATACTGTCACAAGGATTACTTCAGATTTTGCATACACAGGACCTACCCTTGTTCCTACAGTACACCAAGTGCCCAGTGGATATTGGCTCCCTTACCTTCCTCCTGGACTTACACACCTCCCTAGTGGATCACTTTCTTCCCAACACATGAGAAGCCAGATTTGGCCATGGGAATAGATAGTGTAGACACAGAAGGGCCAAAGGGATTCCCAAGACTTCACTTTAGTAAAACGGTTCTCCCTTTCCTTATTGGTGTGGTTTTAGATGCCTCCCACCACCCCAGGCCACTCTCTGCTTTCAGAGAACCCTCCTTCCCACCTGCAGGGCTAGGCCCAGCCACAGCAGCCTGTTCCTTTTGAAAGACCCTAGATTGACAATTCCAGCCATATTCTTCCTCTTGGGAATGTGGATTTGAGATTCAGTCCCGGCTGAAGGGGAGAAACCCAGTCTGCAGAGACAGAATGAGGTTGATGATCATATTCATAGAGGACATACTGAAAGCTTGGTGTGTACCAGGTAGTGTTCTGAAGGGTTTTCATATAGGGACTCAGGGAGTCATTACTGTAACCCTGTGTGGTAGATATGCTCATCACTCCCCATTTACAGGGGAGGAAATGCAGGTGTGAGCACTTTAGTACTTTGCCTGAGGTCATATATGTGTTAAAACTGAATATGCGCAGAAGTGGAGGACAGTACCCCCAGCCAGAAGGTGAAAGGTAGAGTACCCTCAGGGGTCTCTGGTCCCAGCCTTCTTTCTCGTGGACTCCGTATCATGGAATCAAGAAAGGAATCCATACATTCCTTTCTTGCTTGAACACTCTGAAGTGAGGTTTTGTCCTTTGTAAACCAGAGGAACTTGTCTAAGACGATGGGCCTTGCCCACAAGATCAGTTGCACCCAACATTATGTTACATTTTTGAGCTTAACCACCATATATACATGACTACGGAGAGGGTTTAAAAAAAAATAACTCTATTACATTACAAAGTTTAAAATTGTTTAATTTAAAATGAAGACGCTCTCAAAAAATATTACATGAGGAGTAAAAGCCCCCTTTCCTGGGTAAAAGATGGTTTTCAGCAGTAAGGGGAGTGTAAATTCTTCATTGGCAGTGTGCCCCACAGAGGATGTGGTGATGATTGGATGTGTGTGAGCAAATACATGTGTGCAGGGAGATAAATTGTGTGTTTTCATCAAGCCCAGAAAAGCTGGAAGGTGAGGTTGGGGCTGGGGGATGCTGGGAAAGTCAGCAAGCCGAACCAGGTGAATACAATCAGGAAGTTTATACCTTTAAGATGTGATTCAAAGGGTGTTTGTGAACTAAAGTGGAATTAGTACAGAATAATAGTGAACATATTGAAACCAGTACTTCACAATGCCTAGGTTTTATTTCTTCTAAATCTTGCTGAATGTACTATTAACATTCAGTGTGAATGACCTTTTCCAGAGGGTACTGGATTAGTATTTATTGCTGTCATAAGGAATTTTAAAAGAGTAAACAATTGGTTGAATCATGTCCATTTCATTGGCTAAGCTAGTCATCTGTCTGAAGTGAGTCTGCCTGACGTCCATGACTCTAACTGGTGTCACTGCCCACGTGGTCCACGGCAGTTGCCAGAGAAGGTGGCACAGTCTCAGGTTGACATATTCCTCTTTCTCCTCTCAGCTTGGAAGGTATAACCTAAACATCTTTGATATTCTTTCCAGAAGGAAGTAACAAGGAAATAATTCATTTGTGTCCTAGGTTGATGGGATATGGGGGCCCTGTCTCCATTGACTCAGGTCAGGGAGCAGTCCCTCTGGAAGGCAGGCAGCCTTTCCCTGACAGATGGATAAAAGAGAGAAATGAAATTGAGAGGTAATGGCCAGAAGGCTTGGTGACCAGAGATAAGGGTAACTTCAGGAAAGACAGAGTTGTGACATTGGGAAAAACGAGTAAATGGAGATAGTATGTGACATAAAAGGGTAATAGGTATGGAAGGCTTTCAAAAGGGACTAGAGAAGACACCCAATCAACCTTTTGTACTTTCATCTTATCTATGCCTTCATGTAAGTCCACTATTATTTTACCAGTATTTGAGAATAGTATGACTTCCTGCCTTAGTCAAGCTGGGGAAAGCCTGGGTTTGGAGGACCCTTCTCTTCCCAAACTGAAAGGCCTCAAAGATCAGCCAGGAGGGAAGAAGGTCTCAGTGTTGTGTGTCAGAAATCGTTCTTCTAAAGCAGGTACCACGAACCTATCTCTAATGGGAAAACTCATCATCTCATGGCCACCAATTCTGTGTAATTCCAGGGGATGCCATTCACACTGTGGGCTGTTTTAGCTCATAGAGTAGAGCTGTGCAACGTGTGTGGCTGTATGTGGCTGGTCTGCATAATCACAGAGCGTCTTAAAAAATCACTGGATAACGAATGTTATATTCCCATTTCCTAATTTGCTTTTATTGTTAAGAAGCTCTGAATGTATGCTACCATGAAAGTACCCTTAAATTTGGTTGTTTAAAAAGGTTCTCTTCCTTTTCTTCTCTGTAACTTAATATCTCTGTGGGTGTTAATAATATACAGGTTTAAAAAAAATTTATATTTTTGATGTAATTCAGTGATTCTGAATTGGAGGGCCAGGCGTAAGAGAAATATTTAGGAAATGTTTTCAAAATGTACCTGTCCAATATATAGACAGGGCAATGGATAAGCAAATTGTGACATGTATACACACACACAATGTAATTCCATTCATACGAAGTTTAAGAATTCACAGAACTACTCTGTGGTGCTAGAACTTAGTCTGGAAAGGTGATACTGATTGAAAAGTTCCCCAAGGGAAATTTTTGTTGTGATCTCAATCTGGGTGGTGGTCACATGGAATGTATCCATGGATGTACATCAAGTTGTATGTACACTTAAGATTTGTGCTTTTTATTGAATGTGAAATATATCTCAATAAAATACTGTTAAAAAATATTATATATACCTACCCATATACACATATCCAAGTCTCTACCCTAGACCCAGGAAATAAGATGAATATTTGGGGAGCAGGGGATACAGAGAGGTTGTGTATCTGGAAAAAGCTCCCTCTATTTCTCTTTTCCTCTATTACTATAAGCTTCCAAATACCCTTTTAGGTAGGAATTGGAGTTAGATTGATAAAAACTAGCAAACAAAAATATATACATGACTTTAAAATTTGTAAAAGGCTCCTAGAGATCATCAGTTTCCAACAAGAGCCTTACTTTCCACTTTGCTTTGACTGGGGAACCTGTTTTGTTTTGCATGCAGTGATTTCAATATTCTTGAGGGGATTAAAATTAATAAATCAGTGTGAGGAACACATTGGAGGTAGAATAGACTATGGAGGCCCAGGAGATTCTGTTCTTGTAGTTTGAAACAGATTTAGAGCAAGTTGAAATATTTGGAGGTTATTTAATATTGACAAGTTCCTAAAATAACAAAGCTTTTAAAGTAAACAGGTGTTTGAGAGCTATTCCATCAACCAAGCTCCAGTTTGCTCTGATGCATATTAAGGAGAATTGAGTGTGATGCAGACTTAAGAAATGGGTTGCTTTTATTTTTGAAAGAAGCGTGTGGCTAGCTTTCATACATTTATCCAGAGAATGAAAGGCTTTTTTTCCCTTCAGGTTGGACTTTTTATTTAAAAAATATTCTCACTTGCAGTGCCTGTTTGTATTCTAAATAAAGAAAGAGAAATGTGGCTGGTCAGATGTATTTTATGGGTTTCTCTTAATTAATAATGTGTCTAAAAATTTTTTTTAGCCATAAAAATTATTTAAATTAAAAATGAGTCCACAGAGTTAGTGCTAAATCTCACCTCTTTGTTTTTGCCATTGAACACTCAGCAACATTCTCAACATTCACTTTGAAACTGAAGGCTGCGTAAGAACAGTGCTCTCCACTTATCACCGAGCTTCCTCTGGAGGCATGCAGTCTGTCTGGAGTATACATTCATCCAAGTTCAGACCTGAGAAAGATCTCAGAGAGGAACTAATTCCACCAAACTTTGACCTCAATGTCACATTCCACTTAAAAAAATAAACTCAGGTCAAGAGGTGAAGTGGCTTGTTCAGGGTCTCATGGCTGGCCCAGCACAGAACCACAGTTGTGTGTCTGTATGTAGGTCCTTCGCTTGTCCACTCCAGAACTGGTTCAGCATGCTGTGCTCAGAGCTTGGTATCACAATGACTTCAGAGCAACAATACACAAATGCCACTTTGTCTTCTAAGGCCCCAAGAGGCCTCTCATCTCTCTTGTCTTGAGACCTATAGATATTTCCTTATTTTTAATCTTAATCTTTTTTTTTTTTTTTTGCTCAAATTATGAAGAGTTGAAGGGCTTGCATTTTGGGGCCAGACTAGGGTCCATTATCATATTTTACTAATTGTGTGACTCTCGGTGAGATAAGTAATTTTTTCAGGCCTCACCTTTTCTCTAGGGACTGGGCAAAGTAATAAAGAAAAATATGACGTGTTTCTACACTTCTGGGAGCTCAGTAAGTCACTTCGAAATCCTTAGAAATCCAACAAGTCCACATTGAAGCTCTCCAGCTATGTCCTTAAGAGTTTGGGAAGCTGATCTTAATTCCCTTCAGTCTTTCCTTCCATCCCTTTGGGGGTCTTCTCTACTTCCTTATAGTTCTGGAGATTGATAAATTCTCGGAGAAGTCAGAGTCACTAGAATTTGTACATGATGGGTACAACAGGCTTTGCTTTTTGATTTCCAGTCCCCTTTCCCCAAGAGACCTGGAAGTTTTGTATGAGTTGTGGGACACTGAAGTAATTTGGGACACCATCTCCTGTGACAATGACTTCAATGACCGTTTTCAAACTAGGAAATGTTGAAAGGACTGGGCTTGAGTCCTGGTAAGATCCCAAGACAGGTTTTTAGCAATGCAAAGCACTATGGAAAAATAGGAAGTAATAAAAAATAATAACTTTACAGGTACAGAAGCCAAGGCGTTCAGGGGCTGATATACTCTTCAGTCATCCAATCGGTCACCGGCAGGGGATTCTTAAAACCCAGGTTCCCTTGCCTGGTCCCGTGCTCCGTGCTTGTTCCATCCTACCAGCTGCATCTCATTAACTCCACCTCCGAAAGTGGTAAGGAAGCTCCCTCCCAGTGCCTACCCCGCCAGGGTGGGGCCATCCTGGCAAAGACCGGGAAAACCACAAAATCCAACTCCCTGCATATATAAGCTGCGTTTGCGATTCCGACAGCTGGGGATGAGTACAGTTAAGACACTAGGTCCAGGAGGCAGAGGTGCCAGGTGTCCTGGAGAGAGAACTCCAAGATTGCTTACTAGCAGCCACCTTAGTTTCACCTGGGCTGTGGTCCCCGGGGCAGTACCTGCATCAGGGGCGTCCGGCTCGTCTGATTCCCCCAGACAAAATGGTCTGTCCCTGCTCTAGGTCTCGGTGGGCACGTCGCTGTCTCT
>JAVSCE010012318.1:0-16661 GCA_032199065.1 Smutsia gigantea
CTAAAAGTGCCTTACAAGCAAGCACAAGTCCCTTTACCTGGAATACCTTTTACCATCTTCTCTATCCAGAAAATCCCTATTTATTCTTCAGAAATAAAAGTATCACTTCCAGTGTGAGGCTTTCTCAGCTGTCTCAGGCTGAGTTACAATTCCCAGAGCAGTTTTTTCGCACCTTGACTACAGTACTTACCACACTATAGCATGATTTATTTATCCATCTACACACCTGTCTCACTAGACTGTGAATGCCTCCATGTCAGGAATCTCATTTTATTCATTGTTTTAGGCCCAGCCCAAGCAGACATAACATATGGGAGATACTCAAGAACTATTTGTTTGGATAAATGACTGATGGATAAATGAAGCAAGCAAAGAGTAAACAATACATAATGCACATGTTAAATGGAATTTGAAGTATTTTGAGGTAACTAGGCTTCAGGTCACCTTTTATGAATTGTTATGACTATTTTAATTATAGAGAAGGGTATTTTGAGAGGAATTCATATCTTTATTGGTTATTTCAGTTTGAAGGGATAATGGGAACATATATATGTAGGTAGGCATTTGGAGCTAGAGCAGGATTTTGCTTTATGTCTTGAGTTAAAGAGCAGAACCATTTGAAAATTTCAGCATAACCATAAATAATATTTCATGGGGGTAGACTTTAAAAAGAGATATAGATTTAGATGGTTTGAATACAGGTTGTAGTATTCTGCTTGTTAAATATTTGTGTAGAAAGAGCAAAGAAAGAACAAATAGGAAGAAAGTTGGAAATAGGAAACAAAAGCGAAATGGAGAGAGAAAGATAGGAAAGGGGGGTGGTTTGCATTTGAAAACTAGAATCGGAAAGACGTACAGGCTGTCTTAAACTTGGACTACAAAGTTGCCTGGCTTTAATCTAAGATTATGCAGCCTGACAATTTTCACAAGTAGTAAATTTATTTTATAACAATGGAAATAAAGTCCTATAGCATTTTCCTCTGAGAAATCATTCTCTGCTATTTCCTTCTTAAATATCTTGGTGATTTGGGGGGAAATAAAATGAGAATTAGAAGTGTTAAGAAAACTTGGAACAGAATTTATTTTTGTCCTATCTCATGAATAATTATATTTTGAAAAGTGATCAGTGAGATACAGTGGGTTAAAACAATAAGCTAGGGGAGGATATTTAGCTCTTGAACTAACAATGAACAATTAGAATCTTCTGTGGAATCAATGTAGTCATGCTTTAGCAAAATGCCTATTTTATCTGTTGACTTTACTCCCATAGAAGCTGCAGCATTGTAAATGGAACTGCACCTTTGTACTCAGGTAGGCATTCCTTTCTGCAGCCGGCACAGGAGTAGGCCACATGACATGGATTCCAATGTACATGTATTCATTACAAGCTAAGGCTTCTTTTCATTGGAAAGTAAAGATAACGGATAAAGCTTTTAATAATGTACCCAAGCTTAGATATATAAAAACATGTAAGGCTTAAATACACAGAGTTAAGCCAATGTGCAAATGAGCAGTTAAGACTGTAGATACATGGATTAGATTTGACCTACTGAGTGACAACAGACTCTCAACCAGTGAGACTAATACACATTCATGGATTAATGACTTGAATTATCAAGATAGTATTTGTTCATCTGCCTGTTTTTTTAACAGGAAAGCTAATTATATCTATGAAGTATTTCTTTCTCTGATCTCAAGAATGTTCATTCAGATTTCAAGAAAACAAAACTTGCATAAAACATTGCACCAAATTGGGAAAATCAACATTCTTCCAAATGCACAGCTACTTAACCACATGACCAAATATGACTATCTTTGCCAAGCAAGGTGGAAAAAAATCAAGGCTACAGGTACAATCTTCATTGCCTAATATTTCTAGGACATGCTCCCATTTTCAGGGTTACAAAGAAGGAATAGGCAAAGGTAGAGAGTTCAACACTAATATACACCATACTAATAATGAATACATTTGGCTTGGAGTTTTAAAGAGAACATAAATCTCCCCAACTCCTGTATTTGCCTAGTTTTGTATTATGTAAGCTAATTTGAAATAAATCTGTATACCCTGAGCATTTCCCCACTGAGGCAGTTAGTCAGGAAATAGCTTAAACTAAACACCCAATGGTGTTATGAAGGAAACAAAACAAACAGATGACCTGTTGCCTACCCTCAGGAAGCTAGAAACGGGTTGAGGACACCAAAGAGAACATTTGAAAGTAACTCAAGAGCATTTAGAAAGCAAAATGCACACCTTAATAGAATGCATATTAAGAAAATGAAAGGCTCCACTCAGGCATAGTTAGCTCTCCTCCGTATTCTCAAAACTGGTATCAGGAATAATTAGAAGTAATAAACAAGATTGTGAGGGAGGTAAGTGCTGTGATTAGCTGAGTCAGAGGCACAGAGTATTTCATTTACGGAAGTAGTATGTGACAGGGACATAAGCTCACCATGTAACTCGAATTCACAAGAGAGGACAAGCAGATTGGCCTGGCTGAGGCAAGAGTCCAGTTCATTTGCACTGAACACTGAGTTTGAAAACTCTGGGGGTTGGATAGTGAACTGGCAGATAACAAGAGGAACATGTGAGGAATTATTATTTTTTATTGTCATACTCAATAGTGCTATTGGTATTTTTCATTTAAAACAAATATCGTAGTTTTACAAAATTCATAAAATAGTCATATTTTACATGTTTTATGAAAACTCAAGATTACGGGAACCCGAACTTCTAAATTAAGAGTTGAGAGAGAACAATCAAAGACATTCAGCTAAAAGCAGATTGAATGAATCTTGAAACTTTTAGCAATCTCTGTTTACTGAAGACAGAGGAATTTTCCATTCCACAGGTGTCATTTACTTTAAAAGTGGACAATTTGGAAATATTACATTCCTATCATTGATTTCTTCTTTAGCTTAGGTCTTCTATTCACAATGGTTAAAAAGTCAAATCCTGAGTTGTTCTCTTCTTTTGTCTTTAACCTCACCCCTTTACATTCTCAAGTATAACTTGTTTCACGTTATGTACATATATTTACAGTACCATAACAGGTATCACTGGAAATATAACTTCATAAATTATATTTCAGAGTTCACTTTTTTCCTGGAAAAACCTAAACAACTGATACTTATACCAGCATTTCATACATTTGCTCCATGGTGCTCAGACTGAAAGAATTCATTTTTCAAACATGAAGAAAAACACACAGCCAAACTTCAGCCCTGAAGGACTATTACCAAACCAACTATCAGAAGAGCTATACTCAAAATCAAACTCTTAATTACTAACTTTATAACCTTGATTAGATATATTTCTGGCCCAGTTTCCTTTTCTACAAAATAAAATTGCTATACTAAGTGATAGGCAAATCACAGACTCTATAGGGAGGTTGAATAGGTCGTAATGGTCTCGAAGGTGTCAACCATATGTTCCGCAAACAGATGACAAAGAATTGACTACACCCCGGACTAATGCCTGCTCCCATAATAAGCAAATGTTATTAACAGTGACAAAAATGATCACAAGAATTACCACATCTAACATGTGGCAAGCACTATTTCAAATACGTATATTAACTCAATTGTCACAATAAACCTAAGGTAGATAATATTATTATCTCCATTTTTTAGATGAGGAGATTGAGATATAAAGTATCTTACCCAAGATCACGTCAGTTACAAAGTGGTAGAAGTGGGTTTTGAACCTAAGGAGTCTGCTCCAGAGACTGTTTTCCTAATTCTGCTTCTCTAAACTACCCAGTCTTATTTGTTAATGGGCCTTTGTTTCACTTTTTACCATGACCCCCTGCTGATGAGCATAAAGTACAAACGACACAAGTAAAATTCACTAATTTTTATTCAACCATAAAGGGCTACCTCTAGCAGATGAATACAGGTTAATCAATGTTTCATTTTTATCATTAAAGACAATTAGAAAGTTAATATATGAGTTTGGCTTCTCCCAACAATAAAAACCATTATTAATAGTAAAGTAATCCAAGTTTTTAAACAAAGAATGGTTAATGTGCCCTCCATAAACTGACCATTAGCAATTAGCATTTCTTTCCTTGGGGTGGGGGGATCATTAAAAGGAGTTGGTTCTCTCTAAAACAACTTCCAATTTTTTTCCCAAATCAAAAAGCTACTCAGTAAAACTATGGCAGAAAACATGTTTTTATAGTTTTTTATAGTTTTTATAGGGTAAAACAGATTTTAGGTATATATTTTTTCCTTCTTTAGTGATTAATAACAGAGTCTATTCACATACTCTAAACAGAAATGCCACAGAGGTTAAAGACCAATATATATTAATTACTATTTTTACTGAGGTACACTATAAAAATTTCTTCAGAGTATAACTATCTTTATTGACTGGCAAAATGCACAACTTAAATCATAGGAACTGGAAGCTAAGGATGTCCTTTAAGGAAAAAGCATTTGCTTCATCTATAAAATGCTGTCATTTAACTGTGAATGCAGCCTCCTACAATTTAGTCTGATAAAAACTAAGCCCGCCTTAGTGGACAATGACATTTGTAAGAAAAGCATGAATTACACAAATGATAGTTGATTGCCTACCTTAGACACTTTAGCACTAAATTCACCATCTTACCTTTAATGTTTATGCTATCTATTGAAATATCTTTTCAAAGCAAGAATATTAAAAGCACGACATTTAATATAATCAAAATGATCACAATCATCAGATGAAATGAGAAAACCCAGCAAAGTACATAAGACATTGAAGGCTGTTAAGAAAATGGAGATGATATCAAGGCGGGGTATGAATATACCCTGCCTAGGGAAAAGGCAATAACAACTCAAAGTCTTCTGAAGACCCATGGAACTCACAGCTCTCAGAAAATGAAGAATAGCTGTGTCCAAAGCTTTGAGACTCCGAGACACATCTATAATCACTGGTAACCAAGAGTCTCATGATTCTGATATGCCATACAAAGTTTAACAGGATTAAATACTTCAGTGAAGTTCTTAGGAAAAAAACCAAACCAAACCAAAAGAAGGTACTGGAGAGCCATAGGGTATGCATCCATTTACTAAATATGATTCAAAAACCTAAAAGGCCATTTATACCTTAGGACAGCAGGTGTGGGGGAATATGATGCCATAAATACCATCCAAGCCTCTTTCACACACCAAACACAAAGAATTCTGAGGGATAATTTCATACTTACAAAACTCCTAGGTACCACAATCATAACATCACCAAGGATAAGTTTTAAATATTTCTCCATATACTGTATTAGGACATTATATGTGCATGCAACTAAGTATGGATAAACAAACATCTACAGAGAAAGAGAAAGTGATCTTTGTACAGATTAACCTAAGAATTTTCTATTCAAGTAATTACAGACATCAATAAAAAAAGTAATCCTGAGATCTTTTGATACTATATTCACATGTCCCTTAAAGGGTAGCTGAATATACCACCCCAGAATATGCCTATGAGGAGTAAAGATAATTTTGAACTGATTATTTCTGAAAAACAGCAGACACAGGAGAAGCTCTGAAAACAATAGAAGCTACCCTTCTGTAAGGGAAATTTACATATATAAAGGAAATCTCCTTGTGTAAGGGTGTCTCTTTTGCTGCATCAGGAAGAGAAGGATGGCTCTGAACCACAAGAGGATCTGATCAATGGAGAAAGCCTGGACTTAAATCTGCATAACAAATCTTACCCTTGTTTACTGTGCTTTTCCCATGACCTCCCATAACTGGCCTCCCTCCGCCCCACTATCTTTCTTTTGTCTTTAGATGAAGATGGTATTTCATCACACTTCAAGATGGCTTGATCCTTGGGGGTTTTCTCCCCAGGTAAATGTGATGTATACATGTTAATAAACTTCTGTTTTTCTCTTGTTAATTTGTCTTGGGACATGGGGGGAGGGGGTGGTCTTAGCCAAGACCCTAGGAGGGTAGAGGGAAAATTATCTTTCTTCCCCTATACCATATATTCATTATATTTCAGTATTAGGCCTTTAAAATTATTGTGTTTATTATAACTATCTCCTTAAAGAGGGCCAAGGTGAAAAACACCATTGCCAAGTAACAACAGAATCTCTTGTTTAGGTGCTAATAAATCTGATTGTTAACATGTACTGTACTGACCAGGTGATAGGTAAAATCTGAATGAGCGAATGAGAAAGCATTCTAGCTTTTCTTTATTGCCTTCATTTTGTGACTTCATTAGTTTGGAGTGTGACTTTGTAGATCAAACTGTGAATGTCTAAATTCAGTATAAAATGTCAAAAATACATTAGGTCAACATAATTACCAATGTTTTTGGAATATCTTCACAATTATATCTCATCCAAATGCATAGAATATAAACACTCATTGAGAATGACATAAGTACAGCTATTTAAACTGAGTCTCTATTAAATAAGAATTGTAACTATGACCACTAAGTTTTGACACTTAACACACTCTTTAATTAAAGCAATATTTAATAAATTCGTGGTTGTTACTAAGAAAAATAATGAGCAAAATCTGACCTTATCATTAGACAATTTCTTAAGAAATGTGACAGTATTGTCAGTGAGAATTCAACCACCTAGTTAATTTCTGTCCACATTTTACTGATAAAAATGCCCTAATAGAATCCTTGACCTTCAATAAAGAGTTTAAATGCATCAAGCACAAATCATTAAGTATTTTTCAAAAGCATACAATAGCAATTTTGACATTTTACAAGATCATTTTTCAGAAGCATAAATGGATAAAGGTTTCATTCTGTAAAATCACTAACATAACTTTTATTAAATTGTATAAAATTAAAATTAATTAAGGTCAATCACAGTCAATGCTTTCTTTACTAGCAACAAAAACTATGTGACAAAAATAATTTAAATCAAAAATGGTAATTTCCACATTTCCAACAATTATACTTCATTGTGAATGGGGTAGTCTGAATATGGAGCTTTTACTAGAGAATTAACTTCCACAAGAACTACTTTGAATTTCAGAGATTCTTGGCTATTTGTCTGATGGTATTTTTATCTTTAATTGAATAATGGAGATAAGTAAGGATATAACAATATGGCACTTCATAGAACTTTAGGGTATTAGTACAATAGAAACAATTAATGATTTGTATTTTCAAGCCTTTCATTTTTCAACATTACTTACTTAAGTAGGACTGTTTGCTTGGTTTGGTTTTTATGAGGATGCCTGATTTTTATAATTTTTTTCACTAACTAAAATCCTAGACTCAGAGAATACATTCTTCAGGTATTAATTGCCTGAACCAATATAATAGAGTATTCAAATAGTCTTTAGAGAAGCCTAATCTAACACATTTTATTTGCCAATTGTCTCCTTTGCAAACTGCAATGTACATGTACATAGCTGTAATGAATTATACATTAATAAAAATTGCCTGTTTTCTATAATGAATTGGACCCAATTTTATTCTAAAATGTGGCTGAGAATATCCAGTTAGGCTTCAACTATTGAATAATGTCCCAAATCCATATACCAGGCCAGACTGCTCTTGTGAATTCCAGACCATGTGCTTTTCTAGTTACTGAACATCTCCAGCTAAGTATCATACTCAACAGGATCCACAATTCCTCCTTTCTTTCTATTACCAAGCTTATATTCCTTCTGTGTTATCTTAATGACTGGTGCCCCAGATACCTCCTGTAGTCCTCAACTCCAAAAAATTCCACTGTGGCTTCCATCCATATCAATCCTCAGAAAATGCTTATGTTAAGATTACTAACATTCTCCATGCTTCCAAATCTAAAAGATTTTTTGTTGTCCTTATCTAACTTCTTAGCAATATTCTACTTGATTAAACTGACCCCTTCTTTCTTCCTGTAATATTTTCCTCTCTTGGCTTTTATGATGACACATTTTCTTCATTTCCTTCTTTTGTTGGCATTTCATTTGCTGGTTTTCCTTCTGCATCTACCCTTGAAATGTTGGTGTTCCTCAGGGATTAACCCTGGGCCCTCTTTCTTTTCTGTCTCTGCAATTCTTCTTTAGGTATCTCCTCCATCTCATGGTATTAAATTCCACATACATGTAGATAAACTCCCATCTATCAAACCCAGATATTATTTTGAGCTCCATACATATTTTCTATATACAATGGCCTATAGGACCTAGCCATTGAACTATCTTATATCTCATACTCAGCATGTCTGAAACCTAACTTTTACTTTTCTCATTCTTCCCCATCTCAGAAAGTAGCACCATGATCTACCACATGGGAATCATATTACACTTTTTTATCCCCTTCTTCCCTGTCTTTCGCCTCCCCAAATTTAATCCCATTAATAACTGTTAATTTTACTTTCTAAATATTTAGCTCCCTTACATCCCCACTGCCACTGTCTTAGTTCAAGTCATTAAAATCGATCCATTAGACTATTATTAAAAAGCCTCCTAAATGCTCTCTTATCAATTTTTCACTTTCCTACTGGAAGTGATCATTCTAAAATGCAAGCTGATCATACCGATGGAAACCCCTAATTAAAAATCCATTGACGGTTAACCATAGGTCATAGTAAAAAGGTTCTATATTAGTGGACTCCAACCCACCATCTCCTTCCTGTCCTTCACACCACATTCTCCAACCAAACATTTCATTTTATGCCTTACTCCCAACATGTGATGCTTTATCACACCTACCCTTGTTCATGTGGTTTCATCTGTCCTGAATGCCCTTCTCTTTCTTGAAAAAAATCTACATATACCTCAAGTCCCAATTCAAATGTTGTTTTTTCTCTGAAAACATCTGGATTCATCTTTAATCATCCTTCAATAATAAGAATATTATTCTTTCATGGCTCTCTATAACAGTCACCACATTGCAGCAGTCATTACTTTACATACAGCAGATCAGTCATGTATCTACATCTCTTTTGAGAAATAATGAGCTCCTTGAGGATGTAAACCACATCTTATTCATCTTTACATACCTAACAGCCAAGAAAGTGGTGGCCTGAGATGCAATCCTCTCTCCCTGACAGCCAAGAGACTGGCATATTGCCCTTCTTCACCAAAAAACCTACAATAGGATGTGCTTCTCCCTGTGGATTAGCACGAAAGGCCCTCTAGACCACAACCAGAGTATCTTGTCACATTGGTGTGTGATATCATCAATTCCAAGTTAAAATGCAAAGAGTTCTTATTTTTACAAATACTTTATGGAAATTTGTAAATCAGTAACTTTTTTAAAAAACAAAATAGATTCCACATTTTCTCTATAATAAAGTCATCCTAACTTGCTTGCACTCAACATGTCTCTTGAGAAAGAACATAGTAGAGTTGTTGCTAGCACAGGAGTAACTGTCCAATACCTTGTTTATGACCATGTAAGCAATTATGATATGAATATCATTCATTAGCTGAATTTTGTCAGGCAAATTCTGCTGTAGATCTTCTTCCCAGTATCTCTTCAACTAGGAGTAAATTTCTAGACCTCTTTTCTGATTCCCTACTTAGAGACAGCCCCCATGTTCTGCCCTTATACTGCCTTCCACATAATTCTCCCTTATTAATTCTGTTTCAATTCATTGGGCATATTACTCTTCAACCCCATTCCCAGAGCTATAACCAGTTCTGACCATCACACATGGATTACTGTGGATATACAAAATGCAAAGCAAAATCAGATAGCTTTATAACACAAATACCTTAATAAAATCTGAAATAAGAGAAATGAGGAAACTATTATTTAGGGAAGTGACAGAGAGAGGATGGAGAGAGCATTCTGTACCAAGCCTGTGGCCTAAAAGACAGAGAAACATGGTGGACTGAGATATAATAACTTACTATTGTAAAATGTCACCTGTTACCTGAATTCTGTCAGGAAAGCCCTGTTCTAGATCTCCTTCCCAAAATACTTCCAATTAGGAGAAAGTACCAAAGTATGGAAAGGAATATGGCAGATAATATGGCTGTGTTAAAAAGAGGAAGTATAGATAGATCTTTGTCTACAGTGTGCTTTTATTATCTTGGTTATCACTGTTCTTTATCCAATCACCTTTGGCGGTTCTATGGAGATTTAATGCCAACTAGCCAATCAAAATACCATCATCAATAATCTTCCTTGTTTAATAAACCCAAATGGATCCAACCTCCCTATACTTATCACTAACCTTTGAGGCTAACTAACCAGTGGTCTAGCAGCATACACTTCAAGGGTATTTCTCTATGCTTGTGAGACATATTATCGATGAACTTTCAGTTATTATTACAAAATTCAGGAATTATACACATTTAGTTAAGGTGTGGGTCTTAATATGCTTGACCACCTGGAAATGAAAATATGTTTTCAGGGGGAAAGGACAATGAGAGCATCTCTTTGAAAAGATATTACAGAACAGATTTTCATTACTTCCTTGCTGTATGCTGTATTCTGCATATTCTGAAGTATTTCTTCTTTCTAAAGAAACATAAGTTGAGGCACAGTAACTGCACTTAAGGTACACTGAAGTTAATACCGCAAACTAGCTTAGAGACAGAGAAAACAAACTGTTGGTTATATATCTGTCCACATATATGCAAAGAAGCTGATTCTTCTAGTCATCCATTATGGAAATGGAGCTTTCATAATGTACTAACTTCTAAAAGCACTACACTGATTAAACAGAAAACCTCTTACAGCTACGGTATGATGCTACTTTATCCCCAGTGAATAGCAAGAAAAAATAAGTGATGATTTATTGCAGGGCTTGACGAAATGTTAAAGGGAAAACGGTTTCAAGGCAATTAGCAAATTCATAAATCACAGCATAGCAAAAAAAAAAAAAGGCATGAAACAGAATGCCTTGGTTTGAATCATCATTCCCCCATTTATTATCTGTGTTATCGTGGGCAAGTTATGTAACTTTTCTGAGCCTTATTTTCCTCATATATAAAATGGGACTAATAATAGTAACCTCAAAGAGTTACTGAGAAGATATAATGAGTTAATGCATGTAAGACAATTATAACAATATTCAGGCACATAGTAAATTCTATATAACTATGAGCCATTATTACATTTCCTTTCCAGACTCCATTTGTGAGTTTATTTATTTAAATTGGATTTTCTTTTTAATGTATAAGACTACAATCATTCACCTAGAGGTCAGGAGGTATGTAAATTGCAATTTGAAGTGAGGGGGTGCTGAAGAGAGAGAGAAAATTCTGATATATATTCCAGATTCCACTGATACTGACATAATAATTATAGCAAATGTAACTCTCCAGGGTACCATTTGCCTTATTCCCAACAAAGAGAAATAATTAATCACCCTTAGTGGAATTAGCTTTCTGCTAGCAAAGGAAAGGCAAAAACGAAGAAAGAATGAAAGAGCACAAGAACAGGAATTGCAGAAAACACTTTGAGGCAAATAAGAAGAGCTCAGGCCACCTGAGTCACATGCAGTGCCTGCCTATCCTATGGCCTTCCTGGACTGTCTCTAGCGGCTATGACATTAGTGTGCAAATTAGAGAAGGGCAATTCCTCTGCCTGGATGTAGACCTGTGGGTATACAGCTTGGCAAGTAGAGTCAGCACCAAACTGCATCCCCTAATCAGCCTTTCAGCAAGGTACCCTTGCACGATAAACAACCATGACAGAAGCCCTAGCCTTTCAATTAACATGCTCCTAGAAAGAGCTTGCTTGGAATATAAAAATGAAAAAATTGGGTTCTTCAAATCCAGGCACAAATCACTTTTTTTACTGCTAAGCTTTCTACCTTTCTCTAGGTTGAACATGGCATTTCCCTTTGTTAAAGTCCTAGCATGAAGAAAGAATTAGTGAGCAGACAACAATCCACTGTAGCATAGGCCATGCAAAAATGACTGAGATTTTATGTAGAAACGTAGACAAGTTTATACAAGCTTAAGGACAAGTTTGTGTGCACAACTTATACATAAGACACTAAAACATATTGGTTACCTTTCCACATATGTATAAACATGCATGACTATACATATGTTTTAAAATCCCCATTATGACATCATTTCTGGAAAAGAAAAAAAAACTACTAGGATTGTGTGATTCCTTTTATATATTACTAACTCAAATTGCCAAGAAATAAACAAACATTGGAAACAGAAGGGAGACCAGGTATCTAAAGAGTTGGTTTGGAACATTCTTATATCTTTTCCAGAAGCCCTCCAAAATAATTTCTTTGGAGTTACTAATTAAATAAACTAAGCCCTCTTAGAGCTAGATTAGCATATCTCAATTTCAAAATACTTTTCCACAAGCACTAGAATGCTGTTTGAAAAGATGATCAAACAGAGAAGTTACATTATTTTCTTGAATGCAGTTCTCCAATGCCTTCACAAATGAAGTTGTTATACGGGTACTTTACTACCTCTCTGCTGAACTGAAATGAAGTTAAATATCACAATGGAATATGTATCAATGGTCATGGATAAAGTTGGAAAGCTCAGCTAAACCCACCAAGGACTTGCATTTGGTGCTAAATTTTCTGGGCTGTAAAAGATGAGGACATAACCTACAAACACAGTTAATTTACTAATTCCTCTCATTCTGTATTACTAAGTTCTCAGAGAAATGACTGCTTGAGCATGGGCACCAAGAAATGAGTGAGGGCCCTTTGGGATCTACCAGAAATAATAACACAGCTATAACAAGAAACTTCAAAATTTACAAGAACATTTCTGTCACATCCAGTTTGGCAAGTTCCCAATAATTAATAAATGCTAAAATGACCCTCAAATGTTAGAAGAAGGTAATGTATAAGCTTGAAAAATGGGTAGGGGGTATTATTTCTATTTGGAAAGAGGACTTTGGAACATGGCACTTCAAGCCATTTCATAGAAGATCCAAAACTACATTTCTTTTTGAACTCAACGGGGTTTTTATCAGTACACTTTCCAGGCCCCTCAGGCACACAAAGAATGTAAAGACCTTTCTTAGATCACAGATTTAGTTAGAATGAGAATAAAATTCTCTCTTCACCAGAGCAAAATTGTTCGCTTTGTAATTAATTCACACACCTTGTAGAAGTATGAGCTCAGCCTAGAGTAAATCAAAAGAAGCACTTAGAGGCACAGTGTTCATTTGACCAAATAGTCAAACACAAAGAAAAAAAGTAAAAGCTGCCTTTACAGTCAAATCAAAAGAGGACAAACCCCTAGAGTTGAAGCAAAGGTTAATGCTAAAGTAATACATATTAGTTCCATGCATCAACACCAAGCTAATTCAAGCTTCATTGTACTTCCCACCTTAGGAAATAATGGCATATTCCAAAAATGGTTTATCTTGATTGTCACCTTGTTTTAATCTCCTGACCACTTTCCTTTCGCTGTTATTGTCCTCAGCCTTTTCTGATTTGGTGCCTAGAATTGGATATTTACCAGACAGTATTTTATTTGGCTCAAGCCCCAAACCTACAAGTGATCAATAATTTCCTTTGTTTTTATTATCCCATCAACAATTCCTATTGGCTTCTGCTTCTGAAGATATGTATTTTAAATTTTCCAGTTTATATGCTTTTAAAGTTACCTTCCTTAAGCATCACACTCCTCCATATAAGTAATTCTCTATCATATTACTGTATTTTATCTTGTTTAGAATATTTAATGGTATCTGAAATTCATATTAATTTAATTATGTATTTATTATTATGTATTTTCTGTTAGACTGTTAAGTTCTAAAGGAGTAAAGGTCACATCTGCCTTAATTACAGCTATATCCCCCAAAGGCGTAGACTAGCAACGGGACAAATTAGGTGCTTAATATATATATTTGTTAATATAAGAATGCATAGAAATATAAATTTGTGACTCTTAAAGGACTCACAGTTTCTAGAAAGACTGTTTACTACACAACTTCTTGAAAATAAAAAAGTACTTTTCTACAAAAATATAAGCAGTTTCCTTAAAAAAAAATACAATTAATAATTCTGTAAAACAAGTACCTAGTAAAGTGGTAAGCATATTATACCAACTCCAACACTCTTTATCACAAACCTAATTTTCTTTTTTTTGGATACTCTAACTGCTGTCTCTCCACTTCCATTTTCAAACTTCTAAATACAGGTTGACTGCCAAAGCCCACTGAAACTTTTTGATCATACTGAGTTTTGGGAAGCAACAAGAGGATTCAGATAAAAATAAGGCAGAAATAAGTGAATTACTAAGCAGAAGGTCTCTGGAAAATACTGTCCAGTATTGCATACAGTGGTTTGGTTAACATAGAACAGTTTAAGCTTGTCTAAACAGCAACAATTTGGATCCCAGGAAATTCTTGGAGGTAGTGGAAGACCTAGTTATGTTGAGTCTCAGTATGCAAGCGAGGCCCAAAGTACAGAAATACAGGGATGCTAACAGGGCAGAACAAGACAAACAAAATCCCTTTTCACCACAGAGAATTCAGTTACTCCTTCTGTGGGCCACAGGCCTGATGGAGCAATGAGCATTCTGTGAGAAGCAGTATATAGCACATGACAGAGATTCAATACATATTCTTTGAATGAGCAGATAAGACAAGGAGTACAGCCTCAATGGCAGTTTGAAAGAATTGCTACAATAAAGCTGTTGTCTCATTTCTATAGTAAATTAGTCTCTATGCAGGCCATCATTACTTATTATATGTATATATAAAATAAAATATATGTATTACTTATTATACTATATATATATAATATATAGTATACCTATACACAGAAATATACTTCCCTGAGCATCAGTTGATCCAAGATTTGTGAACTACAAATTCATCACTATGTTGAGTACGTAGGTGTCTACGTCTACTGAGAGAGGAGACATGTGCATGTGTGAGGGAAATAGGCAGACGGAAACTATTTTACAAAATCTAGTTACAGTGAATTTAGTCTTATCAGAAAGATTTTTAAAAATTATTTCATCTTTCACTAAAATTTAGTCTCAAAAAATCTGTACTCACTGCTTAATAATGGAGATTAGCTGTGAATATCCCATGGAAAATGTATTGCCCACACCTAGCAAATTCTGTACAGTGGTTAGCATATTAATATATTAAGCCTATTACTTAGTTTACTGAAGTCATAGCTGGTGCCCTCACTAAGAGTTATTAGCACATCAAAATGTTGTCTCTTCTGCCAAGAGTGGTCTAATATTACAACTGCCCCAGCTACCCACCTTTGTATGGCAAGGGAAATAGGTTGCTTTAATTGTATACCTTTCAGGGTATGCATCCCTAACAGAAAAGGCATTATTAATACATCCATTCCTTGAGTTTTGTATTTTTATTACACAGACAAAAATAAGTAATAAACCAGGGCATATTTTTATTTCCTCTCCAAAAATCACAATGATTAATTTTAATGTGATAAGTAAAATGTTGATGTTCTATAAGCAGCCATTCCACACACTCCAATGTTGTCCTAGCAACTGTGTTATTTTCTACATGAAAAGTTGCTTGGTTCTAAGGTGAACTTCCTTAATGGCAGTGTTCAGGCTAAAATCTGTTTAGAAATACTCAAAGCAACCTGATCCTGGGTAATTACTCACAGGTTAAAATCTTCAAAATATGCAGCTATTAATATGTTGCAAATGCACATATTATTAATATTACCATGTATCAAAGCCCATTTATATAAACATTTTTGATGATTCAAATTTAAAATATTTTATGTAAATCCTCTGACCTGACCTTAATTCATAATTGGAAAGTAGAGAAAATTTGAAGGGAATGCCTATGGATACCAAACATTTTAGTGAGCCAGTGCTAATAGGCATTAAATAGAATGATTCTTATAAATAAGCAGAAACTAAAAATGACACAGCATGATTAACAATTTGACAAAACCTCTTATAAAATTAAGCTGTCCACAACCTTTAAAATGACTTATACATTTTCAATAACTTTTTAAAGCAATCTATTTGAAACAGTATAAAAGATGTATGTTGATAAATTGACATATTGATTTGTTTCAGTCAAAGACGCATGCTGTCATGCCAATGCTACATACAGTCACCTCCTAGTACACATCTGGAAATGACCTTGAAACACAAACCCCACACTGCAAAAGACTATTAAGAAAGCACTAATATTTACATTATAAGTATGAAATGTAATTTAGGTGCTTAGATTACAGCATTTCTAGAAGTCACATGAACCGGTGACCTCCAGGAAGGTAGAAGTACATTACTGACAGAATCTGACTCCATATATATCAAAAGCAAGAGATAGTGATATTGGTCTAGAATCCTCATCTTTTCATGTAACAGTGAAATAAGTTTACAAAACATGATTCCCTATAAAACAATGCTGAAAGACTTCCTACAAAGCAGTTTCAATAGAAAATACCTTTTGGTAAGAATTAACACATATTTGGAGGAGTTCAGTAACAACAGCAACTTCTGTTAAGAGTTTTCATGTCCTTCCCAAATTGCAAATGTCACCTTCAAAATTTGATTCTAAAATAAGTTCACTTAGATCCCAAGAATGAATATTGTTCAGACTCAGAAGCAACTTAGACAGAAGTGTGGATAGTCTGGAAATTCTCCCACAGCCAGCGTCTATCACTGAACCAGACTAACTCTCTTCTCTGCTGTGACACCCATTCCCGTTTCCAGATTAACCCCAGACCTGCCTGGGCATGTATTAGGCAGTTCAACAGGACTGTGGTTTCTGTGATCTATACCTTATACATATAAAAGGAACCCCTAGGTATATAACT
>JAVSCE010012319.1:0-43101 GCA_032199065.1 Smutsia gigantea
GCCCAAATGAGCTAGACAGTTCCCTGGCATCCGAAATGCTACAGGCAGAAGAGCTGAGATTTGAACCCAAGTGACCTGACCTCAGGCCTCGGGGTCTTCCGAGCTCCTCCTCTGTGCTTCTACACATGTTCTTTCTGTCCTCCACCCTTATCTTAGTCTGTTCCGACTGCTATGACCATACCACAGACCCGGTGGCTTCTAAAAACCAAAGTTATTCCCACAATTCTGGAAACTGGTAAGCCCAAAATCAAGGTGCCGGCAGATTGTGTCTGGTGAAGGCCTGCTTCCTGGTTCACACTGCACTTTTTTCTGCGTCCTCATGTGACAGAAGGGGCAAGGAGCTCTCTGGAGTTTCTTTTAAAAGCACACTAATCCCATTCATGAAGGCTCCACCTTCACGACCTCATCACCTCCAAATACCATCACCATGGGGATTAAGTTTCAACATATGAATTTGGGGGAGACACAAACATTCAGGCAATAGCAGTCCTCTTCAGTAGAAGTCTGTGATCCCTTCTGAGTAGTTAAGAAAGAAGGCTGAATTCCTCTGCAGGAGAGAGCCTCAGCACAGCGAGGGCCACGGGGTCCTGCCCTTCGCTGCCCACACACGAAGGCTGCACCAGCCTCTGGTCGAGAAGCGCCCCTACCAAGCTTTGGGAGCTGAGGAGGTCAGACCCAGGTGTGGTGAGCTTCTCCCCTCTAGGGCCACACCTGGCATCTCTGCTTGTGGAAGAAGGTCAGATATGGACCCAGCTTCACCATCCAGGAAGCTTCTTTCCCAAGGTGCCAGAACCAGGCCTCCCGCTCCTCCTCCCCCACTCACCTACCACACACCCCACGCTGCCATCCAGACCCGCCCCACAAGCCCCTCCTTGTTGACTCCCACACCTGCTGCCATGGTGAGGAAACTGGAGGGCAGTCTCCCTCAAGTGACACAGAAGCAAGGAGCTGCAGAGGAGTGACAGACCCAGAGGGTGGCAGACCTGGGATGAAAACAGCCTGCTCCCCCAGGCCCTGCCTCCACTCTGAATTGCCACTGGCAGCCTTCTGGAATGGTCAAGGAAGTCAGACACTTAGATTACTTAGATGGAAAAGAAAAACCAGTCAGAATGGGCATTTAGAGACACTAAATGTAATCATCATCTTCCTCATCACTGGCACCTTTTCTTCCACCACATACTTGGTGGCAGGCATACGCTATGCACTGAGCAACTTCTTTACTTGCCTTATTCCAACAACCATAAGGAGCTGAGACTATTATTCACTCATTTTTAGATGAGGGAGTTCAAGCTCAGAAATTTAAAGTCATTTGCTCAAGGTAACACAGTCAATAAGCAGTGGATCTCAAACTCAAATCCAAGAACTTATGGTTCCAAAGCCTGTACTCTGCTTTTCTGTATCATGTAAACATCTTCAAGAGTCACTTCTAGAACTGGACAAAACTGATGAAATAAATAAGCAGAAGCTTGACCAATGGTGAGGGAGAGAAGTGGAAGACAGAACCCCTGCCTTCAAAGACTCACCCTCAGGTTATCAGGATAGGGTTTCCTCACAGAGCAGCTGGAGAAGCAGATAGGACAGACAGGAGTGTCTGGGGGGTACAGGGACTCAGCTGGCCAGACAAGACACAGGTTTGAATTCTCCTTCGAGTCTCCCTCCTTTCCCAAGCCCCTGGGATCTTTTCCCACCTTAGTTTTACCTTCTGCCATATGCACAACATGGTGGAGTGAGGATTTCACTCCCCTGACTTTAATGCATGCATCCTCACTCACCTCATGAAGGTTAATCTTATGTGGCAACTTGACTGAGCTAAGGGATGCCCAGATCTGTGGTAAAACATTATTACTGAATGTGTCTGTGAACGTGTTTCTGGAAAAGATTAGCATTTGGACTGGTAGACTGAGTAAAAAATATCGCCATCATCAACGTGGGTGAGCATCTTCCAATCTGTTAGAGGCCCAAATAGAACAAAAAAGTGGAGAAAGGGCAAATTCTTTCTCTGCTTGAGCTAAGATATCCATCTTCTCCTGCCCTCAAAGCTCCTGGTTCTCAGGCTTTTGGACTCAGACCAGAACGGCACCAGCAGCCACTAATTTTTAGGCCTTCAGAATCAGACTGAATCATACATCTGCCTTTCTCTGCTTCTCCAGCTTGCAGAAGGCAGACGGTGGGACTCTAGGTCCCCATGACCATGTGAGCCAATTCCTAAAATCAGTCAACCAATCAATCAATCTATTGGTTTTGTTTCTCTGAAGAACCTTGACTAATACACACCTTCTCCATTCTAGACTCTCTGCTGGTCCCACCCCATGCCCTCTAGCGACCTTTCTGTCTGAACTAACAGTCTGTAGACCCTGAACTTTTTTTTGCTGTGACCAACTCCATCCTCAGGGATGTAGCTGATGACACTGTTCAGTGAGCTCACCCCACCATGCCAGCTGCTAGATTTCCACCAGAGTGTGATGGAGAAAGAACATAGGCTCAAGTCCAGGTCCTGCTCAATATGGCTGGTGACCCTGAGCAAGTCACTGTAGCTCTCCAAGCCTCCTTGCTTTATTTCTAAACCAGAAAATCATGCAGGGCCATTGCAATTGATAAACAGAGTTTCCTGAGGGGCTAATAAAGGCAAAGAGAGAAAAGGGCTTTGGAAACAGCTTTGGAAAGTGCCTACCAAATTCAGTGTCAGGAGTAACTGTCATCTGGGTGCCATCACATGGTCCATGGACCATACAGTGAAATCCCGACTCCACCATGTTGTGCATATGGCAGAAGGTAAAACTAAGGTGGGAAAAGATCCATGGGCCTCCCCAGAATCTGGTCTCCCTCCTCCTGTCAACAGAACCCTGATTTCTCTTTGGCGATTCAGTACATGTGTGTGTTGGATGGAATTGACCGTACCATACCTCCAGGGATGGACCCCACCTATTTTAAGTCAATAAGGATAAGCGCCCCTACTGGACACATGATTGGTTTAGGGAAGAGCACATAACTTAGACTGAGCCAGTGAAGGGGTGATATTCCCCAAACATGTGTGGCACCTACTGGAAGACATGATATCTTTCCTCAGACAGTGTGAAGTTGGACACTTCATAGCTATTTTCCAGCATCAGGTGAGGATGTGGAGCTGCCAGTGAAATATCTTGTGAAATCTAAGGATGAAGCCCATACCATGGGAGGCAAAAGGAGAGAAATGGTGACATCATTAGTTGCTGGAGCAAACCATACCTGATGGCATTCCAGCTGCCATCAGGTAAGGTTTCAGTTATTCCTGTAGCTAAATAAACGTCTCCCACTATTTAAGCCAGTTGGAGTTGGATTTTCTGTTCTTTACAGCAGAGTGCCTGCTAGTTCAGTCATCCTGCAGATCCTCTCTTTCCTTGTCCAATGCCAGAGCCTCTCTCTCATAGGCAAAAAAAAAAAAAAAAAAAAAAAATCAGAGGAGGGAGGAATAGAAGAGAGGATTTGAAAGCCAAGACCATAGATTTGACTTCTTGGTAGCTGTTCTGGAAAGAGGTCCAACAGGGGACACTTGGAGCTGTTGGCCAGAATAAACTCCAGGGTTATTTGGAAATGTCAGTGATCTATCCTCTCCCTTCTCCCACAGATAATCAAGAGTTGGCTGGGAGTGCTAATACCCACCAAACACAGCCAAGGAAATATCACTGCTCTGAAATCCTGAACCTTTCCAGAAGTACAAACCATCATGTTCAGAACGTGTTCCAGGGCTGGGGGCAGGGGCCACCTCAAGTTAGTGACCCATCTGGAGCACCATAAGCCATATTGTAGACACTAGCAGAGCAGCCTATAAGCAGTTCTGCTTGCTCCTGTTCCTCTGTGCCCTAATTGTGCCCCAAAGAACAAGAGGAGGAGGCCTGAGGGCCAATCTCACCAGCCTAGGAGAGATAGTCAAGAACTCCTGTGCAAGAGTACAGCCTCTCCTGATAGCAGGATTTGAGACAAAGCATGAGGTTTAGTTTCTGAAGTGCTAGGCAAAAAGCCAGAGATACCTAGGACCACCTGAGATTGCTCTGAACCCAAGATGGGGAAGAGGGGTGGGCCTGGGGGATGATGGAGTAACAGTCAACAAAGCAGAACATCCAAAGGGCTGGGCCAGCTCCTGGGCAGCACCCGAGGTTCCAAGAGAAGGGGCCACATCACAGCAGCAGGGAGTTAGGGAGATGGTCGCTTCCCAAGGGGTATGTCCGTCCACAAGGGGTAGAGCACCAGCCCCTGGTCTCCAGTGCCAACACCCTCAAGGGATCTCCTGGAGGTTTGGTTTCCTCATCTGGGAAATGGGAATGATAATAATTCTTCCTTATAAGATGTTTTGATGAAAAAGTGCATGCTAAGCTCTTAGGACAGCACCAGGCACACAGCTGGCTCAGCACAAGCAGTTTTGTCTACTGGGCACAAGGGGAGCTGGGACTCATCGGGGAGGCTGGCACGGGAAGCGCTGGTGAGCAGCTCAGGAGCCCAGCGCTCACCCCCTCTAACCAGCCCACCCTGAGCCCCTGGGGGTGGAGATGTGGGGTGGGATGAGAGCCTCAGTGAGGTAAGTCCCCGTGGAGCTGGGCAGAGGCCTTCCCTCCAGCAGTGGCGGGGGGTGCCCTCTGACACCAGGGTAGGCAGGCCTTACTGGGAAGCACTCAGTGTGCCACCACTGGGTCTGGGCAGGAAAGAGCCTAGAGACACAGGGCCAGGACAGACAGGTCAGTGGGGCCGGGAGGGCAGCGGCACAGCACGGCTGGCCAGGTGGCTGCCTGTCATGGCCCTCTGTTTCCTGTTCCTCTCAGTGCCATGGGTCAATTAACAAGTCTGAGGAAAAACCAAAGGGATGACAGTCTTTGTCTCAAGTTGTGGGATTCAAAATTTCTTAAACAAATGCCTTGGATTTTTACTTATGTTTCTGTATTTCATCTTTAAAACTCAAGGAAAAAAAAATAAAAAATAAATAGACTGTGTATTCTGCCAAAACGTTCCTGTGTCCTGCGAGCCCACTTGCAGCATCTGCTCCCTCCCTGTAGGTCATGAGAGGCAGTGGGACAGAATGCTGAGAGCATGCCCAGAGCAAGGTGGCTGCATTTGGAGCCCAGCACTACGACACTCCAAGTTTAATTGCTGTGTGACCTTGGATATGTGCACCATCTTCTTCGTGCCTTCAGTTCCCATCTTTTTAAAAAGTGGAAATAATGGTAAATTAAACTAGCTAATGTGGATTAATATTATTAAATTAGCTAATATTTAACACAGTACTGGCACTTGGTAAAGACCACATGAAAGTTTGCTAATATTTAGGTTGCAGTGATGGCCCTGTCATGCACACCCAGGCTGCTAAAGGTCTCCCCAAGCCTGAACTCCCCGCATAGACACAAGGGCCTCCTTAGTTGCCCACTTACAGCCCAGAATGTGGCACAAACCACACATTTAGTGAAGGCTTAATGTATCCATTAGGATTCTTTTGGTTACAAGTAACAGTAAACCTGCCCCAAACTGACATCAGCAAAAACGAGATTTTATGAGCACACATAACTGGAGTGCATGGCTTGGTTCAGATGCTCAGAGGATGAGGTCAGGCTCTGGTGTATGTGTGGACTCCATTGTCAGGCTGGCTTTCTACTCTCGGTCACAAAATGGCTGCCAATAGCAGCAGGGGTTACCTCTTTCCTGGCTCACAATTAGTGAAAAAAGAGCCAGGCCACTTCCCTGCAAGCTCAAACAAAAGCCTTTAGCCCAGTCTCATTGCCCCTGATTGGCCTGACTTGATCACCAGCCTTTGGATTAGTGAGGCCCGGGGTAAGCGCCACCCCCGGGGCCTGAAACAGAGCCACTTACAGAAGTGGATGTCCAAACAGAAACTGAGGCACCCCTCCCTTCCCCAAAGAAATGTACAACACTGGAGAATCGTGGCAGAAGAGAATTATGATATAGGAAGGAAAAGCTCTTTTTTCTTTTTCTTTAATGTCGCTAAGGAAATCTCTTTCCATTCCAAAAATGAGGTTCAGTGCAAATTGTGGAAGGATGGTTAAGACTCCATCTTGGGAATAAGACTGCCTGGGACAAGTTCTGGCTTTGCCACTGACAACGGGTGTGACTCAGAGCAATTGACTTTACTACCTTGGGCCTCAGTACAAGGCCAATAATCCACCTATATCACAGGGTTGTTGGGAGCATTTCAACAAAGGACAAGGCCTCAAAGCATGTGTCTGGCACATAGTAAATAGTCAATTTGCTCTTGGAATTGTTACTACTGAGTGAATGCTCCTACTCCAACTCTGGTCTGTCTCTTGCAGTGCTGGGCTCTGGGCTAAAAGCCTACAGGAGAGAGACGGTGACAGCAGGCCAGGGGCAGGGAGGGGGCACAGTGCTGACCCCCTCGGGGAAGACACCCTGAGCATAGGACCAGGAAGATCAGGCTGAGGCACAGACTGAGGTCGGGAAGGCCAGCCCCAGGAACTTACTAAGAAGAGCTCCCTACCCCCGAGTTCATAAGAAAACCACAGCACCTCTCTTTGCCGTTATAGCTCTCTCTTCTGAAGGAGGCAGTGAAAAACACCATCCAAATAAGGCCCAAAACTGTGCCGGAATTTGCATGCCGAGTGTTTATATAGATTAGAACATCTCTGTTGACTTGCAGTTTAAACCTCCAAGGCTTTGCAGTTCATCAAAGTTTAATGTTCTGTTTCATGATGTTCCTTGCCATCGCTAAGTGGCTCTGTCAGCTCTTAGAAGGGCAACTTCCCCCTTCAGGGGACATTTCCCTGCCCTGAGCTGGAGAGCCCCGTTGCTAAGGGCATCTGCTCTGTTTGCTTTTGACAAGTACAGATGTGAATAGTCACCGACTAGCATCTTTTGTTCTGCTCATCTGGCAGCGGGGGAGGGGGCTGGCTGATGTAACAGCTGCAGAACACTGGGGCTCCCCGAAGGGGGAAGAGGAGAAAAGAAAAGAAAGCAACTGTCGCCCAGGAGGGCACGCCGGCACTCAGAAGCCTCCGTGAATTGGGTCTGTTCTTCAGAATCTTACTCCACATCCTTCCAGCCAGTGATGAGATGCAACTCAGTTCAACATGCCTTCATTGAGGGGAAGATGGCCACTCAAAAAGAACATTAAAATAAAGTTTCTGCCCATTACAGGAGTACACTCTAGTTGGGGTGGGAGGCTCCTGGCCGGGGTGGGGAGGTGATCTGGCTTCTCTGTGAAGGCATCTGGACTGCAGAATGTTCATAGGTGCCCCATCCCTATCAGGGGACAGGGCCAGGCCTTACAGTAGGTGCTCAGATATTCCCTGAGCTAAGATAACTGTTCAGGTCAAAACTACAGATATTTCTTGAGTATCCAATGGGTTTCCTGCACTGTGAAAGCACAAGATAAGAACAGCTGCTCAAGAAAGATTTGTGGAGTTGATGACTACCTCAAACCTTACCCCCAAAGCTAACTTCATATATCACAAAAATGCCATAAAATAAGTAGAAGAAAGCGTAGATGAATGTTAATCCAAATCCAATCACATCATCTCCCCTCCCCTTGCTGTCTCATTTTTCTAAGCCACCACCATCTCTCCCCTGGGCCATGGCACTGGCTTCCTAACTGGCCTCCCTGCTCCCACAGTTGACAGCCCACCCCTCTTAGTTTATTCTCAACACCCAGGAGCCAGGTAATCCTGTGAGCACGCAAGTTATATCATGCCACTCTTGTGCTCAGAACCCTCCAGTGGCTTCCCATCTCATAAGGGCAAAAGCCAAGCCCTTTCAGGGAGTGATCTTGAGGGCCTTACGTGACTTGTGTTCTCATGTGAGTTAAGTGGCTCCTACAGCCCCCATCAAGCCACCACATCTGACGTCATGTGGAGCAGAGATGAGTTTTTCCTGGCTGAACCTGTAGAAAATGCAGTATCGTGAATGAATAAACAGTTGGTAAGCTACTAAGTTTAAGGTGATCAGCAGCAATAGATAACCACTAAGATTTCACATTTTAAAATATAGTTCACTGCTAAAAGATTCAAAAGCAGGAAAATATTTTAATGAAAGGATAAGCTCTGTTTTATGCATGCAACTTCAAAAATTACAAGTCAGCATAGATAACATTTTTGAAAACCTATTTTAGTATCTGTAAAGTTCTCATGTGGTTTGAATTTTTAATAAACTTATTTCCATAATAGGCATAAACAAGTTGCAAAATGCCACTGAAGAGTTCAACAAAACTGCCAATTATTTATTTGCTCTAATTTCTTTAAGGATGGAAAGCCAGCAAGAGGGGGAGAAAAGAAATTCTCGCCTTCATTTTGATCTCCTTCTACCTTCTCAAGGAGACATTGTCCTCAAAGTCCCAGGAAAGGGATTAATCACTGCTGAAATGCAGGAAAAGAAACAGAGTAAGTTAGTTCTTAGGCTGAGCTACCAAGAGCCCAGTTCCTGATGACTTAGGAAATACAGGCACATTGTGGCTGTTTTTAAATATGCTTTGTTCTGATGGTGGTAGAAGTGGCAGTGGTGGGGGCGGGGGCGCCTCGGACCTAGACTCAGGTGAGATGCAGGTCCACTGCGCAGCCTGGGGGCCAGACTACTCTGGGCCACGGTGTGCGGTTGGTGTACAGAAGCCTGGCTATGAAGCTCTTGAAATTGGTTCCCGCATTGCTTCCCTGTGATTCCTTAACTCCTCTCTGTGTCCTTCGTCTAGTGTGTATCACTGCCCCTTGCAAACAGAACCGTCTGAAGTCAATACAGCCACTCTGAGTGCTCAGGCTACTAAAATTTCATTCTTTTTACGAAGCCTCTCTCAGCCTGGTATTGATTTTCATTTTTTTGAGACAAAATGGGGGTAGTTTACATTTTTCTGAGTTTCATTTCGTCTTCTTGGTTTCAGTGGTGCTTCCAAGCCTGTCCAGAACAAATGAACCTTAAATAGATCACCTGTCATACAAGCTGCTCCTCTCAGCCTTAGGTCTTCTGGAAATTATACAAATATATCTTGGGTGCCTTCATTGAGAAAAATGTTGAACTTTTTAAAACTCTGTTGGAGTGGGCAGAGTCTTCCCACAGAATTTCGTAGTCGTTTGGTGTTTAAAAACCCCACAACCACCATCAGAAGATTATGATAGTGTCAGACAAATAGGTAGGAGCCATCTGAGCAGAGGTTGGGTGGCTTGAAGATTAAGTGTCCACAGCCCCACCCAAAGTAAACCTAACCTCCCCTTAGAATCTCTTCATTTCAGTTACTGTTCTGCAAATGCACTAGCCCTTTTTGAAGCCCAGTGTAAATATGTGCTCTGTGTATGTTATTCTAACATGTCAATGTCCTCTTCCTATTTGCCAATGTAAGCTCTTTAGCGTCAGGGACAGTTTTTGTTATTCGATTAAACAGAAGACAGGATGAGGGGCTTCTGACTTGCAGGATGGGGGAAAATGAGGTGTCAGAGTAACATGGAAGAAGTTTCTGTAAAAATGGCTTTTAACCATTTAATAGGCATAACAAACCAATGGAGAAGGAAAGGATTATTCAATAAACAATGCCCGGATATTTGTTAAATATTTTGAAGGAGGAAAAAACTCCATTTTGGCCTTAAACCATACCATGAATCAAAATAAATTCTAAGATATAAGAGGCAAATAATGTAAAAGCAAATCAGTAAGTAGATGTATAGATCAGTTGAACAGGATTGAGGGACCCGAATAAACCTTTGTATTTACTCTTACATTTATGGCCAGTGGATTTTCAACAAAGGTGCCATGAGCCTTGGGGAGAGCATGGCCTTTGTAACAAGTGCTATGACAATTGGAGGGTCACAGGCAGAAAGATCAACCTAGACCCTTACCTCACCATATATACAGAATTTAACTGAAATTGGATCATAAATTTAAATTTAAAAGCTAAAACAACAAAACAGGAGATAACAAAGAAAATCTTTAAGACCTTAGGTTAGGCAAAGATTTCATAGATATGACATGCCACTTATGAGCCTTAAAAAAGCAAATTGATAAATGGGATCTCATCAAACTCAAAAACTCTTGTGTTTTGCAAGACATTATTAGGAAAATGAAAAGACAGCAGGCTGGGAAAAAATATTTATAAACACAACTCCTGCTCTCCCAGGAGCTCTACTTTAAGGGGCGTAAGTGTGCATACAATAAACAAACTAATAAGAAAACTTTCACATAGTGATTAGTGATGTGAAGAAGACAAAGCTACTGTGGTTGTCACATGTTGGCTATATTGTGTTGTTAAGAAGAAGTTCTCTGCTGTGAGCAGTTTGAGCTCTGAACAGCAAACAAAACAGAGGTTGTGTGAATATCCAAAGGAGCGCCTGCCAGACCAGAAGCACCAGCATGTGCAAAGGCCCTAAGGTGGAGACAAGCTTGTTATGTTTAAGGAAATAAACCATGGCTGGTGAGGCTCTGTCAAAGTGGGCAAGGAGGAGCGAGACACCAGATGAGGTGGGAAGATGCCTGGTCCCAGAGCTAAGGTGTGAGATGGTCTGTCGTCATCTGTGACTGAATCAGATCAGTGTGTGATCACTACTGAACACAGAATGGATTCCAAAAGGCTGTATCACTCAAGAGTTCTTAGTTGCGAATCACAATGAGAACTTTGGCTGGCTTAGCAGAAAGAAATGTATTTTAATTTTATTTATTTTCTTATTTATACTTTAAAATGTGTTTATTCTAAAGAATTTTATTTTAGAAGAATAAAATAAGTCAGATTTGGGCAACTCAGATTTTTCTTGAAGTACCTGAAAAACAAGACTCAAGGTCAAGGGTCCAAGGACAATTCTTAAAATCACAAGGAGGGAACGCCTACTAGCTGATGCCCCACTGACGATACTTGTGTGTGTGTGGAATTCAGCTTTGGAACCCTCGCTGAACCCAAAGCCTTTGCCTTTGCCACTTCAAAAGAAAGAACGATTGCACAGACCAGACCTTCCTTTTCCAAGTCGCTCATATCGCCGCTGATTCAAAGTCTTCCAAGCACGCAAATAGCAGAGCCTGGGTCACCAGCCAATATCCTACTTGCAAAAGAAGCTAAGCATTTCAGTTTTCTAGGTTGAAAACTTTAGGGGGTGAAACTCCCAAGGCTGGAATTTTCTCAGATATAAGAAGGATATTTTTGGAAAGTACTAGGAAGTCAGAAAACAACAAAAAGTCCTTGACATGGAATGAGAGTAAGAGAAATGGATCCAAACTAGGAGACTGTTACAGAATTTCAGATGAAGGATAGTGGGAGACTGGTAGGCTGATGATTTAATGCAGGATGCTGGTTCTCAAGGTATGGACCATGAGCAGCAGCAAGTTCTGAGAATTAGGTTAGAAATGAAAATTTTAGGTCCCACCCTGAATTTACTGAATCCAAAGCTCTAAGGGTGGACTAAGCCCGGCAATTTCATTTTAAAAAGCCAACCAGATGATTCTAATGCATGCTGAAGTTTGAGAACCACTGGTATTGGACACGGAGAGAAGAGAAATGTTCAGAAGCAGTCTGCAGAACTTCTTAATGGATTTGATATAGAATTGAAGGGAAAGAGAAGAATCAAGGAAAATATCTAGATTTTTACTTGAACCATGGAGAAGATGGTAGGACCTTTTACCAAGATGGAAAGACTGAGAGACAGCTGGTTAGGGAATGAAGATCGGGGAATTCTCTTGTGAATAGGCAGATGTCTGTTAGGCATTCAGGGGGAGATGTCAAGAAGGCAGCTGGTGGTGAGTCTGGAGTGTTTGGGAGAGGTCGTGGATGGAGAAAAAGGTACGAAAAGCACCAATATTAGGTAGTATTTAAAGCAAATACTAGTAAGCTCACCAAGAAAGGATGTTTAAAAAAAAAGAAGGTGAGATCCAGGACAGATTTCGAAAGTCAAAGTGAAGTGTGGGAGGGGGATTCAGCCAAAGAAACTGAGATGGAGTAGCCATGGCAGACATGGGTGAACGTGGTGGATAACTATTCTAGAATGTGGTGCCTGAGGAAGTAAGAAAAAATGTTTTCAGGAAAACAGCATGGCCCATTCTGCTGGATGCTGCTGAAAGGTCAAGAAAGATAAGAGGACAGTGATGCCTGGATTTGGCAATGTGGATTTCTGGGGAAATTACTATATTTTTTCCTAAATTTATTTTTTTTCTGCTACCCAGAGGCCTGGGGACCTAATGGGGAAGATTAGATAATATGTTAGTCAACTCATACATACAACATACCATAGACTGGATGACTTAAACAACAGAAATTCATTTTCCCATAGTTTTGGAGGCTGGAAGTCAAATATCAGGGTACCAACATGGTCAGATCCTTGAGAGCTCTCTCTGGGCTTGCAGAACTTTAACCACCTTGATGCTGTGTCCTCACATGGCAGAGAGAGAGAAAGTGAGAGCAGGCTGTCTGTTATCTCTTCTTAAAAGGGCACTGATCTCATCATGAAGGTCCCAACCTCATGACCTCATCTAAACCTAATTACTTCCCAAAGGACCCAAATCCAAGTACCATCACACTAGGGGTTAGAGCTTTAATGTGTGAATTTGGGAGGGGTGGGTGGTGGGACACTATTCAGTCCATAGTAGATAAGTTTTATAATATTAAGAAGATAACTTTTCCTTGCTCAGTTGAGTGGAGGGTGCATGAATCAGCGAAACTGCTACACTAGTATTCTCAAACTCCTCTCAACTCCCACCCATTCCACCTCTCCCCTCATGGGTTCTCATTATCTCACATGTAGACAAATAGCATCCTCACTTGTCCCCAGACCTCTGATTTTGCCACCCTGACTCCAACGTGTCTTCCATGCACCAGACTGATTTCATGAAAAGGTGGCTCTCCTCATGCCACTCCTTTGCCTCAAACTCCAGAGCTCAACAGTGTTTCCAAAATGTACCCCATTCTAAGAACCACCAGGGTGGTTGTTAAATAGTCGGATATTGAGACCCTCCATGCAGTTTTGAGAACTGACACTTGATAAATTTTTATGAAGTGTCAACCAAGTGATGCTTATCATTAAGGAAGTTTGGAAAACATAGCTCCACACAATTAAGTTCCAGATCCTTAGCAAGACACAGTAGGGCTTGGTAAGCTTTCCCATCCTTTCTTTCCACCTGACATTCCAACTCCAGCCACAGGGAATTACTAATGGCTTCTGGACACCCCATTCTTCCTCATGTCCCCATGACAGCATATGCCTCTCTGTCTAGAAGGATGCCCTCTCTTCACTTGGCCACCTGACTAACTCCTCCCCATCTTTTACATTCACACTCAAACAACACTCTTCCATGAGGGTCTCCCACCTCCTCACTCTCTGTTGACACTGTTTACACTTCTGCTGCAGTCTGTGTGTCTCCATTGTGACCACCATTTCAGGGTTCTATATTTATTTATTTGCATGTTTGTCTCCCCATCAGACCAATAGTTTCTCTAGAGAAGGAATGGGACTTTTCATCTTTGGATCCTTGGCTCCTTGAACAGAATCAGGTGCAATGCAAGTACCCAACAGATGTTTGCTGACTAATAAACTAGGTAATTATTAAGGGCAGGACAAAAGAATTCAATTGAATTGCATATTCCTTAAGGATGACCATTAAAAACTAGAGGGAAGTTGATCATCAAGCATGCATATACATACATGCGCCCATACAATGGTATCCAAAGATCTCTGGGGTCAGATCCAAGTGAGACATAGAGGACTGAGTCAGAAACAGTGACAAAGCAGCATTGTTTCTGACAGTCAAGCTGGAGAATGTGGAGTCTCCCATCTGAGACCCTGTTGGGGTTCTGAATGTCTTCTGATTGAAGAGCTTGGGACAAATCATCTTCCAGAAGATTTTTGAGAAGATTCTTCCCTACTTCTACAGGGAAATGGAGATCGCCTGCTTCTAGAGACCAGACTGCTCCGAAGGGAAGCAAGGAAAGGCTGCTGACCCTGTTGGGAGAAGACCCTTCCCCAATCTCACCAGCCAGAGAAAGTTAGTTCTCTTTCTAGAAAGCAAAAAGGAAGAGTAGAGAGAGAAAAAAGTGTTTCTTTCATATATCTCACTTCTGGGAGTGGAGTGGAAGTCTCCCCTTTTCTATGGAATCATGGGAAGTGGGGGACACATTCCCCTCCCTGGCCCCCACAATGGAAGTGCTTCAAGAGGGCTGATATTTGTAGAGTCAGGTTTAAGAAGGAAGTTAGAAGCAATTTTTCCAAAGTCAGAAGGGAAATGGAAAAGTTCATATCACATGGATCTGTGGAGAGCTAAGAAGGAGTCTGTGTGACAGATTCAGAATCCAAAGTACAAATACTCCCCAATTTCAAAGTCAGGAAAAGGTGGGTAAGTCACTTAACCTCTCTGAGCCTCCCTTCAGCCATCCTTTTCCCAGGTGGGGTGGGGGGAGTTAACCTCTGTCATGCCTCTGGTCAGATAAGATGATAGAAGAAGGGCTGGGTGGCCTCTGTATTACCCATAGCATGGTAACAGCAATAATGAATGTCACACTCAAGATATGGAGGACTGGGGGATCCAGGCCTCTGTCACTCTGGTGGTTGGCTCTTCCTCATCGACTTCCTTCCCTGCTTTCCCACCAGGTCTGCCCCCCTCACCAACCTCCTCCAGTGTCAGCTCTGCCTCCAGACCCCAAAAAACAGAATTTATGTTTCCTGGCCCCTCAAATACTATTGCAGTCAACATTTAAGAACTCTCCCACACTAGCTCTGTTCTCTATGCTCTTGAACTATGCCTCTGATGTTATTACCACCTCCGGTTATAAGGTTCTAGGGATTTGCATATCTCAGAAATGAGTCCCTTTTCATCAGAGGGATTTCTGAGTTCAGTAGAGAAAAATCTTCCATGGCACAAGCAAACCTCCAGGTCAGAGGATGTTCCTAAAAATTGGATGTCAATAGTAAATTCTCCAGCTACATTCCCTGCAACTGTATTTTCTGTCATGTGCTACACAACCAGCAATATTTTGATCTGAGAAAGGTCTATCCCATCCTCAGACACATTCTACAGATGAGACCACAGGTCCTAGAGAGGATAAGCAACTTGGCCAAGAGCCTACAGCAAGAGAGAGAGGCAGAACCAAGCTGGAAGCCAGGCGTCTGGCGCTCGGCCACTGCAAACATGTTCAGCCCCTGGAAGTCTGGCTCTGTCCTAGACTCTGCATATTGACTTAGCCAATGCTCATAGAGCACCTACTATGTGCCAGGCACTGTGTGGAGCACTTTATAAACAATAACTCATTTAATTCTCATAACAGCCCAAGATGGGGAACCTTAGGGAAGCTACTCAATCTCTTAAGCTACTTAATCTCCATTTCCCTTTCTTAAAAAGGGGATTCCAAAAAATACCTACCTCCTAGGATTTTTGTGATAGTCTCATGAGCTCACTCACTTAGAACACTTAGAACAGTACCTGGTACAGAGCAAACACACATGACTAAATATTTGTGACGTAGAAAATAGGGACAAGGGCCCCTACCTCAGTCTTGGGGGGTGAGGGCAAAGTTCCCAGGAAGCCCTACTTGAAGAGCTGAGTAGTTCCATGCTAGTGAATGAGCTTCTTGCATCTGTGAAATACATCTTTGGATGAGAGTAAATATACCCTCCAAGGTATAAAGATGCATTTGCTAGCCTTTTCTTACAGATACACTAACAATGGAAAACTCATGTTCCCCTATCTGACCAATCCTGAGAACAATGCCAAAGATTTCCTGTAATGCAAGGGACTAAAAATACTTTTTGATGATGGAGAGAGTGGAAATTGAGCAACACTGACTGAAATACAGAAACGATACCAAATGGCAGCCACGCAACAAAGCAAAGCAAGCAGCCCACCTGGGCTTTGATCTCTCCATATTGCCCCAAGACTCTGTAGGTTTTGTTTTGTTCCAGGAGGCCATGCTGTGTCTTTGTGTTTGCAAGCACCATCTAATTTTCTAGAGAAAAAATTTAGTCAACCATGACTAATGCTGAATTATAGCAGAAAATGATTGCTAGCATATTGAACACCTAAATACTATAACTTCCCCCTCTTTGCAACCCTTTGAAGATCTTTAAGAACTGGGAATAGGCTTTTGGGATTCAACAACCACTTCCATGTTTATTACCAAATTATTGCTATAATCAGATATATTTCATATACTGTCATATTTTTGTTAAATTGAACCCTTTTATTAAAGCACAGTTTTTTTAGTTTGTAAAATTCACCATGTATGTTATTTCATTTTACTCTCATCCCCATTCTATAAGAGATAGTCATTACCCCATTACCATCACCCCCTTTTACAGATGAAGAAACTGTGCACAGAGAAGTGATGGAGCTTGTCTGAGACCAACCACACTGCCAGCAGATGATAGCCTCTTAACAACACAAGCCACTCCTTGGGCTCCACCCCGCCGATCCCCTGGAATTCAGTTGTACTCTCTGTTTGGGGTATCCTCCTTGTTATAAATCTTCTCTGTTTATTACAGCTGATCTCCAAAAGAGGCCTCAGCCTGGCCAAGAGGAAACTTCTCTTTTTCTCTGCAAGTAAGTTTTTCCTCTTCTCCCGTCTGGAAAAGGTAGCTCGGCAGCCAATTCAGTGAGCAATTCAGTGATTTAAGAACAAATATGTGGTACAGCTGAGTCTCTCCAGATGTTGAGCTAAATAAAACACAACTGGACTTTTTGGATCTGACATCCATTCAGGCCAAAGTGGGAGGAGAAGGTGCCCAAGAACACATGAGAGAGTAATGAAAATATTCTTATTCAAGAATGCCTATGTGCCAGACACTTTACAGAGGCCGGACTCAGGATAAATAGCTGGTAAAGTTTACAGTTACGTGATAAAATATTACAATTTCCCTCCCTTCAATTACTCTCCTTGAAGGAGGGTTTTTCCACTCTTGCACAGTTGAACTCAGGAGTGGCTGTATGACTTGTGTTGGCCAATGAAAAGCAGACAGAGATGATGCATGTCTTCCGGCTCATGGTTCTCCATCTCTCTTTTCCATCTGCCACATAGACTGGCAATGTTCCAGATGGAGGCTGCGTTGGGTTCCACAGAGGGGTGGAGAAGCCAAGCTTCAGCCAGTCCACAGTAGCTATGTAATGTGAGCAAGCACTATTTCTTTGCTGTGCGTTAAACCTCAAATGTTTCCAGATTGTTGTTACAGCAGCATAATCTGTCCTCTCCTGACTGATAAACTTCCATGATATCCAAACTAGTATGTGGTTGAGCCCAGTATTTCAATTAAGGATGTTTTTTCTCACAAATTTCATAAGGAGCAGATCTGGTACTTGAACTCGGATTGCTGAATTTGTATCCCAATCTAATAATCATTAATCCATGCTGTATCCTTGTTCACTTTCTGAGGACACAGAGCTTGAGAAATTGAAAAAATCAGAATGAATTTACTGATCACTACCAAACTTTCAGATGATTCTTATGCACTTACAAAGTCAAGAAAATAAGATAACTGCCCAATTTATGAACACCTAATGAACACAGCATGCACGGGCAAAGGAGGTGGAAGTATTTGGAGCTTCCTTATCTCTCCTCCATTCCTGCTGAACTTCCTCAGTTCAGACCTTCCGCTCAGCTATTGACCCAAATTGCTACCTTCTCTCTTCTTTGTGGACAAATGAAGATATAAGGGTACCTTCCACTCTAAGGACAGAGGGTAGCATGGGAAACAGGAACAACAAATACTTTGGAAGAAATGTATCTGAATTCGAGTTCTGACTTTGTTACTTACTGGGTTTGGGACCTTGGGAAAGCTGCTTCCCTTCTGCATCTATAAATGGGATAAATAAGGTAATGATGCCTACCTCACTGCACTATGGGGGAGGGAGGGACTAGGATCATTTTGGCAAGTGCCTTGGGCAGGATCTGGCATATAATAGGTACTTGACAAATGTTAGTTCCCTGCGGAATTTACCCAAAGAGCATTATGTGGACTGTCTGCTGTCATGGCTGCTCTTGTCCTTTGCTCCTAAACTCTCTATCCTTGATGCTGAATCCAAAGGAGCCAGTGGGTCCTGGATGGATGTGTTTCCTGATTAGATCTGCACCTAAACACACATCTTTTCCATGAGAATGTGGTTTGGAAATGGAGATTAGTTGGCTTGAAAACTGGGCTGAGCTTGAAGAATATTAAGAGTTAAGTAAGCCACAGACTGGGCTTGGAAACTAATTACTTTTTTTTTATACTTTATTTTGGTATCATTAATCTACAGTTACATGTGCAATATTATGGTGATTAAACTACCCCCTTCATCAGGTCCCCCCCATGAACCCCATTACAGTCACTGTCCATCAGCGTAGTGAGATGCCATAGAGTCACTACTTGTCTTCTCTGAGTTGTACAGCCCTCCCCATGCCCCCCAACATTACATCTGCTAATCATAATGCCCCTTTTTCCCCCTTATCCCTCCCTTCCCGCCCATTTTCCCCAGTCCCTTTCCCTTTGGTAACTATTAGTCCGTTCTTGAGTTCTGTGAGTCTGCTGCTGTTTTGTTCCTTCAGTTTTTTTCTTTGTTCTTACACTCCACATATGAGTGAAATCATTTGATACTTGTCTTTTTCGGCTTGGCTTATTTCACTGAGCATAATACCCTCTAGCTCCATCCATGTTGTTGCAAACGGTAGGATTTGTTTTCTTCTTATGGCTGAATAATATTCCATTGTGTATATGTACCACTTCTTCTTTATCCATTCATCTACTGATGGACACTTAGGTTGCTTCCATTTCTTGGCTGTTGTAAATAGTGCTGCGATAAACATAGGGGTGCATCTGTCTTTTTCAAACTGCGCCGTTGCATTCTTAGGGTAAATCCCAGGAGTGGGATTCCTGGGTCAAATGGTACTTCTATTTTGAGTTTTTTGAGGAACCTCCATACCGCTTTCCACAATGGTTGAACTAATGTGCATTCCCACCAGCAGTGTAGGAGGGTTCCCTTTTCTCCACATTCTCACCAACATTTGTTGTTGTTTGTGTTTTGGATGTTGGCCATCCTCACTGGTGTGAGGTGATATCTCATTGTGGTTTTAATCTGCATTTCTCTGATGATTAGCGATGTGGAGCATCTTTTCATGTGCCTGTTGGCCATCTGAACTTCTTCTTTGGAGAAGTGTCTATTCATGTCCTCTGCCCATTTCCTAATTGGATTATTTACTTTATGTTTGTTGAGGTGCATGAGTTCTTTATAGATTTTGGATGTCAACCCCTTATTGGATACGTCATTTATGAATATATTCTCCCATACTGTAGGATGTCTTTTTGTTCTACTGATGGTGTCCTTTGCTGTACAGAAGCTTTTCAGCTTGATATAGTCCCACTTGTTCATTTTTGCTTTTGTTTCCCTTGACCGGGGAGATATGTTCATAAAGAAGTTGCTCATGTTTATGTCCAAGGAATTTTTGCCTATGTTTTTTTCTAAGAGTTCTCTGGTTTCATGACTTACATTCAGGTCTTTGATCCATTTTGAGTTGACTTTTGTGTATGGGGTTAGACAGTAGTCCAGTTTCATTCTCTTACATGTAGCTGTCTAGTTTTGCCCACACCAGCTGCTGGAGAGGCTGTCATCTCCCCATTGTATACCCAAGGCTCCTTTATCATATATTAATTGACTGTATATATTTGGGTTAATGTTTGGATTTTCTATTCTGTTCCACTGGTCTGTGGGTCTGTTTTTGTGCCAATACCAAATTGTCTTGATTACTGTGGCTTTGTAGTAGAGCTTGAAGTCAGGGAGCGTAATTCCCCCCGTTTTATTCCTCCTTCTCAGGATTGCTTTGGCTATTCGGGGTCTTTTGTGGTTCCATATGAATTTTAGAATTATTTGTTCCAGTTCAATGAAGAAAGCTGTTGGTAGTTTGATAGGGATTGCATTGAATCTGTAGATTGCTTTAGGTAGTATAGCCATTTTGACAATATTCTTCCTAGCCAAGAGCATGGGATGAATTTCTATTTGTTAGTGTCCTCTTTAATTTCTCTTAGGAGTGTCTTGTAGTTTTCAGAGTACAGGTCTTTCACTTCCTTCGTTAGGTTTATTCCTAGGTATTTTATTCTTTTTGATGCAATTGTGAATGGAATTGTTTTTCTGATTTCTCTTTCTGTTAGTTCATCATTAGTGTATAGGAAAGCAACAGATTTCTGTGTGTTAATTTTGTATCCTGCAACTTTGCTGAATTCAGATATTAGTTCTAGTAGTTCTGGAGTGGAGTCTTTAGGGTTTTTTATGTACAGTATCATGTCATCTGCAAATAGTGACAATTTGACTTCTTCTTTACCAATCTGGATGCCTTGTATGTCTTTGTTTTGTCTGATTGCCATGGCTAGGACCTCCAGTACTATGTTGAATAACAGTGGAGAGAGTGGGCATCCCTGTCTTGTTCCCGATCTTAGATGAAAAGCTTTCAGCATCTCGCCGTTAAGTATGATGTTAGCTGTGGGTTTGTCATACATAGCCTTTATGATGTTGAGGTACTTGCCGTCTATACCCATTTTGTTGAGAGTTTTAATCATGAATGGATGCTGAATTTTGTCAGATGCTTTTTCAGCATCTATGGAGATGATCATGTGGTTTTTGTTCTTCTTTTTGTTGATGTGGTGGATGGTGTTGATGGATTTTTGAATGGAAACTAATTACTTTTTAGGAATATCATTTACAGGGGAAAATGCAAACCAAGTTCCAAATAGTCAACTCCCAATAAACATATGGATTGTAATCCTTTGGAAGTAAGATATAAGTACATATGCATGCACATATTCATAGCAATCATTTCCTTATAGATATTGAATCGTTAAATGAAATATTTTTTACCACTTCCAATTAACTCTTGCAATTACTAAAACATTTTTTAAGTGACCAGTGGAACACCATTCCCATCTTCTTCTCAGCCTCTTAGCCCTCAATCTGAAATGTGGAGTTGGGGGCCCAAGAGTCATCCTCAAGCTCATGCTCTCTGGGTCATTGAGCTCCCCACCTTTTTCTAATGAAGGTCAGAGGAAGGCTCTCCAAACATGCAACTCTTTCCATAATGGAAAGCTGAAGTTCACAGCTGGGAAACCTCTACATATCTTCAGAGAAGGGGCAGAGGAAAGAAGTTCCATTTGCCTACTGGCATGTTGAAATTTTCTCCATTCACAAAACTGATCAAGTGAAGAAGAAAACATGGTGTGTTTCTTTGCCTTGTTATTCATGTAATTCAGATCTCTTTGGAGAGAAACACATATCACGGAGAGGCTGAGAGGGGCAGTGACAGAGCCCAAGAAGTCAGACAGACCCAGATTCAAATCCTGTCTCTGATATGAGCAACTCTACAATGGAGGCAGGAAGCTTAATCCGTGGGCTGCAGTTCCTCAACCATTAAATGGGAATAATAATTCCTATTTCACAGAGTATTGTAAGAATTAAAGATATTACATAACAAAAGCACCAGTACACAGTTAAGTATTCAAGAAAAGACTACGGTCATTGTTGATGGAATTTAAGGTCAAGTTGGCAATCTGGTGTTGTGATTATCAGCTAAGCAATAATTGCATTTCAAAAACCAATCAGATTGAGTCTCAGGCATCAGGCTAAGGATTTATCCAGTTTCTTTTGCTATTCCTGCATATGAGATTTTCTCAGAAAAACATTGAGTTGTGATTCCTTATTAAAACTAAACCTTTCTACAGATTAATTTTATTATTTTAAGCAGTCTATTTACTTTTCTAGGAAAAATGAAAAGGTTTTTAAAAACTAATAATGCTGCTTTAAAAGGAATATGTGGAGTTGAAGGTCAATATAAAGTAGAATAGATTGCAAAAAAAAAAAAAAAGAAAAATCCACAGTCCCTATATGTGTTCTTCACACTTAATATGATTTTGCCCTTCCTCCCATTATGAGATTACTTATTTCTCAGCCCCTTGACTCTAGGCTTGGGTATGTAATTCAGTTTGACCAATAGGTCAATAGCAAATGTGAAATAGACAGAAGCATCCTGGGGCCTGCCCTCTTCTGCTTCCCTGATGCCACCTCATGAAGAAGCTAGGTTAGCCTACTAGAGGACGAGGAGTCATATGGAGTAGCAGCAGGCTTTCCCAGCTGGTTCCAAACACCAACAGCCAGACATGTGAGGGAAACCATTTTGGACCATCCACCTCACCATCCACCTCAACTGAGTTACCAGAGAGCTGAAGCTCTAAGAATGACCTCATGCGAAACCAACAGATGAACCACCCAGCTGAGCCCAGCCCAAAGTGCCAACCCACAGAATCATAAGCAAGTAAAATGGTTGTTGTTTTAGGCCATTTGTGGGATGATTTCTTATGCACAAATGATAACTGCTACACAAAGTCTTTAATAGGCAGTTGTGTGGGTGGCTGCTGAGTTCACAGTAAACCCCCATTCTCTAGCACTAGCCCCTACATTGTTGGGTGTGGGTTCCCTGCAGCCCTGCTGCCTTCGTCATGTTGCTTGGTCAGGGAAGAGCCCTGTCCGAGGCTGGACCAATTATATTCCCTCTCACATCATGCCAGTGTTCCAGATGTCTCACCCACCTACTGTGGTTCCTGAGGTCCCCAGGGTTGCCCCAGTTCTGCTCTTCTCAAAGCCTGGTTGTTCTACAGTTCCTCAGATTGGGTTAGCCTTCCTGGTATGCTTCAGGTAAATTCCATTTCTCCTCAAGACTGAAGTTGATGTGTCTGTTGCTTGTACCCCCTAAATTCTGAAAGAATAAAAGTCCCCTTTGAAGAGTTTGACCTTCCAGATGAAGAAAGAGTAATCAATAAGTATGTTTGAGCCCTCCTTGTGCACTGAGCACCATGCTGGCCTCTGCAGAGAAAAATAGAGGAGAAAGCAGCATGCTTACCCTCATGGAGTCTCTGCTCTAAGAGTCCTCCTGGCTCAATTTTCTGCCTGCATTTCCCCTTGATTTGCAGGACCTGGCAACAAAGAGAGTTCTACCAAGTCAGCAGATTGAATTTTTCCTAATTAACATAAATTCTAAGACCGTGTATCATCCTTGACTTTAGCAGGAAAGCCCACAAACAGATCTAAAACTTCACTACTGGCCTTTCAGATCCTTGAAAGAGGAGGAACTAAAAGTCCCTTCTGTTTCTGAGTATCCCACAGCCCAAAAGGGATCCAATGCTTTTGCCTGTGACTTTTAAGAAGGCTTACTTGGTATTTCTCTCTCTCTGTCACTTAAATTTAACTCCTTTTAGGAGTCAAGTAATACAAGGAAAAAGATTTATCTAACTGATCTTCACTTTTACTTTTGTTTTTATTTTAATGGTTACTTGGAAGGAAAGGGTTTAGAGGAGACCTGACATTGAATTTCCTTGTAAGGAGGATTGTGAGACCCTGACAGATATTTCATGCAAAGGCAGAGAGAAACAGAAAGGAGGAAGCAGACCCTTGCCAGGCACTTTTATATACAGGATCCAAACAGCCCTGTGAAGTAGGCATCAGTATTCTCATTTTACAAATGAGGAAAAGAAGGCCTGAAGAGGTGAAGAATACTCAAGGCACAAGAGTCTTAATTCAAGCCCAAGCTTGTTGTCATCCAAGCTCCTGCTTTTTTCCACTACCTGGCTGTTTTTCCAAGAAGAAAGCAGTGGAAGCTGAGTTAGGATGGTGTCATGCCACTCATTAACAGTCACTACAACTAACTTTACAGTTTTTCCTGGCTTCCAAGATGAGTTTATTCCAGTACTTTCCAAAGAACAAATTTATTTTAAGGATGTCTCTGTGATATCAGCAAGTGGGTATCAGTAAATGTTCCACAGAACAGGAATTCCCTCAATAAATAAGACTTAAACTAGTTTCTTTACTGAAGGATACCTCAAAACCTTAAATATATTTCAAGTGCCCCCATATATCTCCAAGGTGAAAACAGAGTGTGATATTAGGGTATACCTTAGGTTGCCATGGCAAAGAGACTCTAAACTACAGTGTCTAAAATAGAAAATTAATTTATCTTTCTTGTATCAATACAGAGATGAGTGGTCCAAGGCTGTCCAAGTGGTTCTTTCACCTCAACACGTGGCTTCCAAGATGGTACCAGTGGTTCCCATTTGTCAAAGGAGATAGGAATACAGATTTAAGAGCAAGAAGTTTTCTCTTTAAGGAGATAACATGGAAGTCACAACCATCACTTGTGCTTATATCCCCCTGGCCTAAACTCAGTCATGTGGACACAACCGGATACAAAGGGAAGCTAAGAGATGCAGTCTCTAATTAGGTGCCCAAGCGTCAAGCTGAATGCAGTGAGTTCTTTCACCAAATACAGAAAATGAAAACAAACACCAGAGGAAAATTAGTTTCTCATTGTTCCCAGTATCCACAAAATTCCTTTTTATGCAACATTATCAGTCAGGATAGGAGAGTTAGTGATGAAGTAACAAACACCCCCAAAACCCAGAGGCTTAAAACATGTAAGTTTAGTTCTCACTCATAGTACATGAGGGATGGCAAGAGAGGATCTGATCTTCTTTCTGAGAATGAGGTTGATGCAGAAGCTATTTATAGAACAATGCTGATTTCCAGGGAGGAAAGGGAGAGAATGAGGGTGAATGACGCACCACCACATCTAACTTCAAGGAAATATATTTAGCCTGATGGTATTTCGCAGACTTCCTTACATGCACCTCCCTCAAATCAAGCCTTTGCTCCCAGAACTGAGGCACCTTCCAAGCCTTTGCTCCCAGAATTGAGGCACCTTAGACATACCCACCCTCGTTCTCCCACAGTGTTCCTGAGTCTTCTGAGGAGAAAGGGCTTCTCTTGCACAAAAACCATGTTGTGCCAGTCAGAATACCAAATACAAGCTCTGGATGGTTGTGGTGATTGGCAGAACGTCTCCAGTTATTACTCTCCCTTCTTCTCTGCCCACACTACCAAAAGGCAGAGCCTATTTCTCCAGCCCTTGAATCTGGGCTGAGGTTGTGACTTGCTTTCAACAATAGAAAGGGGCAAAAGTGACACTGTGCTAGTTAAAGCCTCAGCAAGGCCTTGTACCCTTCCACTCTCTTTCCCCTGGGAGGCTGCCCCCACTATGTGATCATTATGTGATGATAGATCACATGCAGTAGAAATGAGCCTTCTCAGCTGAGGCCATCCCAGATCAGCCAGTCCCAGCGAACACAGCAGCTGACTACAGGCACATGGATGAGCCAGTTAACCCAAGCCCAGATTGATGACCCATGGCTGGATAAATGGTTGTTTTACATCACTAAGTTCTAGGTGGGATGGCATATGCAAAAGCTAACTGCCATAGTGGTTTAAGCAGAAAAAAAAAGTAATTTATTAAATGGTTGTATCCCCTGAAAAACCAGGGCACTGTGAGGCTTAGAGGCTATGCACAGAATCACACCACAGAACTGGCCTGGCACAGAACTGCTGTATCTGCTACTGTGGATACCAGCACCGGGACTACACCATGACCCTGGACCCTGATAACTGCCACTGGGACCACCACCATCAGGAAAATAAATGAAGCTGTTACTGCTGCCACCTGTCCCCAGACACACAGGGACACCTAGAAATCAGAGCCGTGTTGTGCCTGGGCTGAACATCTGCTGAAGAGATTCATTTGGGGGCTGCTTCTCCATGGTCAATGGGACATTGTGGGTTAGAAGGACCTGTGACATGGCACATTATGCCACTGTTCCTTGGCTTTCACAGCTACAAACCTGGAGGCTGGAAGGAGCTGTGGTTAAGGCCCTGTCTGGAGCTAGAGGAATCCATTTTGCCCAAAGATTTCTATTCACAGAAATAACAGAGCTCAGGAATATCAAGGCAGCCATGAAACATGAAAGAAAATCAAATTAACCTAAAGCAGCTGTAGCATCATTGCTCTCCTTTTATCCTTTGGTAATTTGTTTTCCAGGCTGCTTTTATATAAAACTTAGATTTTCAGGATAAGGCCTCAGATATACAAGCCTCAGATTCCAGGATAAGCTGAGTAAAAACAAGAAATAAGAAAGATTATTTCTTGTTTCTCTCATCAGATATCCTCTATTCTCAAAGCACTTCCAAACCCTCCACCCCACCAAGAAAAAAAAAGGCTTGTGTCTGCATTTTTCCCCTTAGAGAGAATGTTGACTTTCTTCCACTTCATTTTGACACTTTCACTTCCTTTGTTGCAAGGTGAAGTGGCCACCCAGACGCAGGGCGCAAGAAACTTTCTACCGCCTTTCATGACTCTTAAGCCTCCAAGAAGAACCCATACTAAGGGTCTCTCTTCAAGATGATTGGACTGTTCTACCCAGCGTTGTTGAGGTGAGTGAATCCTCTAGCAAATTCTCTATGTCATATTGCCCATAAGAATATTCACTGTGCTTTAGTTCCTGATTTAGGGAGAAGTAAATTGCGTTTTGTCACTGCCACTTCAAAGTGTGATGAGCTCACCATCTCCTCTGCCATTTCAATTTCTACCCAAGGGTGTTCTTGTCACATCCCCTCCTGTCTGATGAGAACTTACTCAGCAGCAGACGGATGCAGGCTTCAAAGGATGAGGTTCCTATTCCACTAACAAGACAATTCTCACTTCCTTCAGGCCCAAACCCTGCCTCTTTCTTAGGCCCTTTCCATCGTCTCATGTTTTTCTAATTCCATACATTCTTTTACTTACCCTTGCAGAGAGACACAAGGAGTGTTCTGGAATCAAAGACATCTATATTCCCTCTAGGTATTTTAAATTTTAGATGTTTCATTTTTAATAAGCTTCTCCAGAAATGCATCTGTTGGTCCGTGATACTAATCAAGATAGTTATATACTAGAAAGCAGGTGGCTTGGTCCAAGTACAATGTTGGACTCTGCTGGTGACGCACAAGGGCCTACTTGCTCCCCTCAAAGTTGTAATCTAACTAGGAGATGAGAATAGAATTCAATCATTCATACATTCAGTACACAATTACTGGGTGCCTACTGGATACTGGGTGGTTTCTGAGCTCTGAGTTCTGGTACACAGGGCAGGCAGGGGTTAAGGATTGGAATTACAGTAAAAAAGGCTACAAGTCCACATATACACAGCATTGCCTGCAAATTTCCTTTCTCTTCTTATTCATGCATTCATTTGACAAATACTTACTGAGTATTCATAAACATGCCTGGTGGAATTATGTCTCAGACCTATCTGTGTATTTTCCAAAGCATTTGGATGCAGTTGTGATCCATTCAATAGAAATCCACTTAAAAGTTTTACTGAATTTGTAATGTCCTTTTGTCATTAAGTATTTTCTTAGTCAATGATGCCCAAAGTTTATTATCATCACAGAACTGCACAAAAAGATTCTTTAAATGTGTTCTTATACTAGAAATGTGTAGACCTCTGTAAGAGAAGACTACCTGAGGGTCCATGACAGTACCAGAAGATGTAGGGTTTTGTAGGAGTGCGGCAGGGAGTCTACAGAGAGAAACCAGGGAGATGTGCGGAGAAGCCAGGAAGGCACCAATACTATATTTCAAGCAACCCTTAGCTACATCAGTCTAGGGTATGATAAAGACACTACTCTAAATCAAGCACATAAAGTCTCCCTTTTAAAATGACTTAATGACAGTTTAAATTACTTTAGATAATTAGTATATATGTCATGACTAAGAAATAAACCCAGAACTTTCAAATCTCCCCCTCATTGAACAAATCTGATTTTTTAGCTCCATCTCTACACTTCAGGTTTTTCAAAAAGCAACACATACTGTAATTATCCATGTTTATGGTTCTTTATATTTTTCCAAGTGCTTTCCTTCTGCATTGTTTGAACATCACAAAAACTGAGATATGGATGGGACAGGAATCCTTATTCCCATTTCCGGATGAAGTTAAAAAATGTTTAAGAACAGACAGTGGGTTACACAGGTACAAAATGGGCAATGGTTAGCTAAGTAAAATGGTCAGGAAAATGGGTTATGATTAAATGGGTTATGAAAAAATGGTCCTGGGACATATAATCTGGAATTGGGAAGGAAGAGGTAAACTAGAATCCTGTTCTTCGACTAAATGGTTTTGAAAGAATGGAAAATAAAATCTAGAAAAGTAAGTCCAAGAAACAAAGTGATGCATAATAGGAGGATTAAGGTCAACTAAGTGAGGCTCCAGCGGCCAGATGGGATTCAGCCAACCAGTAATTTCTGTACATTCATGGAACAATAATTCATGTGGCCTAAAAAACTGCTCAAGTTTAAAATATGTTGGAGCTCGTTTTAGGTGATGCTTATTTAAGTGAAAATAGCACTGCCAAAGGAAAAGGCTTGAGTTTGAATTTTACTTTCAGGACACATTAGCCATTAGGCAACTGCTTAATACTCCTTATCTCTGAATTTTGATCTTTCTCCATCTCTAAACTGACTATGATAATACTTCTCTTGCACAGTTGTTTCAAGGATTTGAGATGTTGTATGCAAAACACCTAGTAAGTTACCCAGGACACAGTAGAAACTCAGGCAGGGATAGCTGGTGTATTGGGGGGTGGTCCTGGTAAATTAGTATGTGGTCTGAGCACTAGACTTTGAGTCAAAAGACCTGAGTTTGGGTCATGACTCTTCCACTTAGTAACTGTAAGATGAGATATATTGTAGAAAGTATTTAGGTTTATTCATCCTGAATCTCTTCACATGTAAAAATGAGTATAATTTCCCGCCCTATTTTTAGTTTGACATTCAAATGAAGTGAAGTGGTATGCGTGAAGCAGCTCTCAAATATAAACATAAAATGTAAAAATAGGATATCATTGCTACTAAATATTTGAAGTCTAATCATCTAGGTTAAAACAGACATGTCACTATATGTGTAATAAAGACATCACTGTAATTAGGAATATAGGGCAGAATGCTAGCCATATTTTCAGAAGCCCTAATAACAACAAAAATGAAAGTCCCTTCAATTACAAGAAATTTTTAGTTTGCATAAGGGGAAGTTTCCCAATTTAAGAACGAGGAAATATTTGAACAGGCTTACCAGGGTTACAATGGACTGTCTTCCCTGAGGGTGACATCATAAAAGATGAACACCATCCATCCTGGGTAGTTTATCAGAGAATCAGAATCCTAAAGCTCAAGAGGGACCAGAGATAGTCCACCTCCACCCCACCCCAAACCCCTCCCCTTGTTTGACAGAAGAGGAAACTGAGGTCCAGAGAAGTGAGGTTAATTAATCCCAAGGACCCCAGTGCGAGGGGCCTGAGGGGCAAGCCTGCCACCCACCTCGCCTTTGACTTCTGCTCAGTGTTTTCCATGACTACACTGTAACCTCTGCTCCAGCGCATATCTGACTGGCTTTCAAATTTCTGCATCTGGTAAATGGGAAGGACTGGAGAACAAGTCCAAAGCTGTCTGCTAACCTAGAGGATAAAATCACCCCCTAGGATATCTCAGTGTAGGGCTTGGAGGGCCGTGAGGGGCTGGAACTCAACCTCTTGAAGTTCCTCCCATCCTTATGCATTATGATATCATCCAGGAAACATTCAAACAACATAGATGGAACTAAATGTCTTGCCAGGTGGTAGTTTGTGATATATACAGACAGCTCCTGACTCACAAAGAAAGACTACAGAGGTCCCATACATACAAACAGCTGCTGCCATCCGCCTGGCCCCACCACCTTGCAGCTGCCATGGACTGTGTGAAAAAAAAAAATTAGAAAAGAAAGAAAAGGAGTAGAAAAAAAAACTTGGACCACTTGCAGATTGGGCACATTCTGAGGCAGAGGAAGGGAAGAAGCTGTGGAAACAGGAACCACAAAAGGGAATGGACTCTCAGGGTAAATTTTCAGCCACTGTCATCTGGCCGCAGCCCTTGTTCTCTTTGCCCTGAAAAATCTCCTCCTGGGAATGACGGTCCACTTCATCCACGCTCTCAGAAACTTTATCAGTGTAACATTTTGCCTCAAAGCCTTTTTAGGAGAAGGAAGGCAGGGAATAAATAATCCATTTACCATTAGAAATATCTTTCAAAAAGTCACTCTCCTTTGTAACGGTTAGTAATAAGAGTACGTACCTCATGGGGTTGTGAAGATAAAGTGAATCAATTAAAAGTCCTGAGAGCTGTGCCTATCTGTGTTGCAGCAGTAATTCCCAGTAATTGTTCTGAAAGCAGATCTCTTTGTAACTGCAAGTGTTCCTGTTTTACAGATGAGAGAACTGAGGCTTAGAGAAGTTAATTTACTCAGACCACATAATTTAGAGGAAGAAGCGGGATTCAAATCTGGGTCTGTCTCCAAATCTCATCACTTTAACAGCGGTGCCACAAACGATCACTGGGGTGGAGAGCGGCGGCAGGGGATATTAGAAGCAATCATTCGCACATTCGCAAAAATTAACTCAATCAGATTGTTTTCCTACTGAAAACCAGCTGAGCTGGCTGCTCTCAGGAAACAGGCATTTTGAGTGGTAGAGGGGAAAGTAGGTTATTTGTGGAAAGAGCAGGGAAGACCTGGGCCATGGACCATGGCAGGATATTTCATAGGAAGTTTGGAGACAGTGGTGCCCATAGACGGGAAATGTAGAAAAAGAGACAGCCTGGAAGGAGTCAAAGATGAACTCTGACCCATGTGAAATTTCACCTAGGTCTGATGCAGAAAAAGGGGAGGAAGATGTCTATCTTTTTCCCCACCTAACCCGTATCCCACCCATGACTCCAGATAACTTATTAGTACTCCTGGTAGACTACATGATAGGTTAAATAAACTTTTGTGGGCTAGTTGGAAACGTAATGCTTCCATTCCCATTTGTAATGTATTTCTTTTGGAAATGTATGCTGAGTTCCAAACAAATGACTTGTAATTTAATACACCATGTGTATACTTGGTGTCTCTCTGGGCTGGGCACGGTGCTGGGTGCTGGGAATACCAAAGAAAATAGAAGGCAAGTTCGCCTCCCTTGAGCAGCCAGAAACCCCATGGGGGAGAGATGTGTAAGCAACTAAGAGACAAGGTGCTGAGTATAATAGGACAGGTGTATTCAAAGGGCCTTGGAGACTAGCGGAAGGGGACAGGGAAATTGCTTTTAAATCAACTTTTGGAACCAACCCTTTTGCAAGTTGAGAACTGCAGGCAATGCTTTAGAAGTTACGGAAAGGATGTGCTTACCACTTACTACTGAATGGACTCATTCTTCATCAGGACTGTTGCCCACTTTTTTCCTGGCAAGTGGTGGTATCAGTCCCTGTGTTTTTTCCTAAGAGGTTATAGAGGGAGGTGATTGCATGGACTCTAAACTCAGACTGCTCCGGCTGTAGTCTGACTTTCACTTACTAGTGATATGACTTTTACTTTACCTCACTCAGTCTTAGTTTCCTTTTCTGTAAAATGGAGCCGATAAAAATACCTTCTGTATAGAGTTCCTGGGAAGGCTGATGAGCTAACTCGTGCAAAGTCCAGTGCCCAAAGTGAAGCAAATGACTCACTCAAATCTATCAATTGTTAACTGGGTGACAGATAGGAATCCCTGCCTCCAAATAACTTCATGATGTAAGGCCTTGTTTCTAAAAGTCCATTTTAAGTGATGCACAGATAGCATTTAAAAATTTTTGTAGCATACATTTATCTTTGCATATTAGGTGGGGAAATACACAAAATACATCAACCTTAGATAAATAAAGATATTATCTCATAGGATGAATAAAAAGATTTTAGAAAGTAAATTAAAGTCAACTGTTTAGGTAAATAATAGACGTTATATCATCTCTTCCAAAATAAAAGCAACAAGCTGACTGCAATACTTAAGACTAGAGCAACAGAGGTCTCACTTTAATTTTTGATTTTTTTTTCTTTTTTTGGCACTGGGCATGGCTTGAAATCATTTTGTCTTAACTTTAAATATATGTGCAAAAAGATACATTAAAATGTTCTCTAAACTTAAAGTGAACGGGGAAAACATGACAGATTAGGAAATGCAACAAGTTGATAGTCTCTCTGTTTTTCTCACTGTAATGAAATTGAAAACTTTTCCCTATGACTCTGAATAAAGGCACCCTTTTGTAATGCCAGAACTACAGGAAAGCGCATCTGAATAGCAGAAAAGAATGCCTTCTGCATGCCCACATTTTCTTGGCCCCGATTTCAATCCTGGTGGAAAAATTCCCTGAAGCCCATGACAGCTGAGCTCCTGGCCTGGAATTCGGATGATAGAAAAATCCCTTATACCCTATTATACCCTGAGGTTCTGGGGGCGCTTGGGCAGCTCATGGTGCATGTAAAGGTGAGAGAGGGGCCTGCCACCCGTCACCTCTGCCTCATGAGATGGGGAGCTTCAGTTAGAGGGGATTCGAGCTGGAGGGAGGCAGTGGGGAGGAGACATCAGAAGGGACCAGAAGGGCAGGCCTGTGTCAGCTCACAACCTGGGTTTCCCCCAGGTTGCAGTAAGGCTGCTGGGACACCCAGCCACCCTTAGTCCTCTATAAAAATTACAACCAGGGAAGTCCCTCTGTTTAGCACACAGGTTGGCCTTTGATGCCTAGAGAATGATCATGCCTAAACAGGGTTTCCTGGGGTCAGTATCCCCATCTGGGCTTCACCTGGCCCTGTGGTGTCACCTCCACTGAAAGGCTTACCAAGAGCAAACCGCGTGAGTTAGTCACACAAGACCCAGGGGCACTCCTGGCTGGTGTCTTTACAGGTGTCAGTTCAGCAAAGGTTCTACTCATAGCGGTGTGTGTGTCTTTGACTCTCTTACTCCTCTCAGGGAGATGTCCTTCCCCAGCTGAGCATCCTCCCCTACCCTCTACCAACCCAGACACAGAGCCTTATTTCCCTGCCATGGACGAGGCAGGCAATGATTCGCCTCACGGGGGAGGAGGGTACAGAGGAAAGAGTACTTCCTGAGCCAGGGGCAGAGGCGTTCACACAAATCCTTCATTTCAGCCTCAAGAATGGGACTGTCAGGCACAATGCAGGATACTCAGTTAAATTGGAGTTTCAGGCAAACAACAAAAAGTGTTTCAGTTTAGTATGTCCTAAGTATTTTTTAGTATTTAGTATTATTTCATCTTTTTTAGTATAAATATGTCCTAAATATCGCATGGGACATACTTGCACTAAAAAATTATTTATTGTTTGACATTCCAATTTAACTGGGTGTCTCTACTTTTACTTGCTAAATCCAGCATTCCCTACTCAGGAACAACCTCAGACGCTGGCATTATTATTCATATTTTAAAGGTGTGGGAAATGCAGCTTCCAGAGATTAGGCGACTTGCCTGAGGCCACAGTGTTTGTGGGTGATGGAGTAGAGATGAGATTTTCAACCCAGACCCACTGATTTCAAGACCAATGCTCGTTCCACAACACCACACAGGGATCCGATCCTTCGGTGAAAGGGATGGATAAGATGCTAATGGAGGAAATGAGGCACTCTCTAAGGAGTTTGGAGGGATTCTTGAATCCTTTGCTCACAATGCAGATAATCACTCAACAAACAGTTGATGGATGTAATCGAACTTCGCCAAGTTGGTAGCTAAAAGCCCGCCCCTTTTCTGTAAACACTCAGGAAAAGACTAGTTCCTCACTCCCTGCTCAGGTCGCCCTTCAACACTACCCTCAGCGCCTTGGGTGAGCACTTCACCCCATGTGTATAGGCGGTGGGGATGAGGTCATGGGACACAGCTCGGAGAGAAGCTTCGAATCGTGTTACATCCGTTTAACACATGGAGGAAACCCACAAGACCGAAGGAACTGGCCGGTCCTCCCTCGGATGGCTATCTCCCAGAGCTCAGCATGTGCAGCCTAGTCTCCTCGCTTGAACCAGGCTTCCTCATCAGAACTTGAAAAAATGTACCGGCACCTCAGTCAGTGCTTGGGGGAGCAGAAGCTGTGGAGATAGGAAGAGGAAGGGGGTGTCCTGCTGGCACTCTTTCTCAGCCGAAGAACGGATCCGTCAGTAGAGGCAGAGTTCCCTTCAGCCTGGTTTCTTTCTTAAATTTGTGAAGCACTGTGAATCTGTACCCAGGATTCTGGGCAGAATGCATGCAGTTCATAGATACCCACGAACCTCCAGGTCGCAAGGGAAACTGCTGTGGCTCTGTGCATAGAGGGACATTTTAACATCTTCATGTTAAGTCCCAGCCTTTTCCTCCAGATCCTCACTGGAAGGAGCCATGGGACGATAGGGGGTAGTAGGGACCAAGGAAAATGGTATCAAAAGAAAATGTGGGCCCATCTGTCACCAGTTAAGGAAAGTTGGCTACCTTATAATCATTTTATTTTCTGATGATCAAAAAGTAGTAAAATGCTCATTGTGGAAAATTTTGAAAATGCTAAAAAGATAAAGAAACAAAAACTACCCATGAGCCCATGAAGCAGAGATATAACCTCTCCTAAACTGTGGTTTATTTCCTAAGGATCTCTGTCCATATAATAAACACAGATGACCTCATGCTACATATGTGATCTTGTATCCCACTTTTTTTTTAACCTAACAAATCATAAACACTTCACGTCATTAAAGACTCTGAAGAATCTTTATGCTTTTGATGAATCTTTAATGGATGCATTGAAAATGGCCATAATTTATTTAATTACTCTCCTCTCATTATTTAATTACTACTCTCTGAACTGAACGTTCAGAATGTTTCCAATGTTTTCCCTAGTAGAAATAACATGGCAGTGAAAAGTTTCTTCTAATTCATTTTTATCAGACCCTTGACACCTGTTCCCTTAGGTCTATCATCTAATATGAAATGGCATCTGATTGGACTCAAAGATATATGTCTTATTAAGTCTTCTTCTTGACAAAGTGCTCCACAAAGCACTATGCCATCCAGAGACCCCACCAACAGAACTAGTTGGAGTACAACTAGGGTCAGTTACAGAACAAGGACTCCCTTGGCCTCTTGTCAAATGAAGGGGCTTCTACACAGCGGGAGTCCCAGCTCCCCCTAGACTCAGGCCATGGTTTCCAAGAGTGAGACAGAGAAACAAAGAAACAGAGACAGAGAGGCCAAAAAAGAGAGAAAGAATGAGACAGAGAGATAAAATCCCAGGAACAATTTTCAGAGAAACCACCACACGATTTAACTCCACCAGGAACATGACAATAAAAGTCCTTAGAACTGCGCTGCTTGTTATTTTTACAGAACCAATACTTGCTGATTTAGTTAATGATAATGTTGGGATCCAAATTTCCTCTAAAAGGGAGTCTTAAGTGTTCTCAACTTCGATGAGGCTGGCCTAAAAATAAACAAATAAGTTATGTAAGTCCAAATTTTGAAGGATCGAGTTTTGGAAGCCAAGGCTCTGGTATAGGATTAAAGAGGCCCTCTTCACATCTCGTGGTTGGGCCTCACGTGCAGCCTGCAGGGTGGAGCGGCCAGGGAGCATTCCAGCTGCCCCTGAAATCCAGCTTCTAACTGAAGCCCCAGCACCCCCCAGGAAATCACCTAGGGGACATTTGCAGGGCTTAGAAGACAGTGAAAAGAAACAAAAAAGCAAGTAAGACCACTGGTAGATGATAATAGACTTCTGTTTCTTCACTCTCTTCCAATGGGAGATGTTCTGAAAGGCTTAATGCTGTTATTCAAGAGCTGTCGTCTTCCGCTTGAGAGCTGGCTGCCTTTTGGTGGGAAGTGAAATGATTATGGTGTATTGCCTTTCAGAAGCTTTTAAGTCTCCTCCAGGAGGAAAGTTGTCAGATCCCTCACAGTGACCAGTGTGGATGGAGCTCCACTTTGGGTCCAGCCGTGAGAGCCATCAGGGGACGGAAGAAGCCCGAAGCTCTGGTGGGGCCCAGCACCTTTCATGTGCTCCCGGAGTGACATGTGGATACGTCGAATGTCACAAATGAGTCCATTCATTCAAGAATTTGTGTAACATGATTATTAAGAGCTTAGTAAGTGGGAGGCACTGCTGCCTTGGGGTTAAAAGATAAAGTAGAATACTCCTGCCTTCAATTGTTTATTCTACTTGAGGAGAATTGAAGTGTTCATAAACAGCCAGAAAATGCTACAGGCCCATTACAAATGGCACTGGAGACAAGGGATCTACATGGGCCAGGGCTGCAACGTAAAAGCAATACTCAACTCTAGCCTATAAGTGGCTTCCTGGAATGCAGGCCCAATGTGGCTAGAGCTTCAGATTTTCCAAAGCAGGACAACGTAATTTTTCTGTAAAATATCCTGACTTTTTTTTTTTTAAGTTGGCTGAATTTTTTTTAACATGGTGCAAAGAAAACAAAAGGTCCCTGTAGGCCATTCTGAAGGCTGGGAAGTACAAGATCTAGGTACGGGCAGATTCAGTGTCTTGCTAAACGGCTGTCCTTTCTTTTCACTGTGCTCTCACAGGGCAGAGAGGGGTTGTGGGAGTTCTCTGGGTCTCTCACAGGGGGACTAATCCCTTTTAGGAGGGTTCCACCCTCAGGACTGATAACCTCCCAAAGGCTCCACATCTTAATGCTATCACCTTGGGGGTCAGGATAATAGGAATCGGTGGGGGGCACACATCCAGAGCACAGCAGTGAGGTGATCGATCCCTCCCCCGTTTTCTACAAGAACAACTCAACATGAGCAGTGACCTAAAAACTGTGGAAAATGTGTGTTAATTATTTCTAGGATTTCTCTCCTGATTTTCCTGAAGCCTTTTAACTCCACATGGCTGGTTCTGCATCCAGCACAAGGTCACATCCAAAGAAGTACAGTCCAAATAGCCAGACTTTTAATATTTTAATCTCTGAGTTGCATCTTTCAAACCAAAATTAGAGGATCCAAGTCACCAGCCCCTATGCTCTGTTGTCATAAGCAACACACGACTCCTGAATTCTCCCAGTCCCGGTGCAGCTCCTTCCATGCTTCTCTCTATACCCGTAGACCACAAGGACTCCCCTCTCTTCGCAACTTCTCCTCAATCTACCAACTTGTTATTCTTCTTACAGGTCAGGGGACAGGGAAGAGTCAGGGCATAGGATCATATTAATAATGATCCACTCATCTCACACAGATATATTTCTCCAAAGCTTGTTCTTTGCTTCAGTTCTATCTCCTGATGCTCCCAACGTTTCAGACAACTAGAAGGCAATTTCACCTTTGAAGGGAAAAAAATGAGGTTTGGTGAAATTTTCTAGCAGATTCGTTGCTCATTATTGGTAGGGTAGGGACTCCCTGATCTCTGTATCCTTCTTACCAGGACACATAGGCATGATTCTTCTGTTCCTATAACATGTTGGAGTGGCGATTGGCTGCGGCTCTGAAGTGTCCTATTTAATATTGAACACATCAAACAGTCCCAGAGTTGCCCAAAACTAAGCTAACCAGGAAACACAGTAAAGGGTACCAAGCTCTCTATAAAAGCAGGGCCTTTTTAAAATAGTTATGTTGTTTGGAGGAGAGGGAGAATTGTTGTCTTCAGGAGGGGATTATATTTTTAATTGTATATTGGTTTTCCTTTTGCAAAGTGACAGACTACCAAAGGCATTTTTTGCCCTCAAAGTTCTTGCAGACTTTTTTGATGCCTTCTGCCTGTGTCAAATGGCAAGCTCAGTGGAAATCACTTGGAAGGCAGCAACAGGAGATGTCAGAAATGGTTTCTCCCCTCCGCTGCACTGTCAGGGTAATTTGTTTTCCTCGGCGCTCTAAAGGAAACCATAAGAGCATTTTGCCCACTCAGAACCTCTGAAACTGGAGTTATGAGGTCATATGGAGGAGGTCAGGAAGAATACTTTTCTTGGGGTGGTTTGATGATTTCTGAGGCCTTTTACTAGTGACCTGCCAGACTGATTACCCAGCCTTCCTGTCTGATTAGAAATCTTTGTGATGATTCATGGCTGTGGAAGCTGGAGTCAATAAACAGGTCATTGCAATTCAATTCCGTTGCATCTCAAAATTGGATTCATGGGATCCTCACAGGCAAATCCAACAATCTGCTTGTAATCCAGGCAAGTGTTGGGTATAGGCAAAGGAGCACAAACTACTAGGCATGTTATGGGAAAGAGTCTGATGGTGGTCCACTTAAGGACAGAAAATAGAATCATTTCTTTCTGCTACCATTAAAAAAAAAAAGAAATCAATGTATAAGTCCTGGTTCCACCATTTATTGCATGTGTGACCTTTAGCAAGTTACTTAATCTCTCTGTGCCTTGGCTCCCTCATCTGTAAAATGGGTTAATAAAATGAGCAGTGCCTGCTTCATAGAGCTTTTATGAGGTTAAATGAGGCAATATTTGTAAGGCAATTAGAACAGTACCTGGTACATAGTGAATGCTATATGCATGTTTTAAAAATATGCCTTGAGACATCCAAATATATAAAGAACTCACACACCTTAACAAACAAAAAACAAATAATCCAATTAAGAAATGGGCAGAGGACATGAATAGACACTTCTCCAAAGAAGAAATTCAGGTGGCCAACAGGCCCATGAAAAGATGCTCCACATCACTAATCATCAGAGAAATGCAGATTAAAACCACAATGAGATATCACCTCACACCAGTGAGGATGGCCAACATCCAAAACACAAAACAACAACAAATGTTGGCGAGGATGTGGAGAAAAGGGAACCCTCCTACACTGCTGGTGGGACTGCAAATTAGTTCAACCATTGTGGAAAGCAGTATGGAGGTTCCTCAAAAAACTCAAAATAGAAATACCATTAGACCCAGGAATTCCACTCCTAGGAATTTACCCTAAGAATGCAGCAGCCCAATTTGAAAAAGACAGATGCACCCCTATGTTTATTGCAGCACTATTTACAATAGCCAAGAAATGGAAGCAAACCTAAGTGTCCATCAGTAGATGAATGGATAAAGAAGATGTGGTACATATACACAGTGGAATATTATTCAGCCATAAGAAGAAAACAAATCCTACCATTTGCAACAACATGGATGGAGCTAGAGGGTATTATGCTCAGTGAAATAAGCCAGGCGGAAAAAGACAAGTATCAAATGATTTCACTCATATGTGGAGTATAAGAACAAAGAAAAAACTGAAGGAACAAACAGCAGCAGACTCACAGAACCCAAGAACGGACTAATAGTTACCAAAGGGAAAGGGACTGGGGAAGATGGGTGGGAAGGGAGGGATAAGGGGGAAAAAGGGGCATTACGATTAGCAGATGTAATGTTGGGGGGGGCACGGGGAGGGCTGTACAACTCAGAGAAGACAAGTAGTGACTCCATAGCATCTCACTATGCTGATGGACAGTGACTGCAATGGGATTTGTGGGGGGGACCGGATGAAGGGGGTAGTTTAATAACCGTAATATTGCAATATGTAATTGTAGATTAATAATACCAAAATAAATTATTTTAAAAAATACACCTTGAGAAAATTGTCACGTCATCAAATCTAGTAGAATAATCTGTTGGGCGATGTTGGCAACCATATCCTATGGATCTGATGCTGTTTCCTGCAGAGAGCCTGAGTGGGACACACTCACGACAAGCCTGAGCAGCCCTTCAAAACCAAGAAGTGGGGCATCATGACGCATGGGCCCAGTATGGCCATTTGCTTTCACAGGACCTGCATACATCCACGCTCAGGAACTGAATTGGCAGACTTCAAAATTTTCCATTCTAATATTCCCTAAAAATGAATTCCCAAAATTATACTTTTGCACACCTTCTTGATTTACCTCAGCTTTAATTTACCATTTCAATGTAAAGTTAAATGATTGCAAAAGATTCCTCATATATTATAAAACTTGACATTCGTAAAGAAAACAGTGGCACCACTATTTTAAACCAATCCTATGGCCTTATTATTCCAGCAATTTCCTAGCAATTTGCCACCCACTATCACCCACTTTAAAAAATAAACAAACAAGCTCTCCCTTTTGCACTCAGAAATTCTGTTTTGTTCTTTTATCTCCTCTAGAACTGCTATTTTTGTTTCTTTTCCTCCTCAGAGTTTTATCCTAATATAATTTTTATGAGTTAGTCTTTTGTTGATCATTCTATTATGCTTCTCTGCGACACATATATGAACGTTTTTTCCTCTGACCACTAGGCTTTAATTATTTTTTAATTCCATATTTAACTAGCATAAGTTATTAACAGTACACAATTGGCCAAACATCATCAATATATTTTAAATTTTAATATATCATTCTAATATTAAAAGTAACTTTTAATGCATCTCAATAATGTGGGTAGAGATAGTTTCCTCCCAATTCTCCAACTAGTTTCATATATTCAGGAATGACTATTACTTACTATTAGAAAGAGATGGGGTTGAGAATCATTCCTATTCCTGTTTTTCTTTTTTATAGATGTGCCCATTGAGAACTTCTATTCACATAAATAAGTAAACGGGAAGGGAAGGAATTTTACTAAAGCACTGACATTCAACTCTTTGAACTCCTTCTGAATTATGTGCTCAAAGCACAATAAAAATTTTAAGCATATGTCTTTGGTTAGGTCTTTGATTAGGTCTTCCTCCAATTTTGTTGAAAATAAATAATTGGAAACCATCTAACCAAGAAAGGATTTATTATTCAGTCATTAATGTCTCATTCTGTGAAGTATACCAAAAGGCCAAGTCTTTTAAGTTACTGTAGTTTTTGCCTGTTACCCTTTCACTTAGAGGCACTTGGTTAAATTTGTCTAAGTAAGAGTTGAATAAATGAAAAATATGCATTTCCAGACGTCTTTCAGAGTAGAACTACTTTAATGCCTTTGTCTTGTTCACCCTTAAATAAAATTTTGTCAAAATCTTGGTGCTTTGGATTTGGCTCATTCAACGGATGAAAAAACGTCTCATCATATAACTTAATTGTCAAACGAGCCAGCCAAATTGGATGGATTCCTTGTCATTAAAAGTGTGACTTTATTTTTCAACTAACATTAAGTCTCTTAATATTCATTTTGGAGAATATTATAAAAACCACTGAGAAATAAATTACAGAGTGCATCATATAAAATAGATTACTAAAAAGCAGCCAAGTTTACATTAATGTAAATCAAATACAATTAATTCTACAATAAGTGTAGAACAGGATAACAATGCTGTTTCTCATTACTGAATTTGCAGTAGAATAGCATATTATTTTGCTAAAACTGTGTTATTTATGGAGCCAGAAATATTATGTAGGTATACTCTTTCCTTAAGCTGTGTGAATGTGGGCATCTTACTCTGACTGGTGGCTTTGAGAAGAATTAAATATGAATTATGCTTAAAAATCAGAAATAATTTTATTAATTTCATTAGCCCTCATGCTCAAACTTTTCTGCTTAATGAAGCTTTTTAATAGGAAAACATGTATCTATATGCTACCAAATATTTATTCATAAGATGTGAGAAATACATGATTTTATAAAATCCTATCTCATGGAATAGCACATAAATATCTGAAAAACATAAACTTCTATCCATAGGTTTTTATTAAGTGTGTTTTGAAAATCTCATTAATCCCAAAAATATTCTAATTACAGCTATTAAGAGTTAGCATCATTAAATAGCCTGGACAGCTCGACTGTTGTCAGGGCCTTTCCTTTCCAGCTAATGATGTATCTTAGGCGTGAGGAGTTAAGACTTTTCTTAAATATACAAATTACCCCAATGCACACACACATACGCCACAGATGTTGCTGTTATAATCAAACTCAACCATGGGCAAAAAAAAAAAAAAAAAGACAATCGGAGATCTATCCATCAGTTATAATGGCCAGTATATAATGAGTACTTACTACATGCCAGTTGGTGTTCAAAGTTATGACATATACTAGTACTTAAATGTCCTTACAACAATTTTGTGAGGTGGGTCCAATTAACATCCCTATTACGAGATGGAGAAATGGACAACTAGAAGCCAGAGGAATGGCAAGTGGGGGAGAAAGTGTGCAAACCCAGGGTGCTTGACCCAGAACTCAGATGTAACTATCACACACATTTCCTCACTGGCACAGAAGTCTATTTCTTGTTACTTCCCTTCTATAATGAAACACTATTATTCCATAATAACAACCACTATGGTAGACAGAGTAATGCCCTCCCCCACCCCAAAGATGTCCATGTCCTAACTGTCAGAACCTATGAATGAATGGCAGCAAGGACTTTGCAGATGTGAGTTAGTTAAAGATCTGGAGAATATTCTGGATTATTCAGGTGGACACAATATCATCACAAGGCTTGAAAAGGGGAGGCAGGAAAGGGAGTCAGAGAAGGAGCTGCAATAGCAGATCAGAGGTCTGCATGATGTGATTGCTGGCTTTGAAAATGGAGGTAGGGGCCATGAGCCAAGGAGTACAGGCAGCCTCAAGAAGCTGGAGAAGTCAGGAAAACAGATTCTCTGCTAGAACACTCAGAAAAAATACACACTCTTCCCAACATTTTTGTTTTTTAGCTACATGAGACCCATGTCAGACTTCTGACCTCTGAAGCTGTAAAATAATAAATTTCTGTTACGCCACCAAGCTTGTGGTAAGTTACTACTGTAGCAATAAGAAAGAGATATAATCACCAAAGTACAAAAGGCATTGATCAAAGGAGGGCATGAGCATTCCCCAGCTAGTTTACGCATGCTAGCTGCCTGAACAATGCCAGGAAATACATTTGGGTGGCTAAGAGGTGACAAATAGGTTTTTGCTTCCGTATTGAAAAGGAAGGTGCCTTTTGTCTCAGTTTTGGATTAAGTAAATATTATCCACAAAGATGTTTCTCATTTTTACTTTTATAAAATTAACTTTGGTGGTTCTTTTTTATGAAAGTTCCCCCTTCTTTGTTTCAGTGTCAATTTTTTGCTTGAAGATTTTTCAAAACTTTCCCTTCCTGAACATTTTCCACTGGGTTGAAGCCCTGACTCTGCCATTTAACTTGCTCCAGAACACTGGCATTATTGTAATTGCAAGTATAATAAATCATGGAACTAGTACCCTGTGTTCAAAATAAGCACCTTCTTCTCCACTCTTACATAATTGTTATTTCTGCTGTCAGATGGACCTTCCAAAGCTCAGGCGGCCAAAGGAAGCATTTTACTCTAGACATCTGACAATGTCCTTCCTGTCCTCAAATTTCTTCCCTGACCCCCAATTAGCTCAGAATGAAGAGCAGACTGCTAAGCCTGATATCCAGAGCCCCTTGTGATCTGGCTCCCCGTTGCCCCCCAAACCTCACCTGGTGTCTCTCTCCCACACTCTCTCCTGCTCTAGCCCTACCACGCTGCTCACTGCTCCCAGATATGGCAGGTTTCTCTCAAGCCTCTGCACCCTGCATGTTCTGCTTCCTTTACTTAGGGCAACATCCCCTCGCCTTTCCATCAG
>JAVSCE010012320.1:0-54925 GCA_032199065.1 Smutsia gigantea
GCTCACAAAATGGAAAACCTTATCCTGGCGTTAGCCCAGCCAGAGGGAAGATCTGTCTACAGCAACGAAAAATGCAAAGCAGAGAGGCTACCTGTGTGCTCGGCCCACTGGTTCAGGCAGTGGAGATGGGCATAACAGCCAGAAAGAAGGAAACAGCTCTTTCCTTCCCCCAGGCACAAATACCACTCCCCTGCAACCACAGACATTGCTTCAGGGAATGAGAAGCTTCAAGGAGTAGAGCTCCTTGGCAGCAGAGGGCGCCATATACAAATATGAAATGCCAAAGGAAACAGGTTCAGAGTAAAATTATTAATACAACTCCCAAGAAAGATTTAAATGACATCGACCTCATGAGTCTTCATGAAAGGGAATTCAAAATAAAAATCATTAACATGCTCATGGAGGTACGGAAAGATATTCAAGAACTCAGGAATGAATTCCGGTTAGAGATCCCATCGTTGAAGAGCACAATGGAGAGTATTAAAAGCAGACTGGATACAGTGAAGGAGAGGACAAATGAAATAGAAACTAGAGAAGAGGAATACAAAGAAGCTAAGGCACAGAGAGAAAAAAGGATTTCTAAGAATGAAAGAATATTGAGAGAACTGTGTGACCAATCCAGAAAGGAACAATATTTCCATTATATGGGTACCAGAAGAAGAGAGAGAAAAGGGGATAGAAAGTGTCTTTGAGGAGGTAACTATGGAAAACTTACACAATTGGGGGAAGGAGATAGTCTCTCAGGCCATGGAGATGCACAGATCTCCCAACACAAGGGACCCAAGGAAGACAACACCAAGATATATAGTAATTAAAATAGCAAAGATCAAGGATAAGGACAGACTATTAAAAGCAGCCAGAGAGAGAAATATGATCACATACAAAAGAAAGCCCATCAGGCTATCATCAGACTTCTCAACAAAAACGTTACAGAAAAGAAGGGAGTGGCATGATGTATTTAATGCACTGAAGCAGAAGAGACTTGAACCAAGAATACTTTATCCAGCAAGCTTATAATTTATATTTAAAGGAGGGATTAAACAATTTTCAGGTAAGCAAAAGCTGAGAGAACTTACTTCCCACAAACCATCTCTACAGTGTATTTTGGAGGAGTTACTATAGATGGAAGTGTTCCTGAGATTTAATAGCTGTCACCAGAGTTAATAAAAAAACAGTAAAGAAAGGAGAATGGCTAATAACTAAGCAAATGCAAAATTAAATGAAATATCCCCAAAGTCAATCAAGGGATAGACAAAGAGCACAGAATATGATACCTAATATATGAAGAATGAAGAAGAAGAAAAAAAAAAGAACCTTTAGATTCTGTTTGTAATACCATATTCAGGGAGTTAAGTTAGACTCCTAGATACTAAGGAAGTTAACATTCAACCTTTGGTAATCACGAATCTAAAGCCTGCATTGCAAAAAAGTACATACCTATCCATAATCACCCTAAATGTAAAAGGACAGAATGCACCAATCAAAAGACATAGAGTAACTGAATGATAAAAAAAAAAAGACCCATCTATATGCTGCCTACAACACAATCACTTTAAACCCAAAGACATGCAGAAATTAAAAAAGAAGGGATGGAAAAAGATACTTCAGGAAACTAACAGGGAGAAAAAGGCACGAGTTCCAGTACTTGTATCAAGACAAAATAGACTTCAAAACAAAGAAAGTCATAAGCGACAAAGAAGGACATTACATAATGATAAAAGGTACAATCCAGCAAGAAGATATAACCATTATAAATATCTATGTGCCCATCACAGGAGCACCTACATATGTGAAACAAATACAAACAGAATTAAAAGGAGAAATAGAATGGAATGCATTCATTTTAGGAGACTTCAACACTCCACTCACTCTGAAAGACAGATCAACCAGACAGAAAATAAGTAAGGTGACACAGGCACAGAACAACACAATAGAACAGATGGACGTAACAGACATCTACAAAACTCTACACCCAAAAGCAGCAGAATACACATTCTTCTCAAGTGCACATGGAACATTTTCAAGAATAGATCATATACTAGGCCACAAAAAGAGCCTCAGTAAATTCAAAAAGATTGAAATTGTACAAACCAGTTTCTCAGACCACAAAGGTATGAAACTAGAAATAAATTATGCATAGAAAATGAAAAACCCCACAAACACACGGAGGCTAAACAACATACTCCTAAATACACAATGAATCAATGACCAAATAAAAACAGAGATCAAGCAATATATGGAAACAAATGACAACAATAACTCAATGCCACAAAATCTGTGGGACAAGGTGAAGGCCGGGCTTAGAAGAAAGAATATTGCAATACAGGCCTACCTCAGGAAAAAAAACAACCCCATATGAGCAGTCTAAACTCACATTTAAAGAAACTAAAAAAAGAACAACAAATGAAGCCCAAAGTCAGTAAAAGGAGGGACATAATAAAGATTAAAACTGAAATAAATAAAACAAAGAAGAATAAAACAATAGAAAGGATCAATGAAAGCAATACCTGGCTCTTCGAGAAAATAAACAAAATACATAAACTGCTAGCGAGATTATCAAGAAAAGAGAGTCAACTCACATAAACAGAATAAGAAATGAGAAAGGAAAAATCACTACGGACACCACAGAAATACAAACAATTATTACAAAATACCATGAAAAAGTATATATGCCAACAAACTGGATAACCTAGAAGAAATGAAAACTTTCTAGAAAAATACAACCTTCCAAGGCTGCCCCAGAAAGAAACAGGAAACCTCAAAAGACCAATTACCAGCAACAAAATTGAACTGGTAATCAAGAAACTACCTAAGAACAAAACGCCTGACCCAGATAGCTTCACCACAGAATATTTTTGTTGTTGTTGTTGTTCCTATTTTCTTTTTTTAATAGTTTATTTTGGTATCATTAATCTACAATTACATGTGCAATATTATGGTTATTAAACTACCCCCTTCATCAGGTCCCCCCCACCAACCCCATTACAGTCACTGTCCATGAGCACAGTGAGATGCTATAGAATCACTACTTCTCTTCTCTGAGTTGTACAGCCCTCCCCATGCCCCTCAACATTACATCTGCTAATAATAATGCCCCATTTTCCCCCTTGTCCATCCCTTCCCACCCATCCTCCCCAGTCCCTTTCCCTTTGGTAACTATTAGTCCGTTCTTGGGTTCTATGAGTCTGCTGCTGTTTTGTTCCTCAGTTTTTTTCTTTGTTCTTATACTCCACATATGAGTGAAATCTTTAATACTTGACTTTTTCAGCTTGGCTTTTTTTACTGAGCATAATACTCTCTAGCTCTATCCATATTGTTGCAAATGATAGGATTTGTTCTCTTCTTATGGCTGTATAATATATAATATTCCATTGTGTATATGTACCACCTCTTCTTTATCCATTCATCTACTGATGGACACTTAGGTTTCTTCCATTTCTTGGCTATTGTAAATAGTGCTGCAATAAACATAGGGGTGCATATGTCTTTTTCAAACTGGGCAGCTGCATTCGTAGGGTAAATTCCTAGGAGTGGGATTTCTGGGTCAAATGGTATTTCTTTTTTGAGTTTTTTGAGGAACCTCCATACTGCTTTCCACAATGGTTGAACTAATTTGCATTCCCACCAGCAGTGTAGGAGGGTTCCCTTTCTCCACATCCTCGCCAACATTTGTTGTTGTTTGTTTTGGATGTTGGTCATCCTCACTGGTGTGAGGTGATATCTCATTGTGGTTTGAATCTGCATTTCTCTGATGATTAGTGATGTGGAGCATCTTTTTGTGTGCCTGTTGGCCATCTGAATTTCTTCTTTGGAGAAGTGTCTATTCATGTCCTCTGCCCATTTCTTAATTGGATTATTTGCTTTTTGTTTGTTGAGGTGCGTGAGTTCTTTACATATTTTGGATGTCAACCCCTTATCGGATACGTCATTTATGAATATATTCTCCCATACTGTTGGATCTCTTTTTGTTCTACTGATGGTGTCCTTTGCTGTAAAGAAGCTTTTCAGCTTGATATAGTCCCACTTGTTCATTTTTGCTTTTGTTTCCCTTGCCCGGGGAGATATGTTCACGAAGAAGTCGCTTATGTTTATGTCCAACAGATTTTTGCCTATGTTTTTTCTAAGAGTTTTATGGTTTCATGACTTACATTCAGGTCTTTGATCCACCTTGAGCTTACCCTTGTGTATGGGGTTAGACAGTAGTCCAGTTTCATTCTCTTACATGTAGCTGTCCAGTTTTTCCAACACCAGCTGCTCAAGAGGCTGTCATTTCCCCAATGTATATTCAAGGCTCCTTTATCAAATATTAACTGACTGTATGTGTTTGGGTAAATGTTTGGATTTTCTATTCTATTCCACTGGTCTGTGGGTCTGTTTTGTGCCAATACCAAATTGTCTTGATTACTGTGGCTTTGTAGTAGAGCTTGAAGTCAGGGAGCGTAATTTGCCCTGGTTTATTCCTCCTTCGCAGGATTGCTTTAGCTACTCAGGGTCTTTTGTGGTTCCATATGAATTTTAGAATTATTTGTTCCAGTTCATTGAAGAAAGCTGTTGGTATTTTGATCGGGATTGCGTTGAATCTGTAGATTGCTTTAGGTAGTATAGCCATTTTGACAATATTTATTCTTCCTAGCCAAGAGCATGGGATGCATTTCCATTTGTTAGTCTCCTCTTTAATTTCTCTTAAGAGTGTCTTGTAGTTTTCAGAGTACAGGTCTTTCACTTTCTTCCTTAGATTTATTCCTAGGTATTTTATTCCTTTTGATGCAATTGTGAATGGAATTGTTTTTCTGATTTCTGTTTCTGTTAGTTCATCATTAGTACATAGGAAAGCAACAATTTCTGTGTGTTAATTTTGTATCCTGCAACTTTCCTGAACTCATCACCGCTGAATTTTATCAAACATTTAGGGAAGACCTAATATCCATCCTCCTTAAAGTTCTCCAAAAAGTAGAAGAGGAGAGAATACTCCCAAACTCATTCGATGAGGCCAACATCACTCTAATACAAAAATCAGGCAAAGACACCAGAAAAAAAGAAATTACAAACTAATATCCTGATGAACACAGATGCAAAAGTACTCAACAAAATATTAGCAAACTGAATTCAGAAATACATCAAAGAGATCATCCATCATGATCAAGTGGGATTCATCCCAGGGATGCAAGGATGGTACAACATTTGAAAATCCATCAACATCATCCACCACATCAAAAAAAGGACAAAAACCACATGATAATTTCCACAGATGCTGAAAAAGCATTTGACAAAATTCAACACCCATTCATTATAAAAACTCTCAACAAAATGGGTATACAGGGCAAATACCTCAACACAATACAGGCCATATATGACAAACCCACAGCTAACATTATACTTAACAGTGAGAAACTGAAAGTTTTTCCTTTACGATCGGGAACAAGATAAGGATGCCCACTCTCCCCACTTCTATTCAACATAGTTCTGGAGGTCCTAACCATAGCAATTAGACAACACAAAGAAATAAAAGGCATCCAGATTGGCAAGGAAGAAGTCAAACTGTCCCTGTTTGCAGATGACATGAGAGTGTACATAAAAACCCCTAAGGAATCCACTTCAAAACTACTAGATATAACATCTGAATTCAGCAAACCTGCGGGATACAAAATTAATACTCAGAAATCTGTGGAATTCCTATACACTAACAATGAACTAGCAGACAGAGAAATTAGGAAAACAATTCCATTCACAGTTGCATCAAAAAAATAAAATACCTAGGAATAAACCTATCCAAGGAAGTGAAAGACCTGTACCCTGAAAACTACAAGATATTCTTAAGAGAAATTAAAGAAGATACCAATAAATGGAAATACATCCCTTGCTCATGGATAGGAAGAATTAATATTGTCAAAATGGTCATCCTGCCTAAAGAAATCTACGGATTCAATGTAATCTCTATCAAAATAAGAACAGCATTCTTCAATGAACTAGAGAAAATCGTTCTAAAATTCATATGAACAACAAAACACCCCGAATAGCCAAAGCCAACCTAAGAAGGAAGAATAAAGCTGAGGGGATTATGCTCCTCAACTTCAAGCTCTACAACAAAGCCACAGTAATTAAGACAATTTGATACTGGCACAAGAACAGACCCACAGACCAACGGAACAGACTAGAGAGCGCTGATATAAACCCAACCATATATGGTCAATTAATATACGATAAAGGAGCCATGGACATACGATTGGGAAATGACAGCCTCTGTAACAGCTGGTGTTGGCAAAACGGGACAGCTACATGCAAGAGAATGAAACTGTATCATTGTTTAACCCCATACACAAAAGTAAGCTTGAAATGGATCAAGGACCTGAATGTAAGTCATGAAACCATAAAACTCTTAGAAGACAACATAGGCAAAAATCTCCTGAATATAAGCATGAGCAACTTCTTCCTGAACGCGTTTCCTCGAGCAAGGGAAACAAAAGCAAAAATGAACTCATGGGACTACATCAAACTAAAGAGTTTCTGTACGGCAAAGGACACCATCAACAGAACAAAAAGGCATCCTACAGTATGGGAAAATACATTTGTAAATGACATATCCGACAAGGGGTTAACATTCAAAATATATAAAGAACTTACACGCCTCTATACCCAAAAAGCAAATAACCCGATTAAAAAAAATGGGCAGAGGATATGAAGAAGAGACAGTTCTCCAAAGAAGAAATTCAGATAGCCAACAGATACATGAAAAGATGCTCCACATCACTAATCATCAGGGAAATGCAAATTAAAACCACAATGAGATATCACCTCCCACCAGTAAGGATGGCCACCATCCAAAAGACTAAGAACAACAAATGCTGGCGAGGATGCGGAGAAAGGGGAACCCTCCTACACTGCTGGTGGGAATGTAAGGTAGTTCAACCATTGTGGAAAGCAATATGGAGGTTCCTCAAAAAACTAAAAATAGAAATACCATTTGATCCGGGAATCCCACTCCTTGGAATTTACCCAAAGAATACAACTTGTCAGATTAAAAAAGACATATGCACCCCTATGTTTATTGCAGCACTTTTTACAATAGCCAAGATATGGAAGCAACCTAAGTGTCCATCAGTAGATGAATGGATAAAGAAGAGGTGGTACATATACACAGTGGAATACTTACTATTCAGCCATAAGAAAGAAACAAATCCTACCATTTGCAACAACATGGATGGAGCTGGAGGATATTATGCTCAGTGAAATAAGCCAGGCGGAGAAAGACAAGTGCCAAATGATTTCCCTTATTTGTGATGTATAACAATGAAGCAAAACTGAAGGAACAAAATAGCAGCACACTCAGAGACTCCAAGAAGAAACTAGTGGTTACCAAAGGGGAGTGGTGTGGGAGGGTAGGTGGGGAGGGTGGGAGAAGGGAATTGAGGGGTATTACGTTTAGTACACATGGCGTGGGGGATCAAGGAGATAATAGTGTAGCACAGAGAAGGCAAATAGTGAACCTGCGGTGTCTTACTATGCTGATGGACAGTGACTGCATTGGGGTATGGCTGGGGACTTGATAATATGGGTAAATGTAGTAACCACATTGTTTTTTCATGTGAAACCTTCATAAGAGTGTATATCAATAATACCTTAACTTAAAAAAAATGTTTCAGAATCCAACTACTTCTTATCTTTACCGAACACTCTGATCCCAGCCATCTTCATCTCTCTGGATTATTGTCTGATTCCCCTGCTCTCACACAGGCTATTATTCTCACAGAAAAGGACCTATTCTTTAGACCTCTTTAAAAGCTAGGTCCAATCTTTCAATGACTTTACTTATCAGAGCAAAAACTAAAATTCTTCGCCCCAAAGCTCCTACAAGTCATACAACACTCTCAAGTTTGCCTGTAATCAGTGGTCCCCATCTGTGACATCCACCTCCAAGAGCCTCTGAATGACCTTATGTGGAAAAACGATCTTTGCAGATGTAATTATATTAAGTACCTGCAGGTGAGATCATCCTGGATCATCCAGGTGGACCCTAATTCCAATGACCAGTGTCCTTATAAGGGAAAAAAAGAACAGTTAAGACATACAAAAGAGGAAACAGCCCTATGAAGATGGAGGCAAAGACTGGAACAATGCAGCTGCAAGCCAAGAAACTTGGAGTCCCCAGGAGGTGAAAGACATGAAGAAAGATTCTCTTCTAGTGCCTTCACAGGGAGCAGCGCTGCCAGGACCTCGATTCAGGACTTCTGAACTCCGGAACTCTGAGAACAAAAGCACTGCTTTCATAAACCCCCTAGGTGGTGGAAATTTATGGCATCTCTAGAAAAATAATGCACTGCCCATCTCACAAAGTTCCTCTCTCCCCCCAACTGATTCCCTCCCAGATACATAGCTGCTTGTTACTTAAACATATCTGGCACGTGTCCGCATCTCAGGTCCCCTGCATTTGTCACTGCCCATGCTTAAAACACTTTCCCCCCAAACTTCTCCAAGGTTCCCTCTCTCACCTCCTTCATATCTTTGCTCAAATGTCAGCTATCAGAGAGATTCAAGATGGCGGCATGAGAGATAAGACAGAGAATTCCTCCCAAAACCACATACACTGTGAAAATATAGTTAATACAACTAGCCCTAGAACAGAAACAGGAGAGAAGGCTGCATCAGACTGCATACAGACCTCACAAACAGAGCAGAGTTCATGAAAGAGCGTAACGTACAAAAGCCTTGATCCGGCGGGACCGAGCCCTTCCACCACCCTAAGTCACCAGCAGGAGGAAGAGAAACAGAGCAGGAAGGGGGTGGAAACCTAGAACTGTTGAACACCCAGCCCTGGAGGTCTGCTTTGGACAACAGACTACATTGTGTGGTGCTCTGGAGGTTGCTGGGGTTGCAGAGCTGATACAGGCAAAGAGCTTGAAAGACTGCAATTCTGGCCATTTGTGGAGGACAGGGATCCACATGCGGCCGCTCTGGGACAAAGGAAAGACAGGCGGTCTGAGAGGCTTCCTACCAGCGAGAGGGCTGCTGAAGGGGTAGAGTTTGTGCGAGCTTGCTACAGGAGAGAAGGGATAGGTGGACAAGGTTGTCTGGGCACACTCTGCCCAGTGGGTTGGGAACTTTGAGGAGCTTCAGGCACCCCATCTTCCTGGTTGCCTACTCAGCTCCGAGGTCCCCCACTGTGACACCCACCCTGCTGCACCTTCTTCCTGGCCTATGTGCACTTTATTTTACAAGATACTTTATATCACTACCTATGCTGTTTGTGTAATTAGAAGGTAATATTAATATGGTTTTAAAATAAGAAGGATTCAATCCTGGCTAGTCCATGTAAAAAGTCCTGAGCTGAAGATCATAAAAGCATACTGGCACAAAACTGAACAATTTTCCTTAATAAAAATTTTAAGATTTCAAACATATTTCATTTTTTAATTTTTTAATTTTTAAAAATTTTTTATTAAGGCATTACCAATACATACTCCTATGAAGGTTCCACATGAAAAAACAATGCGGCCACCACATCCACCCACACCATCAAGTCCCCACCCACACCCCAATGCAGTCACCGTCCCTCAGTGTAGTAAGAAGCCACAAATTCACTATTTGCCTTCTGTGTGCTACACTGTTTTCCCCGTGACCACCCACACCACGTGTACTAAACAAAATACCCCTCAATCCACTTCTCCCTCCCTCCCCACCTGCCCTCCCACACCACTCCCCTTTGGTAACCACTAGTTACTTCTTAGAGTCTTCTAGTCTGCTGCTACTTTGTTCCTTCAGTTCTGCTTCGTTGTTATACTCCACAAATGAGGGAAATCATTTGGCACTTGTCTTTCTCCGCCTGGCTTATTTCACAGAGCATAATTTCCTCCAGCTCCATCCATGTTGTTGCAAATGGTAGGATTTGTTTCTTTCTTATGGCTGAATAGTAAGTATTCCACTGTGTATATGTATCACCTCTTCTTTATCCATTCATCTACTGATGGACACTTAGGTGGCTTCCATATCTTGGCTATTGTAAAAAGTGCTGCAATAAACATAGGGGTGCATATGTCTTTTTTAATCTGACAAGTTGTATTCTTTGCCTAAATTCCAAGGAGTGGGATTCCTGGGTCAAATGGTATTTCTATTTTTAGTTTTTTGAGGAACCTCCATATTGCTTTCCACAATGGTTGAACTACCTTACATTCCCACCAGCAGTGTAGGAGGGTTCCCCTTTCTCCGCATCCTCGCCAGCATTTGTTGTTCTTAGTCTTTTGGATGGTGGCCATCCTTACTGGTGGGAGGTGATATCTCATTGTGGTTTTAATTTGCATTTCCCTGATAATTAGTGATGTGGAGCATCTTCTCATGTGTCTGTTGGCTATTTGAATTTCTTCTTTGGAGAACTGTCTCTTCATATCCTCTGCCCATTTTTAAATCAGGTTATCTGTTTTTTTTTCTTGGTGTAGAGGCGTGTAAGTTCTTTATATATTTTGGATGTTAACCCCTTGTTGGATATGTCATTTACAAATATATTCTCCCATACTGTAGGATGCCTTCTTGTTCTGTTGATGGTGTCCTTTCCGTACAGAAACTCTTTAGTTTGATGTAGTCCCATGAGTTCATTTTTGCTTTTGCTTCCCTTGCTCGAGGAGATGCGTTCAGGAAGAAGTTGCTCATGCTTATATTCAGATTTTTGCCTATGTTGTCTTCTAAGAGTTTTATGGTTTCATGACTTACATTCAGGTCCTTGATCCATTTCAAGCTTACTTTTGTGTATGGGGTTAAACAATAATCCAGTTTCATTCTCTTGCATGTAGCTGTCCAGTTTTGCCAACACCAGCTGTTAAAGAGGCTGTCATTTCCCCATTGTATGTCCATGGCTCCTTTATCATATATCATTTGACCATATATGGTTCGGTTTATATCAGGGCTCTCTAGTCTGTTCCATTGTTCTACGGGTCTATTCTTGTGCCAGTACCAAATTGTCTTGATTACTGTGGATTTGTAGTAGAGCCTGAAGTTGGAGAGCATAATCCCCCCAGCTTTATTCTTCCTTCTTAGGTTGGCTTTGGCTCTTCGGGGTCTTTTGTGGTTCCATATGAATTTTAGAACGATTTTCTCTAGTTCATTGAAGAATGCTGTTGGTATTTTGATAGGAATTGCATTGAATCTGTAGATTGCTTTAGGCAGGATGGCCATTTTGACAATATTAATTCTTCCTATCCATGAGCAAGGGATGTGTTTCCATTTATTGGTATCTTCTTTAATTTCTCTCATGAGTGTCTTATAGTTTTCAGAGTATAGGTCTCTCACTTCCTTGGTTAGGTTTATTCCTAGGTATTTTATTCTTTCTGATGCAACTGTGAATGGAATTGTTTTCCTGACTCTCTCTCTGCTAGTTCATTGTTAGTGTATAGGAGTGCCATAGATTTCTGCATTTTAAGTTTGTATCCCACAACTTTGCTGAATTCAGATATTAGATCTAGTAAGTTTTGAGTGGATTCTTTAGGGTTTTTTATGTACAATATCAAGTCATCTGCAAACAGGGACAGTTTAACTTCTTCCTTGCCAATCTGGAATGCCTAAGATTTCAAAGATATTTTAAAAGGAGTAACTTCCTCAGTATGTCCATTTAATGCTGCACCCTCTATTATCTAGAGTCCTGTACAGTGCCAATGTAATATACCCCACATTCTGGGAAGCACTGCTATCACTGGCAGAACAGACACACTGAACTTTTTCTCTCAGTGCCATCTGCCACCATCTAGAACCAAGATGTGATTCATTCGTAAAAACCCACTGTAACTTTACCTCGATAACTTCATCTATGGCAGTAAACCAATGTAAGTATGTAAGTTTTAGTCTTACAATGTTTGTTTCCCTCATTCTCCCGAAAACTCTCAGAATCCCATGGAACATAACTGCTGGCTGAGCTGCATCCACTGCTTGCCTATTAGCATAACTATACCCTCTTGCTATTACTCTCCTTTTTCAACTACTGCTATTAAGCCTTTTTTTCTTTCATTATAACCCTCAGAATTGATTTCACCTTTATATTCATTATTGTTCATTTATAATCAGCTTTTGAATGCATGCTGATTATTCTTAAATTTCAACATCATACTACTGAAGAAAAACAGTGCTTGGTGTTATGCTTCTGATTACAAAATCAGCTGGATTAAGTTATGTAACTGTTTTTTTAAAGGCCTGTATTGCAAGTTTTAAAATATAGCTTTTTTTGTTCAACCTTGGACGAGGTGTCTGAATAAAGAGAACAGTTAAGAACTGGGTGAGATCAAAAAATAATGAGGTTTCTTGATTTTTTTTCATTTAAGCAAAATAAAAAATGCCAGAATTGACAGAGCTCAATAAGTAAGTCCCTGTATTTATTCTAGTTTCTTCCTACTGTTCAAAATATTTCTAGAATTCCTATTTGGGAAGTGGTATCAAATCCTGTGCTCTATTCCTTGGAATATTCTTCTCAACTGCAACTCTTCTTGCTTTAAATTGATTTCACTTCCAGCAATGGCCAAAGCTTCTCAAATCCAGCACTGATGAATAAGGTAATCAAAAACAATGGTTGGATACAAAAACAAGTATCTGAAGCATAAGGTAAGACAACTCATGATCATGGTTTATGCGCTAGCTTTCCAAGCAGCTATGCAAGAAGATACACATCTCTAGGAAACTCTTAGGGGCTCCCAACAGAGTCGAGGTGGAAAAGGTCAAGATGAGCCAAGCAGCTTGCAATCCACACAGTGGCAAAAGGCATAGCATTCACTTCCTAGGTCTACCAGAACAAAGTACCACAGACTGGTCGGCTTAAACAACAGAAATTTATCATCTCACAGTTCTGCAAGTTAGAAGTCTAAATCAAGGTGTCCACAGAGTTGGCTTTTCTGAGGCTGTGAGGGAGAGTAGTCCATGCCTCTCTCCTGGCTTCTTGTCATTTGCTGGCAATCTTTGGCACTTCACAGCTTGTGGAAGCATCACTGTGATCTCTTCATGTTCCGATGAACATGTTCTCTACCTGCATCTCTAAGCCTAAATTTCCCCTTTTTATAAGGACAACAGTCATACTGGATTAAAGCCTAAACTAATCACCTCATTTTAACTTGATTACCTCTGTGAAGACCCAATCTCCAAATAAGGTCACATCCTGAGGTACTGCAGGGTTAGGCCCTCAAGGTACATATTTTGGAGGGGATATTCTTCAACCCATAATAGGCACAAGTGCAGAGACCAACCTGAGTGGCATCCATCCCAAGGAGTTATGCAGGACAATGGCTGTGACAGCAGGGAAGTTGTTTAAAGCCTCTGAACCACAGTTTGGTCCTCTGTAAAATGGACTTAGTGCTGGCAGTAAGAAAGCCTACCTCCTAGGGTTGCCATGAGGACTCAGCAAGATCATTCTCTTCACGGGCACAGCAGCAGGCTTGGGGCACAGAATGTGATTGATGCAGGTCAAGTGTCTACTTCTGCATGTGTCCAACTTCAAGTCATCCAAACAGACACTGCTAACAGCCACTGGGTAGGCGGGCCCAAGAGAAACAATACAGCTCTATTCCAGAGGGTACTGGGAAGCCCTCTTGAACACCAAACCCCTCTCACTGTAATTGCCCACTTCATACTGGTCTCCACCAGTCTAGGCTGTACATTCCCTAAAGGTAGGAAGTGTCTCACAGGCCAAAGCTTCCTACCAAACCACCATCTTCTGGGCTGAATGGTGCACCTACTGTGCATTTGACAACTATCCACTGGAAGAATAAAAGAATATGAATATTTAATAGAAACATTAACAGTAAGAGTATTTCTTTAACAAGCATTTTAGACAGACAGGAAAAACAGAAAACATACCCATATTATACACCAGACAACATTTCTACTCAAGTGAACATTAACATAAAATATAAGTTCATTGTACCCCATGTTCATAGCAGCATTATTCACAATGGCTAGAAGATGGAAGAAACCCAGTGTCCACTGACCAATGAGAGGATAAACAAAATGTTTTATATATATATACAATTGAATATTATCCAATCATTAAAAGGGAAGAAATTATGACACATGCTACAACATGGATGAAACTTGAGGGCATTATGCTAAGTGAAATAAGACAGTCACAAAGGACAAATATTGTATGAGTCCTATTATATGAGGTACCTACAGTAGTCAAATTCATGGAGACAGAAAGCAGAATGGTAGTTTCCAGAGAGTAGAGGGAGGGAAAAACGTGAAGTTAGTGTTTAATGGGTACAAGGTTTCAGTTAGGGAACATAAGAAAGTTCTGGAAATGGATGGTGCTGATGGTTGCACAATGTGAATGCACTTAATGCCACAAAAAGGTTCACTTAAAAATGATTAAAATGGTAAACTGTATGTTCTGTATATTTTTCTACAGTAAAAAAGTAAACAATTAAAAATTTTTAAATAAAAAGTATACACATTCATATCTGTAGTACCTTTAGAAACTTGGGAAGTAAAAACAAGGTTTCAGAGAGACATAAAAGAAAACTGGTGGTCCAAACTTTGAATCAAAAAAGATCCTTTGCACACAGAAATCTGTTGCTTTCCTATACCCTAACGATGAACTAACAGAAAGAGAAATCAGAAAAACAATTCCATTCACAACTGCATCAAAAAGAATAAAATACCTAGGAATAAACCTAACGAAGGAAGTGAAAGACCTATACTCTGAAAACTACAAGACACTCCTAAGAGAAATTAAAGAGGACACTAACAAATGGAAATTCATCCCATGCTCTTGGCTAGGTAGAATAAATATTGTCAAAATGGCTATACTACCTAAAGCAATCTACAGATTCAATGCAATCCCTATCAAAATACCAACAGCTTTCTTCAATGAACTGGAACAAATAATTCTAAAATTCATATGGAACCACAAAAGACCCCGAATAGCCAAATCAATCCTGAGAAGGAGGAATAAAATGGGGAATTATGTTCCCTGACTTCAAGCTCTACTACAAAGCCACAGTAATCAAGACAATTTCGTACTGGCACAAAAACAGACCCACAGACCAGTGGAACAGAATAGAAAATCCAAACATTAACCCAAACATATACAGTCAATTAATATTTGATAAAGGAGCCTTGGATATACAATGGGGAGATGACAGCCTCTTCAGCAGCTGGTGTTGGCAAAACTGGACAGCTACATGTAAGTGAATGAAACTGGACTACTGTCTAACGCCATACACAAAAGTCAACTCAAAATGGATCAAAGACCTGAATGTAAGTCATGAAACCATAAAATTCTTAGAAAAAACATAGGCAAAAATCTCTTGGACATAAACATGAGCGACTTCTTCATGAACATATCCCCAGGCAAGGGAAACAAAAGCAAAAATGAACAAGTGGGACTATATCAAGCTGAAAAGCTTCTGTACAGCAAAGGACACCATCAGTAGAACAAAAAGACATCTTACAGTATGGGAAAATATATTCATAAATGATATATCCAATAAGGGGTTGACATCCAAATTATATAAAGATCTCATGCACCTCAACAAACATAAAGTAAATAATCCAATTAAGAAATGGGCAGAGGACATGGATAGACACTTCTCTAAATAAGAAACTCAGAAGGCCAACAGGCACATGAAAAGATGCTCCACATTGCTAATCATCAGAGACATGCAGATTAAAACCACAATCGAGATATCACCTCACACCAGTGAGGATGGCCAACATCCAAAACACAAACAACAACAAATGTTGGCAAGGATGTGAAGAAAAGGGAACCCTCCTACACTGCTGGTGGGAATGCAAATTAGTTCAACCATTGTGGAAATCAGTATGGAGGCTCCTCAAAAAACTCAAAATAGAAATACCATTTGACCCAGAAATCCCACTCCTAGGAATTTACCCTAAGAATGCAGCAGCACAGTTTGAAAAAGACAGATGCACCCCTATGTTTATTGCAGCACTGTTTACAATAGCCAAGAAATGGAAGCAACCTAAGTGTCCATCAGTAGATGAATGGATAAAGAAGAGGTGGTACATATACACAATGGAATATTATACAGCCATAAGAAGAGAACAAATCCTACCATTTGCAACAACATGGATGGAGCTAGACAGTATTATGCTCAGTGAAATAAGCCAAGCCGAAAAAGACAAGTATCAAATGATTTCACTCATATGTGGAGTATAAGAACAAAGAAAAAACTGAAGGAACGAAACAGCAGCACACTTACAGAACCGAAGAACGGACTAATAGTTACCAAAGGAAAGGGACTGGGGAGGATGGGTGGGAAGGGAGGGACAAGGGGGAAAAAGGGGCATTACGATTAGCAGACGTAATGTTGAGGGGGCACGGGGAGGGCTGTACAACTCAGAGAAGACAAGTAGTGACTCTATAGCATCTCACTACGCTGATGGACAGTGACTATAATGGGGTTGGTGGGGGGGACCTGATGAAGGGGGTAGCTTAATCACCATAATATTGTACATGTAATTGTAGATTAATGATACCAAAATAAACTATTAAAAAAAATTCCTTTGCTACTTCCGTCAACACACCAAAATGTAATTACAAAAACACTGCTTGGCATTCATAATTAATTTTCCTTAAATTATGACAATGTTGCTTATTTGAAACTTGAAAGTTCCAGGAAAAGGATTCTCTCTGACCTATTAAAAAAGACTTTGAAGAATGTTGGAGTAAAATAGGTTCATCCTGGAGCACAGAACAAAATAACTTCAAGAAATAAATATTGTATTTCATGGATTACTGTAAATATACCATTATTGATATACTGCCAATTTTAAGAGAAATGAAAGGCCATACTCACTTGGGGCCCTTTAATGGAAAAGAAAATTTAATAATTTGCTCTCATCTTTATCTAAAGGTTAACTCTGTAAGTTTTCCCCCCACATTAAAATTATATTTTATGTAAAATAGTTATAAAATCAATTTTATACCACTCATAAAAGGCTCACCATAAATCTATATCAAACAAAAAAGAAAGCATCTATTAACTCACATGTCCTGCTAGGAGTTTTGGATTTGTCTTGCAAAAGTTTTTCCAATCCTAAAAGCACCCTGTGATACAGCAATCATAATAAGACATACATATTTGATCGTCATCCCAGGTCCTAGTACAGAGCTCCTAAAATCCTTGGAATGTCCTAAAATATAATAATGCTGTCTTTATTATGTTAATGATGCAACTTTTGGAAAATCCCTAGGAAACCCACAGATGGGGGCTGGTTGCCAGGGGAAATCACCCAAGTGTTTAGAGGGTTGGAATTTTCAAGTCCCACCCATCTACTTCCAGGGAGAGGAGAGTGACTGGAAATTGATATCAAAAGTTCAATCACATGGCCATTGATTTAATCAATTGTGGCTATGCAGTGAGGACTCCATAAAAATCCCTGAGCTACGAATCTGGGAAAGTGGTAAGCTCGATGAGCATGGACACTCCACAACCCTCCCATATACCTTGCCCTAGTCCTCTCTTACATCTGGCTATTCCTGAGTTATATTCTTCTATAATAAACTAGTAATCTAGTTAGTAAAATGTCTCTCTAAATTCTGTGAGCAGCTCTAGCAAATTAACTGTACCCAAGGAGGGGGGTCATGGGAACCTCCAAGCTGTAGCCAGTTGGCCAGAAGCACAGGTAACAACCTGGACTTGAGACTGGCATCCAAAGAAGGAACAGTCTTGTAGGACTGAGCCCCTAACCTACAGGATCTGATGGTATCTCCCAGGTAAACAGTGTCAGAATTGAGTTGAATAATAGAACACACAGCAGTGAGAATTGCTTGATGATGCTGAAAAACTCAGACATGAATGGATGTCAGAACCTACAGCCTTAGGCTCAGACTCTGGAAGGAGCAGTCACAGGACTTCGGCCTCCATTTCAAACCTACCTATTCAACAACCAGCCTTTCAATCCTTCTTTATCGTTTTAAATTAGGATGATCTGTTTACAACTCCACCATCTCAAAACTTATCTAGTTTTCCTAATTAGTCAAATAGTACATTAATTTCTTCATACTAATTATGAGAAAGTTAAAAACTGAAAAATTCATTTTTCTTTTCCCTGTATTACTGGTTTTCAATTTTAATGATATACCACTTGTAAAAAGTTCTGGATCTTAACAAAGAATTATTCACCATTAGTAGCTCATTCCCTTAATCAAAAATAATTAATAACTCTCAGCTTTCTTTATATTATTTATTAAAGACTTATAAAGCCCTAAGGCTGGAATGCGAGTGTATATTAAATATGGATTACCTCTCCTTGTTTTCGAAGGTAAGTTAACCCAAGTAAGTCCAGCTGTTATTAACACAGCATCTCCACAGCAACTATGAGAGCACAAGCAGAAGACTGTGACATCACACAAGATAGTTTCCTTATAAAAATATGGAGATGTCTATCAATAAGAGGAAAATTGTAATATTTTCTGGTAAAGCTAAAATGCTGGTCTCTACTTCAGTTAGTGCTGAATACAAGAAAGTCCTTTTCCTAAGAGATTTCATTTCATTCTTCCACTCCTGAGCACATACAAGGTGCCATAGGGGGCCTCTATCTCTCCTCTGTACTGCCCACCTTGACTCCTGTGATTCCCCACTTTGCACTTACATGGCTTGTCACCCTTGCAGCAAGTCATGGTGTTGAGAGGACTTAGGAGGAAGGTGGAGAAAACACTGAAGGCTCTTTATGGAAATAAAGCTTTTCTGATTATAGTTAATGACAATAACACCAAAACCAATTAACTAATATGTATCGATCATTTAGGACACAGTGCTAAGATGGTAGGCACGAATAAGCTCAGTTAATCCTCAATATAAGTCTGAGAGGTAAATACTGAAACTTCCCATTTTGCAGATGAGGAAATTGAGGCACAGGTAATTTCATCAAACTTAACAATCAGCAACTTTTGCACTTCTATGAACCACTGGGAAAACCAGCCAACCAATCTATAACACAAGTGTAAAATACACCAGGCTTTCAAAGATGCTGAAATATGAAAAAGAAAACATGTGACTCTTACCATAATGTGTTATTTTCACAAGATCACAAAATTACTGTGTTGAAATCAAGATTTGAACTCAGACAGTCTGGTTCCAGTCCTGGTTGATGCCTATTATCCTGATATCATTATTAAAAGAGTTCCCTTTGGCCCTCAAACATGCTGCAGTTTTAAGGATAAAATATAGGGCCTTCCTGCTCATGGTCGGAGTGAAATGAACCCAGCCTCGCGGTCCCAGCTGACTGCACCAGGAATTAATGGAGTCAGCAGCCTCTGCAGGAGGCCTGGAGGAAGCCCTGCTCAGGAGTGGTGGCAAAAAGACCCAAACAAATCCTCTTTGGGAAGCATAGAGTGGAGGTGAACCTAGAGAAATTGGGTTATTTCAACTCAGAATATTTTTGCAAAGCTGAGGAAGTATTCCAGACCTGAATGAAGCCTATTGTCTACATTTGTCTCAGAAGCGCTCACTTGGCTATTTGGATGGATGAACTGACTTCCCATGACATCCTCTTCTCCCACTTCATAATTCTTGCCTGATAATTACTTTTCATTGTGAACACAAGAAAATTATCTAAAACAAGGCCCACTACCATCACCTTAAACTCTGGTAAATTAGTCCAGCTCAGACCAGAAAAGTGAGTAATAACAGAATCTTCAGAAATCTGGAAATGTGAGAAAGGAAACAAAGCAACAATGAACAGGAGAACTTGGAGAAAAGAAGATAGGTTAGCAGCAGTTCCTGAAGCACAGAAAATGTAACCATATTTTAAATGGATCAGGTCACCCCAGCAAACCATACCCAGAGCCCTGCTACTCGAAGGGACCACAATGCTGCTCCTCTCTCCAAGGCCTCCCCACACCGGCCACAGGTGGCAGAACAGAGGGAGACACCCTACCCAGACCCAGCGCATCTTTCAGCTGCCCAGTGACCTAAACCTGAGTGCCAAAGGATGAGCTAGACCAGTGAGATGTCCTTGTGACTATAAGAACTAAAATAACATCCTGGCAGACAGAGCTGGACAATGGATAGGTGGCAGGGGTCTGTAGCAGATGTGGGAACAAAGTTATGTGTAGATAAAAGTTATAAAGAAGTGTTACCATGAGTACAGTTACAGAAAATGCACATAGAAGGCAGCAGCAAGGAAGATTAGTCTTGAGTTTTAGTATACATTCCCTTCAATAAACCTTTTTTTCCCCCTTGAAAAAGTCTGAGTAGGTCTTTCTTTCAACCAAAGAAGCCTTAGGAAGCAACTGCATCATCCACATAAGTCTGGGAACACAGAAGAAAATAACTAATCCAGACTGCAGCATTCCAATAGGGCCCAGAAGGCCATCAGTGTCAGACAAGGTAGGCATGGGACTTGGGAAAACTCTTCACTGCATTCAAGTTTAGAAACCTGCACTTTGTAGGACTGGCACATTTATGGGTCTTTCTATTTCTCTTCTTTTATTTGCCTGTTCTTTTTCTGAGGCCATAACATCATTTCCAGAGAACACTTGGACACAGGGACAGAGTACATGGTTCCATGAGCAAAGATAAGCAGGATGTTTTATAACTAGAGTAGCTCCTGACACCCTCTCTGCTCAGGGAGGGTAAGCAGTCTTTTATCACCTTTTTGCTTTATGGCAGAGGATAAGAGAAGCCTGCTATGAGGACTCAACAGGGAAATCATGAGTCCTGTCCAGTCTATTTCCTTAATAATGTCAGTCTTCCTTATTCTATCCCCAATGCCACCAGTTAGTTCATTTTAGTTTGGGTGACTATGTATCAATTTTCTAAGGGACTGTGTTGGTTTCTGTTACACCTGTTGTCCTGGTATGATGATTTACAGTGCTCATGTTCACTCTCAAAGCATCCTGACTTGGCAATAAAATACATGGCCACTCTAATTTTGGTTCAAGCCCCATTTTCTCCCATTTTATGTACCATTGGAGAAAAAAAAACCCTGCCAATCAATAGCACAAGTGTACAAACACATCCAGTTTTCAGAAATGTGAAAAAGAAAAAAAAAGGAGCCTTATAATAAAATATGTAATTGCCACAGATCACAAGAATAATCAGCGTTGAAGGCAGCTTTATAGCTCAATGCTCCCCATCAACCTGCACATGGCAGTCCTCCTGAAATTCTTTAGTGCCCTCGAGTCACAACCCCGGAACTAAGAAAAATGGAAATGCAGCAAGTACATAGAGAAATGAAGAGGGGTAGAAAAAGATGCCAGACCTCCATCCCATCCCAAGTCACAGGACCCAGATTTACACAGACCTATTCCTTCTGCTTTGCCATTTCTCCAATACCAATTCACATATTACATCAATTCCCTCCAATTTTAAAATAAAAGTAAACTTTAGAAGGAAATGTTAGAAAACTAATTAATCCTTCATGACTACTGCCTAAGTGCTATTCTTTTGGAATATTTCTAGAAAGGGGCAAAAGCTGGCCACGTTATCAGCACACTGATCAAAGTCTGAAATCAGACTACCAGGAAGCTCCATCCTCCACTGCCACCTCCCAAAGTCCACCCTGAAAAGACAATGCAACTTCACAATTTCTCCAGCATTCCTAAAACCCTAAGGGCGTGCTCTACACTGAGCAGTTAGTGAAGGGCATGTGCTGGTTGCCTTTTGGTACATGCTGTGACTACAGTCTATTCTTTAAATGTCCCCACACCTCAAATCTTTGATGCAAATGATGTTCAGAAACTATTGCTATTAAGTCAACACCAAGATGTGCAAAAGTTTCTGGAATGAGCAACATGCAGCATGGTACAACTGAGCTCCCCATGAAACCCTCCCCACCGCCACCCTGGACACCACCAGACCTTTTCCCCATCTGTGGAACAATGAAGATAACCAGGGCCTGGGAGGCAGACTATCTGAGCCTCAAGTTCTTCAGATGTAAACTTAGAATAAGCACCTCTGTCTCGCATAGTTGATGCAAAGATTAAGTGAAATAAAACATTGAAACACCAAGCCAATGCCTAATCCTGAGACAGCAGCAAACAATAACTATGTATGAAATCTGGGAAAGGAAAACTATTGTAGCTCTGTTAATCCTCCAAAAATGTGAGTAAATTGAGCTTCGAATTCACTGCAAGAGAAATAATCATTGTGAGCCCACCATCTAATCATAAAGCCAAGTATCATATACAGCATCTTATTTAACCCTGGTAACCATCTGTGAGAATTACCCCCTTTCAGAGAACAATAAATTGAGGTTAAGTCAAGTTCAATAATCTGCAGAGCGAGAACCTGGCAGACCCAGAGCTTGAACTTAGTTTTATTTGAACACAGAACTCACACTCTCTTCTCTTATTACCATTTCCCAGACTCAGAAGCCAGGGAAGGAGGGTGTCAGATAAGAGCCTCAAGTGCAGTGCTGACTGGTGCACACAAGTCAGCTCAAGCCCAAATGATGAAAGGTGCCTGTCATTCCAGGGCAAAGAGATGGGGAAAGGTAAGCAATTGGCATAACTCAATGGTTCAGCCCAAACAGGACACTGCACAATATAGCTTAATGTTTAAACAACAGAAGTGGCTTGTCAGCAGGAGGCGGGTGACCCTGGTACTGTGACTTTAAGCAAGTTACTATGAGGACCCTCCATGCCTGTGTTCACCCATAAGTAACACAGAGAGCACAATCTCCCTTGGAGTAATGTTGTAAGGGTTAAAGAAATAATGTGCAGCAATCACTTTGCATAGGGCCTGTCCCATACAAAATGAACAGTCCTATTATTATGAAAGCCCTTTCACAACTAGATTTTCTACAACCCCTTCCTTCCTTTCTTGCCTAAATTATCTGCATCATACCTCAACTTCTCCTGTTACTTACCTGCCTCTCCCATCTCTGCATACCCAACTCACTCATTTAGACCACAGAAACTTAATGAATACCTAGTTGGGCCAGCTGGGGAAACAGTATATAAGAAAAATCTTTGCCCTCAGAGTTTATATTCTTACATTTGTGAGAGAAGGAGGAAGACAGGCAATGAATAAACAAAAAACGCACAATAAGCCACCAGGTACAGTATTAAAAGTACAATTAAGTAGGTAAGGGGTAGAGAATAATCCCTGGGGAGAAGAGGTGCCAGATAAAATAATCAGGGAAAGCCCTGTCTGGACTTAATATTGAAGCACACAGCTGAATGAAGGAGAAAACAAGGCATGAAATCAGAAGGAACAGTGTTTTAGACACAGGGAACAGCAAGTACCCTGATGTGTAAAGAAGCACAGTGTCTTACAAGGTGAAGAATATAGTTCTACTGTAGCCCTCACAATGCTGTAGTAGAATTATTGGTTTACTTGCCAATTTTGCGCCTAAACCATAAGTCCCCTGAGCATAGGAGTAGTATGTACCTTCTTTCAGCATTCCAGCATTCATACAATACGTATTTTTTAAGTGCAATTCATGCCTAGCATTCTCTTAAATACTAGGTTTACAATGAAGAACTAAATCAAGAAAGCCTTTGCCTTCGGGGAGCTTAAAACAAATAGCATTGGGCAAAAATTAAGTGCTCAGAAAAGATTTACTAAATGAACAATATTTGCTTGATTTGTAGTTATACAGTCATGCCAAGTTCTGGGTTTTCTACACCCCATCCTTTCTTTCTCATTTTTCTAAAAGATCACCATCAGCCCTCAACTTCTGTTATGTACCTGCCTCTCTCTTCTCCATACCAAATTGTTACGAAGGTCACCAACAATCTCCCCATGATCTCTCTCCCCTCTGCCTTTGCATGCAGCCCACTCCACCTGGAATGCCCTCACCACCTCCAGCTTCTTCACCAGACTAACTCTGGTATTATTTTCCAAAATTTCATTAGTATATTGATTTTACCATTTGCTCAAATGTGTACAAATCTCTCAAGTTCTTCAGGCAAAATGTTTCCATCAATTAACAGAACATGATGCATCAGGTGGCAATTCCAAACTGAGTGGTAAAGAGAGCTGAAGGACAAATGATCTGTTATTTATGTAATTTTTTTTCACCTCCCCAAAATGTGCAATACTTCAATGACTTTCTGGGCAGGATGGGGCTGGGATACAAATTCTCACTCCTATGGGTCCGTGCATTCTATTACTCAGCTATAAGAGAAATGTTTTATTTACAGAAAAAAAAAATTGGGGACACTGAAAGGTCTTCCCCACACAGAGGGTCAATAGTTTAGCATCTAATTTATTTTAGATGGATTTCCTTTTCTAACAGCAGAAATTGCAGCTGTACTTCATTAAAAAAATTATTATTCTAGGCAAGGCAGATATAGGTTACGTCACAGCTTCCAAAGCAGCCTCCACAGCCTCATTTAGCTGATAAGAACTTGCACATGACCTTTAGTCCTTTACTTCTGAAAGCCAGGTATCCATCTTTCTACACCCACTTTCAGAAAAGCAGAAAATAAAGGTGGAGCCATCCATTTTGAACTGCAGGGGCACAGGTTTAAGCAGTTTTCTTCAACAATATACATTCCTCTCTGAGCTCCTGGACAGAAGCTCTGGGCTTTGTAGAGAACCAGAGAATGATGCTAAAGCCGGGAGCCTGGGAAGCAGTGTTTCCAACAATGTCTGTGCTTCTCTTACAACAGAAGAGCTTGGGGAACTTCATCCACAGCGATTATGAAAGGGAAATGTACTAAAAGACAACAATACCAAGCTTAGATTACTATCAAAGTTTTAAACTCGGTGCCCTCAGCCAAGATTTCCTCTAAGACCAATAGACCCCACTTTATCTACATGAAAAGAGCTGGTTGGACTATACGCTTGGTTCCTGGACACTATATACTATTTCCAAATCAAAAAAAACTATTTTCATCTTTTAAGCCTGGCATTTCTGTCCCCACCCTGCTCACGCTGTGCCTTGCCGTAACATATAACCACAGCCAACTGTTCTCCTGGCTATTTGGATATGGCAACATGGTCCATGGGTCTGTGAAAAAGGCACCTAACAATGGTTGTCTTTCCTGGAGTGCTGAGTTCACTGAAAAACATTCCCCTAAAGTTTCAAGGCCAGCCTCAATCTATAATAGGGAGTATACAGTGCAGTAATTAAATACCTGGTTTTCAGCAGCCAGAACTGGGATTCAGACCCAGTTGTTTTGTACTAGCTGAGTAACTTGGGGCAAGTCACTTAACCACCTTTAAGCTCTTTAAAACTCCTATCAGACCTCTTTATCAGATTACTACTTGTACTACCACCTTCTCCCACTTTAATGGGGCTCATTCCCACCTCAGGGCCTTTGTGCCAGCTGTCCTCTCTGCCTAATACACTCTTCCCCAAAGTTTCACCTGGCTGGCTACTTTTCATTACTCAGATCTGAGTTCAAATGTCAAAAAGTCACCTCCAGGATCTCATAAAAAACATAATGTTGAGTATGTAAGTGCATATTGTGTAATTCCATTTACAGAAAGTACAAAAAAGAACAAAACCAGTGTATGGTAGTGTAAGTAAGGGGACTAGTTACCGTTCTTGGGGGTGGAGGTAGTGACAGGAAGGAGCACCAGAGGTCCCTCTAGGTTGCTGCTAAATTATTAGTTTCTTGATCTGGATCTGGTTACCTGGACATGTTCAGTCTGAAAGCTCATCAAGCTGTTCACTTACAATAACTACATTGTTAGTACAATAGGAAAACTAAGCCAAAACGAAAAAACCAACTTGTCAAATTGTCAAATATCTAAAAGGGAGTAGGAAGGCACAGCAAGTGAATTAGATGGACCACAGGCTAAGAAGCATCCCACAACTTCAAAAGATTTCTTTACAAGTCCCAAGCAATACCCACCTATTTTTATTGCCAATTGTAAGATGTTTATAAAGAAAAAATCACAATGTGTCAGTGGTGCTAGCTGGATGTTATATAGTTACTACTAGTACGCAGGCTTACATTCTGATGTATTTTCACGAAGAGCTCTACACTAATCAAGCAACAGCCTGGTATAGTGCAAATTTAAACATAAACCTTTATTCTATAATCAGCTCTGTCACAAACTCTCTTTACAACCTTGAACAAGTCTTTAAACTTCTTTAGGCCTCACTTTATCTACATGAAATGAGCTGGTTGGACTAGACTCTTGGTTCCAGTTCCTGGACACTATGTACTATTTCCAAATCAAAAAAACTACTTTCATCTTTTAAGCCTGGCATTTATAGGAAACCACATCATCCACAAGTATGTAAACCAGGACTACCAAATGGAGTGAGGATCCTTCTACCCAGTCAAACCAAGGGTATCTATCCTGAACCAGATCTTCTGGAGTGTCATATTCAGGCTTTCAATTCTTGGTTAGGTAAAAAGCCCTGACCTACTTTAAACACTTGTATTTCCCTGCACAACAATTACTTCCTCTGCTTGAGTTTTCACTGCCCTGGGCCCCATGTTTCTCATCAATTCAAGTCTACACACAGCACCACAATTCTTGTTTTTTGTAACGCTTAAATAATAAATAGGACTTGATCACCTGGAGGTATTCTCTTTACTCTATTACAAGAGTTATTAGTGATTTTAATTAGACAAATCCACCATTCCTCTTGCTATCCCACCATGCTGTCAAGTACCTATTGAGGATATTACAGTAATACGTATTAACACCTTTTAAATTTACATTAACAAAAACAGAAATGTGAAGTCAGGAAATGAAAGCAAGGGAGAATTTAAAAACCTTGCAGATGTCATAACTAACCAAAACTTAGAGTAACTCAAAAAACTAGTAGCTATCTTTAAAATTTCCTTTTAAACTATACTATGCATATCCTGATTAAAACTGCATTGGTGATAATTTGCCTCTCATCGATTAAAAATGGGAAAATGGACATGGGCAATACTCTGCTGTGACTGTGCCCCACACCATCCTTTCTTTAAAAGGGAGAGAGATTATCTTTGGAGAGTAAATCGAGGGGTTGAGTAAGTTCTCCAAGTGTCATCACCAATTCATAACTCCCCAAAAGCCTTCTGCCTACTGCACTCTTGCCAACTGCAAAAGGTAAAATCCCAATAGGTATTCAGCATCCACCACTGGCCCACAAGATTTTATTCTCTCTAAACAAGGAAAAAAGTAGAGGGCCAATGCTCTGATGATGTGTTTTAGTGACTAATTTCTCACCGAAAGAAAGGAGAGGGTTTTGCGCTTTTCTCCATGGCCCCCGCATTTCACCAACTCAGACACCCCTGGAGTCTTCAAAAGCAGGCAACCTGCACAAAGCTCACCCCGGGAGGTGGGTCACTAACACCAGCTAGGCGGGGATGGTTTTCTAGGCATGTTCACGATACGGCCTAACAAATGCGCTCAGGGATAGCGACGTTTCATAAGCAGAACTGTCAAAGCAAGTAATAAAAACCTCAGGCTTCCAAAACCCGGTCGGAGGAACTTTTCCCAAACTTGCAGGCAGCTCCGGGCACGGTGCCAGGCGCCTTTTGCGAGAGTGACGGAACCGACTGCAGCGACTCCTGAGGGCCGGGTGACTCACACTCCGGGGCGGCCCGGGCTGTCGTCCGCCCTCGGTCCGGCCCCAAACGCGAGAGGGGGTGCGGGGTTCCCACGTGCGCCCCGGGCGCAGCTCCGCGCGTCGCCTCCACAGGTGTGGCTCCTCAGCGGCCGCGCACCGGGGCCGGGGGGCGCCCGGAGGACGAGGGGGCCAGGAGGGCGGGGACAGGCGGCCCTCGCCAGCGCTCTTCCTGCCACGGGGCCCGCTCACCTGGGACCCGGAGGCCAGGCGCGGGGGCCGGAGCGCCAGGTCTCTCAGAAGTTTCCCGGCCCGCGCTGCCACAGGGGACGCCATCTTAAACAGGAAACCCAGCGCCGGGGAGAGGCCGGAGCGCCGGCAGGGGCGGAGGGAGGCGGGCGCGGGGCGGGGCCCGGCCGAGGGGGAAGCAAGCCGCGCCACCGGGTACGCGACCTGCGCCCGCCGCGGGAGCACCTGGCCGCCTGCCCCGCCCGTCCGGCTCACGAGCGCTGCAGAGGCAGCCAGGCCCTCTGTTCTCTCTCTCCGGCCTCAAGTTCGCTGTTAGCATTCAGAGGCCCGGTGGCCCTGTCACTATGTTGCCCCCGGTTACAACTGTGACAGAAAAGCGGTCGTGGGGCCCAAACTGTACCGGAGAACAGACAGACAAGCGAATGCTAGCCATTAACCTGAGGGCTCAAGGGACCGGCCCACTGGGCTGGCGCCATCTAACAAAGACCTCAGGTCTAATCCGGGGGTCGCAGACGCTTGCCTAGGGAAGCAATGTTTGAGCAGAGGTTGAAGGAATAACGGGAGGCCCTCTATAACTTAGATTTTTTTTTCTTATCCTTAACCGAAGATCATTGCAAAGCTATTGAAGGATTTTAAGCCCAGTAATCACCGTTATAAGAACAGACATTGGAGTTTACTGACGCTAAGCATAGTACATGTGATAAAAATGACTATAGCACATATGCCTAATATTTGGCCAAGCACTTTACAAATATGAACTCAGTCTTCATAGCAACCTTTCCAGTAGGTACAAGTGTAAAATAAACATTTTGCAGAAAAGGAAACTGAGGCACAGCGAAGTTAAGTAATTTGTTCGAGGTCAGAGATCTGATAAGGAGTGGAAATGAGATCCAATAAAATGGGTTCATGCTTTCTCTTCAGACTATTCAACACCATTTTAGAGTTGTTTTTTTACTTATTCTTGAGCCTGTGATCATGAGGAAAGGTTCACTGTAATAGAACTATTGCTGCTAGTTTCCTTCCTTCCCTCCCTCTCTCCTTTTTTTCTTATTTTGACAAATCAATTACAGAAAAGTTGCAAGAATATTACCTCAAATGCCCAAATATCTTTTACCCAGATTAATCACTTACATTTCATCCCATTTCCCATCCTTAGTAGATACATAGATGCATGGATTGATAACCCACTTCTCATCACAATTTTACCTGTTAGATTTAACAGCCATTGATTATTGCTTCAATCAGGTATTATAATGACTGTGGCAAAATGGTTAATTGTCTAAGTCCATCTTTTTCTACATTTTTTTGTTTACATTCTTCTCTGAGAAGAGTTTTATCTTTTCCCACATTTCTTTTTTTACTCTTGTTTGCACTTGGAGCAATATGGACTCATGGGTTCCATTTTATTCAGAGCTAAACCTATGCTCTTCCCTATTACATATGCTCTGCTGCCTCTGAATGTGGATGGTCATTGACTCTGGATGGTCACTGACCACAGGTATCGTTCAAGGAGGTCCTACTGCTCTTCTCATTTTGCCAGAGAGAGACTCAGGCTGCAGAGAGGTTATGTAACTTGCCCAGAGTGACACAGCTTGGGATCAGACCCCAGAGCTGGAGGCTAACCACTCTCCTCCACATTCTCCCCTTGACATGAGTGCATCTGAAAGCCCACCTCATCCATCATTACTCTTACTGGGTCTCCTATGTAGCCAAGATGAAACAAAGACTCTTTTTAATGTTTGTAGACTGAATGTTTAGATTTGGTGGGAGCCTTGATGTTCTCAGGAGGAAGCCAACCACCTGTAGAATTAAATCAAAGGCTGTTTGTTCAGATATTTCTATGGTAAGGGAGTCAGCTACTATCACTTTTCTTTCAGCAGATCCTGGAAGGGGTTTGAAAGGAGAGTACATTCTATAAAAGGACTCTTAAGACTGTCTTTGATTGATGAGATATTCTATTAGGGAAGATTTTTGGAAGTGGAGTTGGGAGAGACTTTCTGATTGCCATTCAAGTACATATGACAGTCTTTGGCTCGCTATTTGCTATTACAGAACTGGAGACATTCCAGGTTAGGTAGCATTGTATGAGTTTTCCTGTTTCACTTGGAAGACTGCCTGGTACTCACCTTTGGGGCCCAAGTCTTGTGTCAGCAATTCCTCAATGACTTTACCCACATTCTCTCATTCTGCCTTCTCTGTGGCCATGGGGTTAGGAGAGATGGAGCAGAGGGGCACTGACACAGGATCTCCATCCAGTGCCTCAGGCTGGGCCAGGATTAGAGGAGGTATACATACAATAAAAATACATAGGATGAGTCACACTTACTGAGTTGCTCCTAAGACTTCTCCCTATTTTCTTTTTCTTTCTTTTTTGCAAATAGAAAGCTCTTTGAGATCAGGCATTCTACCAGAGTTCTGCATTGTGCTTTACTGAGACAAGCACTGGGTTTTCAGTCAACCGGGATTGGATTCACAACCCACTTCTACCCCTTACAAACCTGTGACCTGGGTAAGTACATACCTACTTCATAGGGTGGTAGTATGTACTCAATGAGATGTTTGTAAAAACCTTGCACAGAGTAGGGCCCTAATAAGTCTTATTTTTCTTCTTTTAATAGGTTCTTAATAAATATTTGTTTAATATCTAACGTGAAACATCAAAACCAGTCTGAGATGGGGCTTAGAAAGCCCCAGACACTTTGTAACTTATCTCAGTAGCACTCCAAAACTATGGAGATGTGTAAATGCTAAGTGAAAGTACCAAAAGTGTCTAAAGCAGTTTCCTCTAGGAAGAGAGTAGAGATCAGTGGCCAGGGAAACATTATATTTTTAAAGCTTCAAAAATACAGATTCCTAGACTCCTGTAGACCTAGTGAATCAAATCACATAGGCTGGGGTCTGTGGTCTACATTTTAAATAATCTTCTCTAGACCTTCCTTAGCTTGAGAACTAAAAAAGCAAACCAAACCATAGTGTCAAACTCTCAAGAAGTTTCCCGGTAAATCAAGACACTCCACTTTCCTCCATTGGATTCCTAAATGTAGAATGAAAAGCTGATAAATTGTAGATGTAGGTAACAACTGAACGCTGCTTTCAGAAAGCCTTCCTTAACACACTGGTACAAAAACCTTTCTCCCAAGGATCTAGGTCAGCTGCAACATGTAGAAGTGTTGGCTAAGGGTGAATAAACAGCTGTTCTATGCTTTTTCTTTATCAAACTTGCAATTATGGATTGCTTGAACAGTAACTATGTGGCCAAAGACAATAGCAGTATAGAAAGTATTTTGTACTGGCAGTATCAGATTGAAGCATAGAGATAGACATCAGATAAAGGGAGTTTAAGCCTTGATTCTGATTTAAAAGCTCCATGACTTTGCGCAAGTTGCACAGCCTCAATTATTTAATGTGTGTAAAGGGGATTATAATAATGCCTGCTTTGCCAAAGAGATGCAATGCGAAGTGCTTGAGATTCCAGTGGCTGTTATCCTCCAAGCCTTCTTAATTTAACTAAGAAATCCTTTTTCATGTTTGTTTCTTTAATATTTACATCTGTGAGTCTCAGTTTCCCCATAAGTAAAATGAAAGCCAAGTATGACAACATCTTATTTGAACTGGGAGTTAGCAATGTAGCCTTTCTCATGAAGTTCACATACATTGGAAGAAGTCCTAAAATTCCATGATGAAACTTTGGATTTAGAACACCCTGCCTACACTGTTTCTTACTCAGTTAATTGTTCCAGGAAGAAAAATAAAAACAGCAGTAGGCCCCCACACCTTCTCTTTCATCTGGCAGTACATGTTGGCAGTGAAATAATGTGCTCATTTTCATATCCACATTGATTACTCCAGGGGCCCTGGTTTGCAAAGCGGCATGCCATAAAGCCTAGCACAGGATTAGTACATCTAGCAGTTCCAATGGTTGTTTATCATTACCTTTTCATTTAAGCATAAAAGCCACTTGACAAATACAAACTCATTATAACCAGCCGAACTGAATAGAATTTTTAAAGAAACAACCCTAATTTTCATGAATAATGTATTTGAGTTCATGTCAGAAATAAAGATCAGTATTACAATGATTACAAAGGGCATTTGTGGATTTTGTTTGGTTATTTGTTTTTTTAATGGACAACAGATTTCTTGAATTTACAGATGAAGAAACTTTGGCCTTTCATTATGTATGTAGGTAATAGTCTGTTTCTGTTTGTGACAGCCATTTGAACCAATGCTTCAATTGTGTTATTTTCCAATGGCACAGAAATAACTTCCATTGTGCTAAAGTTATTTTTCCCCTATTCGATAATGCATTAAAATCATTGATTTTGATGGCATTTCTCAGCAGCTTATTTAAATTATAAGGTGTCCAGTAGAAAAAAGATGTAAAACTCAAATATTTCCTCTGACAAAACTGCAGTGGCTCTAGAGAAATTCTATCTATATCCTGGAGAGGATTCAGGGGAGACAAGTTTAGAGCAATGGTAACAAGGTCAAAGTCAAGATGAAAAAGAAGGAAGAGTAAGGAACATCATAAACCTAGAGAAGGAGCAGTCAGGGGCAACATCAGCAGAAAAGATAAAATGTGGAGAACAAGATGTAAGGATAGAAATAAGGGCAATGACATTCTATTGGCAGGGAGTTTGCAGATGATGAAGAAGATGGTAAGACCAATGACGAATATTTATACAAAGGACAGTAGAAGGGGATGGACTGAAAGAGAAAAATGGCACCAGACTCTGGGAAAGAAGTACCCTTCAGAAATAAAACCTGCATTCCCACTGCAATCAGAAGTTATGGAATTTAGCACTTTCAATATTAAGACATCCTTCTTTTAAATACTAAAATAAAAATTAAAGGAGCATTCCATTTCGAATGTCCTACATTATTAAGAAGGAAGCAGTCACAGCAGTGGTCTTAACAGAATCCTTTTAGGAGGTTTTTTAAAAATGCCTTTGGAGCCATAATCACCAGAGGTTCTGCTTCGGTAAGTGTATCTTGGGGCTCAGGGATCTGCATTTTATAAGTAACTCTCCCACACACTTGTCTTTTTTGTAGGTGGTCCGTGGCTCATGGTTGGGTAAGCACTGACCCAGAGGTGGGACTCTGAGAAGGCTAGAGGGAAAGGACAGAAATCACCCAGTTCTCCTCATGTCTTTCATTTCCTTTTCCATTTCTTACCCAACTTCTACTGTTCTATCCCTCCAAAATTAATTTCCTACATGAGGGCACGGAGTATGAAATTAGGGTCCGAAAGAAGTCTCCATGCTCTTCCCCTCTGCCTGAAACACCCTTCCCTGTTACTCACCAGGCTCAGGCTCTCTCATCCCTCCAGTTGCAGTCACCCCCTCCAGGAAGCCTCCCTGAAGGAAAGACTGGGGGTCAGCTCAGGGGTTACCACCAGACAGTTACTGCATTCTTGTCTGCCTCTTTCTTTAGGATTTTACAATCTACAATGACAGGGACTATTTACTTCGATGCTCTTATCTTGCTCACAGTACAGCATCTAGAACTGAATGATGGATAAATGGAGATGAAACTGGTGCAAAATCACCCTAATAAGAAAATTCAAAGATTCAGTGATGTCTAGAAATCTGTCAGTAACCTCCAACAAGAAAGGAAGTTGAGGCCCCTGAAGGGAAATAACCTGCCCATTGTCAACATTACACTAGTGATTTTTATACACTGTTCCTGAGTTCTTAGATGCCTTAGAGATTCCCCTCTCTCCTCTCTCTCTCCCTCTCTGTCTCTGTCTCTCTGTCTCTGTCTCTCTCTCCTCTCTCCAGCACTTCCACATGCATTGAACAATTATGTGCTTCCTCAAAAATTTCTTATTAATCTTGTGTTGTCGTCACCAAAGCCCTATTTTACAGACATGCAAACTGAGTTTTATAGTGGACAGTGTTGCTTGAGGTAATGAATAAGAGGAAGCCAATCTAAATCAATCTGGGATAGATTCTAGGCCCATAATATCCAACACAATGTTTTGCAGTGATGGAATGGACATATCTATATCTGTGCTGTCCAGTACCACAGTCATCATCCATTTATGACTCTTGAGCACTTGAAGCTCGCTAGTGGAACTAAGAAAATCAAGTTTTAATTTTATTTAATATTAATCTATGTTTAATTTTTTGATTAGCCACACATGGCTAGTGGCTACCATATTAGTCAGCATGGGTCTAGGCTGTCTAACTGATGTACAGACTTTGCACCATCACACTATTTCCTTAAGTGAACCCTCCCATGAATTCCTAAGACAAGAATTTGGGTATCAATAGCTTATTGAAGGGATGATCCTAGGCAGCAGGTGAAGGAGTGGGAAAGTGAGACAGAGAAGGTGGGAAACTAATAAAGGCTGTGTTAATTGGTTGTAGGCAATTAAGGTTCATATTCTCAGGGAACACTCAGACTGTGAGAGAACACACCCCTCATAATCATCCCATTGATGGGTGAGGAAGTGACCCTGTTTGTCCTTACTCCCTCACTGGGTTTTTTGAGGGCTGTTCCTGGGGACACTTGCATACCTCCCTGCACCCCCCATACTTCCAGCCTGACTCTCCTGTGGGACAGTCATGCCCCTCGGCTAGATGAAAACCTGAGGGCAGAGACACAGGCGCCAGAGGCAGGCGCTGAACTGCAAAGCCACAGGGTGCTCAAGGGAAATCAAGGGCAAGTGGGGTCAGGTAAAACTATATTGCCTCTCCCTTTAAACTGGGAAGATTAGTTTATGTTAGTACTTTGTGGGAGAAAAAGGCACTTGAGATTATGTTGGTAAGAAAAGTTCTGCTATTTAAAAAAAAAGAAAAGACAAAGAGAAAGCTTCCAAACTACAGATCTATACTGTGCTCCTGCCCATTTTCCTGAGCACCCCATTTACTGAATTTTACCCTGCTCTGTATAATTTCTAGCTCCGCATGGATGCTCTAACCATCACTGGACCCTGCGATGTAGCCATAAAAAAGCTGACCCTGGACTTTTTCAGTGGAGACATGAAGAGACTCAAGCATTCCCACAAGAGAAGAGAATCAGAGGGAACCTACACGTGTTTTGCGGGTTTTTTTTTAAGAAGTAAAAAATACATTTTACAGCAGAAGTACACAGAAGTGGTGTAACTAATGATTTCTTCTTCCCTGATAGCAGGCTTTGTTGAGCTCCCAAAAAAGCAAACATGTGATTATGATGGAGGAAAATTAACTGAAAGCCAAGTCAAAAAAGGCAGATCAGCTTCTGAAGGTACACTCTGCATAGATAGCAGGGCAAAGGGTCCTAGTCTCTCCAGCTAGACGGTCTGCTGGTCCCTACGGCCTTGGGCTGAAAGAATGTGCAGAGAATTCCACATATTGTTTGTAAAAACAATGGCCAGCCTTGGAGGCTAAGGAGCTTAGCTACTTCAAAGAAAGTGCCTAGAGAGATTTCTTCTTGCCACAAACTTTTGTAAATTTCTTTTTATCAATTCTATTTTTTTTTAAATAAAGGAATAACTTTACTTGAGTTAGGGCAAGACTTTGAACAAGAGGGAAGCCCATAATACCACAGGGGAAAATAATAGAGGTAGAGCAGAGTAAACATTTTACATTCAAGTATTTCAAGTATCTAGAAGCTATTATGAAAATAAAACCACAATGATTGGCAAATGATGTGAATAAAACGTTCAGAGAAGAAGAGGTAGGAGTAGCCAATAAACCATAGAAAGAAGGGGTGCCTTTCTTGGTTGCACTGAAAAAATGCAAAGTAGAAGATAATATCTATAAAAATTGTTTATGATAGAATCCAGACCTGAGTACCGCCGTTTGAATAAGCCCACCCACCATCTCCGAGAGACCTAGGTTTCATCTTACCTAGGCTACAAGCATTCTCCAGAGGACACGTCAGCAAGCCACAAGCCCACCTTTTCCCTGACCCCTCCCCTCAAAGAGCCCGCCAAACACCCTGGCCACAAAAACCCTCTTGACCTGTTAGAGACCCTTTTCCTTTGTTCTGCTGGCCAGGACAGAGGGGTCCCTCTCTTGTTTAGCAATAAACCTCCTTGGACTGTTGAGTTCGCATCCCCTCTTTTTCTTTAATCTATCCCCTCTTTTTTCTTTCAGTTTATATTTTTAAATAAATAAAAATACCCAATGTGTGTACAGTGTGGAAAAATGAGTATTCTATCTTGTTGGTGGAAGTGAGAATTGGAACATCCTTATAGAGGCAAATGTGCCGTATGTATATACTGTATGCCACATGTATATACCTCCCCTGACTTTCAGGGCACGACCTCTTCGTTAAAATGTGCCCTGTCTCTCCGACGCCGCCGTTCTCACGGGCCGAGAAGGTGGTTTGCGAGTCCCGCTCCCGCTTCTCCATTCGCGGGCCACTGCCTGTCGCTCACCCCGCTTGGAACGCATGGTTTCGTGTCTTGGCTTCGTGACACCAAACCGGGAAAGACCTCATCTTTCGGGAACCGGTTTCCTCAGTCGCAAACCCGGCGACCGTGAGGGGCCTGTGGACCGAACAAAGGGCGGGAGAAAGCCGCGCGCCGGGGTGGGGCCGCCGGGGGCCGAGCTGCAGGCGCCCCGCGCGCTGAGGCCAAGGCCCCGCGCAGGCCGGCGGACGGCCGCTCCGCGAAGGGCGCCCTGAGCCACGGCCGGCGGGGCGCTCGGGGGGAGCCGGGGCCCCGGGCGCCAGGCCGCGGCTCCGTCCCGAGCGGCGCTTCCGTGCGGGGTCTTCGGGAAGGTGAGGGAGGAGCGGCAGGGCCGCGGGGCCGGGCCAGCCTGCGGGAAGTCTGCGGCGCGTGGCCCTCTCCGAGTCGGTCTCCTCTCGGGCCGTCGAAGCCGCCTCGGGGCCGCACTTCTCGCCCCGAAGGAGGCTGTTTCCTCCCTTCAAGGAAGCGCCGCCTTTCCACTCGGCGTGGCCGAAGCTCCGCGGGAAAGCGGCCTTGGTGGCCCTCCGGGGAAGAGGATGTCCCCGGCCTGGGAGCTCTCCCGGTCAGCGCCCTCGGCGCCCAGCCCCGGGGAGGTTTTGGAGGCGGGAGCAGCCCTAGCGGCTGTCTTTCCCTGGAATTCTGCTCCCCTCCAAAGGCCTGTGTCCTCCTAGAGCAAGAGGATCGCCACAAGTTTTTGTCCGTGCTCCTCATCCGGGTTCTTGCTTCGCGCTCCAGAGTTCCGCACCTCTGGCGCTGCCGGGTTTCCTGGCACACAGGGCACCCGGGCAGATGTAGCCGGTGAGGGGCTGTTGGTCCTGGGACAGGGGCCGCCCGGGAGTGTCCTGTTCCGGGAAGATACCTCACAGCTCAGTCTTTTGTGGCAGTTCATCTTTTGTGCTTTTGTATTAAATTATTTAGACATTAAACAAAATAAAACACATTGTGCCCTATGTGTTCCTTTCTCCCCGTGAGGACCACTTGTGGCAGATCCTCCTGAATGACACCATCCCTGATCTGCCTTTATCTGGGTGGTTCAGGTTCCACAAACACTGACTTTTCTGGACACATTCCTGTAGAATCTGTGTCCCCAAGAACCTTTGGAGGATTTAGATTGAAAAAAAAGAAGAATTCTACAGTATGGAAAATCAAACGTTGATTCTGGAGGCAACTGTTGAGATGATCCAAAGAAGTTTGAGGTTCACATGACCTGAGGAATATGTTGAGTCCATATCTGATGTGCTTGGTGTTGATGATTTGAAAGACATGTCAGTATTGATTAAATCACAGGTATGGCTTTGGGGTTATCAATATTATGTATAATACTTTTGTTACACTTGGGTTTACTGAGAGTCAAATAAGCTCATGTTTTTTCTGCTGTAAAATTTGTTAGAAAAATTAATTTGGTATGATGAAATTGTCATAAAAAATAAAATAGAGAGAAATGGGATAAAAGGTTTCAGTTAGACTCTTTAGAAACAATTGCATTGATTCTTTCAGTTCTTGGTAGCTTAAAATTTTGGTTGTTTGGGTGGACTTCAGTTATTTTACTCAGTTTAGAAATTGTCTGGGTTGGGTGATGGAGGTCTACTAACTACCTAAGACATTTCCAAATAAGATACTAAAGCATTAGTTACTGAGCAGTAGCTTCCTCTTATAGAGAGAACAAAATATTGAGGCCTATTAATAAATATGTTTGATGTCACACCAATACATTTTCTGTAAGAAAACATTGCTGTTTGAAAAGTAGGATATGTACTTTTGATAAAAGAAGGTTTGAAGAATGGAAATGCATTTTATTGAGGGAAAAGAAAGTAACTTTGTCTTAAAGGAAAGCTGGCTATTTAAAGAGGGTAAACAAGACAGAATCTGAGTGTGAGAAGAAAAGTTTGTGGAAAAGAAATTTTAATGTGTAACCAAGCTGACTAAAATTAAGATGAACTGGTTGTAAGGCTGTCAAAGGTAAGCTTTAATATCAATAATGATCTTACATAAAACTGGAACTTAATTCTCTTTTATCTGCTAAAAGCACAAAGTTTTCCACTATTAGTCTGCTCTTGATATTAAAAATTTGTGAAGAGTTCAAACCGTTTGATATTTTTGACAACCTTCCCCAAATCAAATTCTAAGTAAACTCCTTTTTACATCTAGTTAACTCTGAGGTTTTCCAGAGGGCTCCTAGAACATGTCAGGGGATTTTTTTCCTCAGAAAGAAGAAATATTTAATTAATTAGGCCTATTTATTTGGTATGTAAATTACCTAGGAAGATTGTCAAATAAGTGATGCTAAACCTTCTTCGATTGTATTTGTGTAGAAATATGTTATTAATGTAAATCTTCTAGAAATTATAAAAAAATTCCTAAAATTTGAATATGTCCTAGTATGATTTTATTAGTCATAATTCTGGTTATTATCTTAAAATATTATATGTCACAGCAACTTGGTTAAGTTTCTTTGTCAGGCATCTTGTAACCACATCTTTAACTATGTCTTTTAAACCTGTCATTCATAAACAGTTACTGTTTCACTTTAATGGTTTTACAAAAGCAGTTCATCTGCGAGAAGATTCACAGAAAAGATTTTTTAACAAGTATAGGTTTCTGGTAACTTGGCTTCATAAAAACTGTTGACAGTACAACGGAATGAGAAGTTGTGGGGACCACAGCAACAAGTTTGTGTTCCATCTGAAGGCAGTCGAAAGAAAAAATAAATTCATTTTTAAAGACAGGCCCAACAAAGGCAAGACTGTTGACAATATTTGCCCCACAGTTTACACTGTCTGGTCATATAAATTAGTTGAGACTTTTCCTTCAAGCTGTTGGAGTTCAGAGACACAGAAAATCAAGGAGAAAGTGAAAGTTAAGTGAAATTCTTTAGGTTAGGTAGGCTGAGAACGAAGGATGGACAGAAGGTTTCAGGGTTAAAGACAAGGAAGAGGGAAGGATTTAAAACAAGACTGGGACTAAGAATGTCTGTGGTAGAAGTCATGCAGTAATTTTTTATATGAAATCTAGTGTTTCATTTTTTAGGTTAGATTAAAATATCCCTAATGTCAAATGACCTCATCAAAACAGACCAAACATATTACTTTGCTTCATCTAACATACCTGTACAAAGTTCTTCTGACGGTAATAAAAACATACATAGCTAAGTTGAGTCTATATTATGAGCAGGCACTGTGTTAAACATATTTACTAAGAGTGTCTCCCTGATTCACTCTCCAAAATAGCCCTATGAGGTAAGTGCTATTGCTCTATTACAGATTAGAAGAAGGACAGAGAAGCAAAGTGTTCTGCTTTAGGTCACATGGCTAGGAGGTGGCAGGACTGACTTGCATCCAAAGTCCAATCCATAGGTTGTACAATGAATACAGATCTTCTGCAAGTATTAAACTACCTAACCATAAGAATGTACAGCTCAGAAGTGGTGAAAGAAAGGGAATGTGGTAGCATGTGGTAGCAAGGGTATAAATTACGGTTTCTCAACTTCAATAATATTTTGAAGTGGATAACTTTTTGTGGTAGCAGCTGTCTTCTGCATTCTAGGATATTTATCAGCAAGCTTGACTTCTAGATGCCAATAACAAACATCCCCTCCCCCAAGGTGTGGCAATCAAAAATGTTTCCATATATTCCCAAATGTCCCTGAGGTGGGTCAAGGGTGAGAAGAAAAAAATTACCCCTGGCATAAATATTTATAGCACTGGTATAAATATTTCTCCTCAGAACAAAATTTAACATTTAATATTGCCATTCCCCTTTTTATGGACTTCATAATCCAAATATGTCTCCTTTCCCACCGAAACTCCAACTAAAAAAACATTATTGCATAAAATGTATATCTTATAAATCTCATCCTTTAATAGATTTTTACGTCTTAAAAAATCATAACAAGAGGGAAGTAAAAAGTTTTAACTCATTCAAGCAATCATTAAATGAATTAAAATAGTAATTCTAATGTCAGTAGTCTGATTTTAGCCAACCCGAGGAAGTACCATTCTTATATTCTGCATGAAATAGCATATTTCAATTTGAAAATTCTCTAAGCATTTAACAGTCTGACAGTTCATCTGATTTAGTAAGGGTTCAGAGAATTTGTGAGCAGAACTTTCTCAGAAAGTCATTTTTACATTATGAATGCTAGTCTGTGCCATTGTTCCTTGATAAATGAGTTTTTATGTTATTGTTTTGTGTCTCAGGGAAAAGTTTTGTTTTTTTGAAAAAGTATAATTTTTAATGAAAGAACCCTAAGATTAGCCTCCAACTTACTCCTATGTGATTTTATATTATCAGTCTATGCAAAGGAAGAATTTGCTATGCTAAAGAAAATAAGTTCAAATTATTAAAAACAATGAGTAAAATGGAGAGCTACACATAAGAGAATGAAACTGGATTACTGTCTAATCCCATACACAAAAGTAAACTCAAAACGGATCAAAGACCTGAATGTAAGTCATGAAACCATAAAACTCTTAGAAAAAAACATTGGCAAAAATCTCAGACATAAACATGAGCAACTTCATGAACATATCTCCCCGGGCAAGGGAAACAAAAGCAAAAATGAACAAGTGGGACTATATCAAACTAAAAAGCTTCTGTACAGCAAAGGACACCATCAGTAGAACAAAAAGACATCCTACAGTATGGGATAATATATTCATAAATGACATATCCGATAAGGGGTGGACATCCAAATTACATAAAGAGCTCACACACCTCAACAAACAAAAAGTAAATAAGCCAATTAAAAAATGAACAGAGGAGCAGAACAGATACTTCTCCAAAGAAGAAATTCAGATGGCCAACAGGCACGTGAAAAGATGCTCCACATCACTAATCATCAGAGAAATGCAAATCAAAACCACAATGAAATATCACCTCACACCAGTTAGGATGGCCAGTATCGAGAAGACAAACAACAACAAATGTTGGCAAGGATGTGGAGATAGGGGAACCCTCTTACACTGCTGGTGGGAATGTAAACTAGTTCAACCATTGTAGAAAGCAGTATGGAAGTTTCTCAAAAAACTCAAAATAGAAATACCATTTGACCAGGAATTCCACTCCTAGGAATTTACCCTAAGAATGCAGCAGCCCAGTTTGAAAAAGACATATGCACTCCTATGTTTATCGCAGCACTATTTACAATAGCCAAAAAATGGAAGCAACCTAAGTGTCCATCAGTACATGAATGGATAAAGAAGATGTGGTATATATACACAATGGAATATTATTCAGCCATAAGAAGAAAACAAATCCTATCATTTGCAACAACATGGATGGAGCTAGAGGGCATTATGCTCAGTGAAATAAGCCAGGCAGAGAAAGACAAGCATCACATAATTTCACTCATCTGTGGAGTATAAGAACAAAGAAAAACCTGAAGGAACAAAACAGCAGAGACTCACAGACCCCAAGAATGGACTAACAGTTAGCAAAGGGAAAGGGACTGGGGAAAATGGGTGGGAAGGGGGGGATAAGGGTGAAAAAGGGGCATTAGGATTAGCACACATAATGTAGCCCGGGGGGAGGGGGTCACATGGGAAAGGCAGTATTTACAGAGAAGACAAGTAATGATTCTATAGCATCTTACTACACTGATGGACAGTGACTGTAATGAGGTATGTGAGGGGGACTTGATAATACGGTGTCTAGTAACCATAATGTTGTTCAAGTAATTGTACATTAATGATACCAGAAAAAAAAAGAGTACAGTATCTGAAATGAAACATACAATGGAGGGATTTAATAGTAGATTAATACTACAGGTTGAAGAAGCTGTAAAGAAAATGGAAATTAGGGAACAGGAAAAAAACAATGAGTAACAAAATATTATTATTAAAGTGTTTGATTATAACTCAAAATACAAGTTGTATTTCTAAACTGGAAACAAAAAGTAAAATCTGTCTGAGTTGTAATTCTGAAGCAAAATTTTGAAAGTTCAACATTGGCTATTCTGTGGCGTAACTGGATAAGAGGTATTCATTTGTTTCATCCAATTTGTTCTAACCTGTCCATCCAGCTAATTTCACTTGCTAATTGCAAGGGCAGAAAGTCCCAGTTCCACTTCTTACCAGGGGTTTTAGCCATGACTCCTGTTACAAGTGACAGAAACTGAAACCAAACCAGGGTATTTATTGGCTGACAGGAGACCCCAGAAGAATAGTGTCTGTTCCTAAAGATAACTGGCGGCATGGCCCTAAACATCATGAAGAATCTCTCTCTTCATCTCTGGTCTGAGTTTCTCTCAGTTTGACTTTCTTCTTTCAAAATAGTTTTTTTTTGTGGTTTTTTTGTTTTTCTTTTTTTTACAGGGGCTTCAGTGTCACATCCTTACATCTTCTTGATTAGAGACAAAAGAGAGCCCTCATCCCCTAGCTCCAGATCTAAAAATATGTAAAAGACTCATGAGGCCAGTTGGGTTCCCAGCTCCATTCCTGGCTAACAAGGCCTGTCGTGCTGTTTTAGGTTGGGTTCAAGTACAAGTGGCTTTATTAAGGAAGTCTTCTTGGTGGGAACTGGTAAGAGAATATGGGAGACAAAATAAAAAGGGAAAAGGGTCCATAGAAGCTGGGATTTCAGATGAAGTGCCAGCCTCTGCCTGATTCCATGCAGAGCTCTGGAGCATATTGGCACATCAGAGTTTGTCCTCCTCTCAGAGCAAGAAAGCTGGGCTTTTGCACCTTGGGCCCCAGTCATTGCCTACAGGTTGCCCTGAGGGGTTACAATTTCCTAGGTACTTTCAGCTCTGGCTATCTAGGGGCAGACGAAGCAGCTCTAATAGCCCCAGGGCAAACCTCTGCAGAAGGCTGCAGGTACCAACCCATAGCAGCAGAGCCCAGGCAGCTGGGGGGCTGGGCACACAGCACTGGTGTCTGCTGCACACGTCCATTCCCAAGTGGCCAGTGTTGCTTTTCTATAATTGGCAACCCAAATCAAAATCATGTTTTTGAGCCTAGGAAGAACAATTTACTAAAGGAGGAAAGATTCTGTTACATGAAAGAGAGAGGTGATGGATAGACTGAATAATGAATGTCAATTCTATATGGCTTCAACAGATTTGGAGTCACCAAATTTGACCCCAAGCAAGCTGAACCAAGGTCAGATAAATACATTTAGAGAAAGAAAATTACATATTTTGAGAATCTACAGTGTCATTAACAGTTTTTGTTTACAGCTTTATTGAGGTATCATTAGCATATAGTAAATGGTACATATTTAAAGCATAGATTTGATAAAATTTAACATATGTATACCCCCCTGATAACATCATAGCCATCATTATAGTAAGCATCTCCATCACCCCAGAAGTTTCCATTTCTAGTCTATCACTCCCACCCTTCTCCAATCTTCCATCCTCAAGCCATCACTCACGTGCTTTCTGTCACTATAGATTAATTTGTATTCTCTAGAATTTTATATAAACTTTATATAAAAGCAATCCTATAGAATGTACTCTTTGTTTTTGGTCTGGCATAATTATTTTGAGATTAATCAATATTTTGTACAACAATTGTTTATTCCTTTTAATTGCTGAAGAGCATCTCATGATAAAGATGCACCAGAATTTGTTAATCCATTCATCTGTTGATGAACTCTAGCACTTTCAAATATATTAAGTTTATATGCCATAGTCTTTCCACAGTGCTATAACATAGGCCCTATCCCTATTTTACAAAAGAGGCATTTAGGCTCAGAGAGAGGAACTAAGTTACCTGATTACTCAGCTCATAAGTAGTGGAGCTTAGTTTAGATCTTAGGTTTTTACCTCAGCAAAGACTTTGCTTTTAGCTATTCTTCCCACCTTTCTAAGAACTCTTACAGACATTCACTAATTGATTGTTATCCATTCTAATTAGCAAATTTTACATATTCAGAAGAAGTATTCAAATTTTATACACTTACTTAAAAGCCTCAGCTTTGATACTTTCTTCATGCCGCAACTGGGAAATAACGCATTTCGTCCTCACTTTCCTCTTAAAAATAATAAAACAGAATAATTCAGTGTAGGATGTTTCCTAGCATGTGTCCAATTTTTGGTCATTTTCACTCTACTATATCAAATCATTTGTCCATTTCACTATTGGACTAAACAGCTAAGGGTTTAAGAAGTCAGCACTGAGAGACGCCCTATTAAGGTGCCTTGAAATTTCAGAGTATAATGGGAAATGATACCAGATACAGGCATTGGGAATTTCAGCATATTTCTCAATGGCAAAACCTCATATCTTAATTATCAGAAAACACAACTGCACCTATTTTGGTACATTAAATCTCTAAATTAATATTTTTTCTTATGCATGTCCAATCTTCCCACTTCAATTATAAACTCTTTGAGAGCATTTACCGAATAACCCTGTATGAAATCTGGGCATCCAAGCTCAAAGTTCTAAATTCACTCATCCCAGAGGGTATACATGCTAATCTTGCCAATCTAAAGAAATAAGATGACTAAGAATACAGTTTGAAATATCTCACCTATATTATAATATAGTATAGCAATTATAATATAATTCACTTCGAAAAGTAGTGAGAGCTAAGGAGCTGGGGAGCCAGAGAACCAGGTGTGAGATGGGTAAAGTCTGTATTCTTTATAACCCAAGATCCTGTTGGAACTCTGCCCACTTCCCCAAAGTTCTCACCTCTATGTTCAGAAAGCCACCTGCTGAAATCCCTTCAATTTTCTCTGCCTGAGGTCACCTTTCTGCCTTTGGGATCAGGCTCTGCCAGCATGTAAGATGGGCCAGAAGTGCTGGAAAGTTAATGCCCCCAGAAGGACTCCTCAACCAATAACAGAATTGGTGGAAAAATACTCCAGCTCCCTTGCCTCTTAGGTGGGATAATTCTAAAGCTGTTCTACTTTGTCTCCTAGAGTTCCACAGTGGGATTGAGCTCCAGTTACCTGCAACAGTCACCTGCTTAATACATTACCAGTTATTGTCTTCTTTGCCTTCTCTACCTCTCTTCCCAACTCCTCTGCCTGTGCTTTCTGAATCACTTTCCTAACAAACTTCTTGAACCAAAATCCTTGTGTAAAGCCAAAACAAAGTCAGACATTAACTAGAAAAGTAGTAGCACTAACCACTGTAGCACATATACAGCCTAATGGGTGAAGTGCATCATATGCATTAACCCATTCAATCCTCATAATGAAGGTAAATGGTAGGTGTTTTTATTCCCATTTGACTGATGAATAACTGAGTCTTTGAAAAGTTAAGAAGCTTAGCCAAGTCCATGCATTAAGTGTCAGAGTCAGACTCCCCCCAAGTCTGAGTGACTCCCAACTCTGTTTCATACACCATCAAAATTTCAGGTCAGCCCCCTTGGAGTTGTGAGGTGCACAATTAATATAAGATCACTTAATGGCCCAGGGAAATGTCAACATCTTTTTTCTTATGAGTTTGATAGTACCCATAAAAGGACTGGGTACATTGTAGCTCCATGCAAAAAATAGATAAACTGCAAGGATTTTTTTTCTTTATATATTCTGACTCTTTTGAAACCATGACATACACTTTAAATGGGCATTAGCACTCCTAGCTGTGTTTGCAGAAGTAATATCAAAATGCTACCCTATTCATGTTTCTGTCTACCGTTCATTCGGGCCTTACTGATGGGGAGCTGATGAAATTACTACAGGTGAACATTGTCATTCTTTGCCTCTCATTATTAAGGAAAGAAACTCTCAAGGAGTTCCCAAGAGATTTTTTAATATAATAACACACACACACACGCTCACATTCTCTTTTACTTGTCCTTGAATATATGTAATTTATCTATTAGAACAGGTTACATTTCTTATTTACTTTCTTTTATTTATTTTACATGTATATGCCAGAGAGAAGGAATTTTAATCACTGAAAGAGCATTTGTATAATAAAAGTGATCTCTGCAATTCCTTCAGTGAAGAGCGTGGATAAATGATCTATAGATTCTTAATGCATTACTCCAAATATGAGTTTCAGTTTGCACTGAAGTTTCAATAAATTGTTTTGTGTCCCTGGAGACCTACAGATGCCTCATGGGATACACTGCAAAGATTTCCGTTTAGAAAGAATTTTATGAGTAATATATTCTCTGCATTTTTCTTCCTTCTTTTAATGGCTAATGACTTCAAATAATACAAACATACTGTTTTTCTTTTCCTTTTAATAAGAGGTCCATTGTGAACTTCAGTCTAAAGTTTTCTGAATTTTTCAGAGTTCAGCACCAGCCTTTCTCTAAGGACTTAACATAACAGTTGAGATCAAATGAAAGCTTAAACTTGTACAATAATTAACTTCACACTTAATAAGTAACACACCACACTTAGTTTTTATATACTTTATCTTTACAAAATGCCTGTGATACAGAAAAATCCTGGATTGTGAAGTTAGACCCATTTTTTAGATATGCGAACTGAGGCTTAGAAAGAGTAAATACTGAAGGTCACACAATTATATTCTTTCAGTGCTACCCACAAGTTCTATCACTTTTTACTTTTATAATCAGTTCTATTTAGATTTGACCTATAGGCACTGCCCTGCAGGTTAGCATAAATGTTAGATACTTTGTCTCTAATTCTTGGTACTTGTTCCAGAGGCGTTAAGTAGTTTATGCTTTACATTATGTGGTTGAAGATTTTCCATATTACTTCATTTGACAAAAGGAGTTGTAGTTAACATTTTTGTGACATCTTAATCAATTTTAACCTATTCAACTTAAACAATAATGTCCATTTTAAAAATATTTTTGTTGTTTTGGTGGTTAAGAAAAGCACAGAAACTGCATACATATAAATTACATCCATATATACTAATGACTCATTTTTGGATTTATTGTGGTCTGATAGTATTGGTGAAAGACTATTTAAAACATTAGTTATCATGGACAGACTAAGTAAGTACTCTTCCTTTAAAATTTTAATTTTAGGTTTTTTAGTTTAAGTATGTTATGAAGTTTTGAGTCTGATATCTGAAAGCTTTATATGATTCTAATATCAATAGAGTATCATTTTTGTAATTGCTTATAAAATTTCATATGAAAAAGGAGGAGGAAGCCAATGTGAATATGTACTTTGTTGGATCTCTGACTTGTGCCAGGCATCTTCCAAGGTGTTATTTACTCTCTGTTGCCATAACAGCCATGAAAAGCAGGTACTGATATCCTACAGCCATTTTACCAAGGCTCAGCAAGGGCAAGGAACTTACCCCAGCTGAAGCCACTCAGAAGAGGCAGGATGTGGATTTGAATCCCGAACTGCCTAACTTCACAATCCAGGGTTTTTCTGTTCCAGTGTATCTGAAAATATGGATGACATTAATTTCAATGATGATGAATATAAGGTTTCCATGTAGGCAAAATTAATTTGGAGAGCTATAAGCCCAACAAAGTTAACAAGATCTCTTTACTCTAAAAATTTTCAGGTCTCATAACATGCTAATTCACAAACAGAATCTGACTGTGGCAGACAGAATTTTAAGATAGCTCCTAAGATTCCCACCCCTGGTTCCTATATAATCTGTCCCTCTTGAATTCCCTTGGGATTTGTGACACCAGTGAGACATCGCTCCTGTTATTAGGCTACATTATATGGCTATTATGAAATGTTCCAGGTCACTTGACTTTGAGTTACTAAAAAAGAGGATTATCCTGGGTGGGCCTGACATAATCAGGTGAGAGCCCAAAACAAGGAGACCTGTGTGATTGCCTATGTATTGCTGTGTCTAGTTGCTGAAGGCCTCAGTCCAATCTGCACAAGGAACCAAATTCTGGCAACAATCGCATTAGCTTGGAAGAGTTCCAGAAAAGAGCATGGTTCAGCTAACACCATGGTTTTACCCCTGTCAGAATCTGAGCAGAGAATCCAGCTAGGCCAGGCTTGGACTCCTGACCCACAGAAACTGTGAGATAATTAATGGGTGTTTTAATGTGTTAAGTTTGTGGTGATATGTCATATAGCATGGAAAGCTAATAACAGGGATATCACACTTGATTGTCAAGAAATCTTTTCTTTTTTTTCCCCCAGTATATCTAATGGGACTGGTGTTTCATAAAAGTAACTTCTGGAAATACTGCATTAAAAAAAAAACATTATTTTCTCCTTTGGAGAAAGGGTAATGGTCACAACACAACATTTACTTCTAGGAATAGACAGACTTTATTCTGATTAGGGGAAGAAGGGATGAATGCTCCTTTAGAGGACCTAGACTTTGTGTAGGATAAGGGTTAAAAATGATAAATTAGCAAGGCCAGGATAGGTAAGAAAGAATATGGCAAAGTTTCGCTTGTGTGATGATAAATTTTATGTGTTGACTGGGACATGGGGTACACAAAATTTGGTTAAGCATTATTTTTTGATGTGTCTGTGAGGGTGTTTCTAGGTGAAATTAGCATTTGAATATAGACTGAGTAAAACATATTGTCCTCCCCAGTGGGAATGGGTCTCTTCCTATCTACTGAAGGCCTGAATCTAACGAAAGTTGAGTAAAAACGATTTGTCTCTCTCTGCCTGTCTTCAACCTGAAAGATCAGTTTTCTCCTGTCTTTGGACTTGGACTCAGACTCTAACTGGAACTTACACCATTGACTCTCATGATTCCCAGGCCCTTGGACTTGAAATGGTGCTATACCATCACCTCTCCTGGGTCTCCAACAGGCGGATCTTGGACTTCTCAGCCTCCATAATCATGTAAGCCAATTCCTTAAAATACATTCATGCAACATATATAAATTTTGATAAATACACTGTAAAAATATAAATACCCTGTTGGCTCTGTTTCTCTGAAGAAGCTAGACTGATACAGCCGGGTTCATAGTAACAGAGATTGGCGGGCACCTGAAATAATGGATGGGCTGCTTAGACAGTTCTTCACATGATGATGTTTACTTTGGGAAATTATTATTGTCTGAGACACTTCCCTTCTCAGCCTGACTGATTCTGATATTTATACTATCGATGCCCTAGAGTTGTTGAGTAATGGTTTCCAAGAACACTAAAGAAGGAAACCAAAATGCCAACAATTTATAATGCCAAGTACAAGAAAGACCATTTTGAATGAGTCTGAGCAAGACAACCCCCTCTTACAAAAAAAAAGTCACATTGATGATGGTATATATATGGAGTGTAAGAGAGAAGGGCACATCCTAGATGACTCCTAGGTTCCTGTTGGCAAACAGCCTGGCTGGTTGGCTGTGGCCATTGCTGATGAAGGAAGTCAGTTTTAGTAGAAAAAAATCATTAGCCAAGTCATGTCAATCTTGAGACGCCTTTGAGATATCCAAAAAGGAGATGGAAAAAAGGCAATAAAATATGTGGTCTCTACTGAACTAGAAATTTACAAATGTGGGCCATCTGCATAAAAGCCATAGTTGAAACTGTGATCATGGATGAGATTAGCCATGGAAGGGGATTCAAGGAGAGGGTCTGAGATTCTTGAGGAATTCCTACGGCCAAAGGGCTGGAGGACAAAGCTGCAAAGGTGACAAGAACATTTTGCAAAAGCATGAGAGGATAGAGTTTGAGCTCCTACTTGAAGGATAATTAAGCTTCTGACTAGACATCAGTAGGAAGGACATTCAGGGATAGAGGAAACATAATGAGCTAAATCATTCAGGACAAAATGAGCAGGGCACATGTACGGAAGAGCAAGTTACACAGTTGGTTGAGCCTAAGAGGGACATACAACTGCAAAAGGAGATGGTTGTCATCTGGTGAGAAGGCTAGAATGTCATTGTAAAGATCTGCAGTCAGTCAGCCAAAAGGTGGGTTTTAGACTTGGGAGGCTGAGTGTGAGGGCTCTGGACATCCTGTCTGCACTTCCACTATAGCACCTCTGCTTTTTCTTTTCAAATGTGAGACTAAGACAGTATTTTGAGATAGAAATCTGTGTTACTTTTTCCTCTCCGTATTTCCCTCCATTCAAATTGAGGCTCACGTGTGCTCATTACCTGTTTTGTTTTCCATCGTGGGGGCCAGCCAGAGGTTGCAAATTTGAGTTTCCTAGAAGGGGCAGGCAGGTAATGTCAACAGTGTAAGTGAACTGGGTGCAACAGAACCAAGGAATGAAGAATCTGGTAAACTGGAGAGCACTTCTCTGTTTCAAAATACTCAGATTTAAATTTAAACACACAAAGCTTGTATGTGGGCTATAGTTAGCCCAAGCATTACCTGTTTATGGCCTCTGATCTAAACTTTGGATGAATCAAGTGCAGAAGGTGGCAAAAATTAAAAGGTACAAAATTTACAGGTATACTAAAATGTGCTAAAGAAGCAAGAGGGAAATTATAACTTCCCCTTCCTAGACCCTAATATGATGGGGGGATTCCTCCAGATTTGGGAGGCAAGGGACGAAAGGGAAGATTTAGAAGGCCCTGAATTCCTCTCCTCCAGGCTGCCTGGGCAGCAGGAACTCCTCAGAGCAATGGCTGTTGATGGGCAAGCATGACCTGAAAGCAGCAGAGAGACTTTGTACAGGAAGGGGCCAGGTGGACAGGGACGGTGGGGAACTTCCTGGGACCCAGGGATGACCAAAGACTAGGGAACCTACTCCTCAACCTGAGGGCTCTGCTTAGAATTCCAGAACTGTGGCTCAACTCCAGAAATGTAGGGAAGGTCACAGGTTAGACTGAGGTTTAATTTTCTCTGAGAACAAGGAGGGATAGTCAGAAATTAAGGTAAATCATTATAAAAATAATAAAAATAGTTAAAAAATTGTACCACCTGAGTCTGAGCCCAAGGTTCAGGTTTATATCTGTTACATACATCCATAAGAATTATCTGGAGATAAACTGGGCGCCCTGCTGTAGGTGATCCATCACCCTAGTTTTCCAGGGAAAGGGGTTTTCCTCAGTTTTTCAATGCTAAAATACTAAAACTGGGGAAAGCCTAAGTAAGCCAAAGGGAACAAATTGGTCACTTTGTTGCTCCAGATGAAACTGTTACAAATTACTGCCTATAGCAAGGGCAGGTTTTTGAAGAGGAGAGTATATAATCAGTGTGTTTTCAGATCAGTTTACTTACTGTGTGTAGGATGTGCAGTTAGAGGGAAGTTTACCCTGAGACCAGCTCAATGGTACAATTTCTCTCCTGTAAGAGGTGAAGGGGGCTTGAATTAGGAAACTGACCATTGGAGTACAGAGCAGACAAAATACTCAGATGCCACTGTAATGGTAAGTTGGCCACACCACCAAATGGGGAGATATAGAGTCAAGTTTTGATGATTAAATAAAACCTTAACTGTGCTGCCTGATTTAGGCACCTTAACAAATATAAATTAAAAACCCTAACTTAGGTGATGAAATAATTTCTATTTTTAGTTCTGTCAATTTACATCTATCAATTTATGAAGATGTGGGAACACATTTGCCATCAGGTTTTGTCACTGGCTTTCAATCAGGAATTATTTTGCCTCCCGAGGACATTTGGCAGTGTCTGGGGACATTTTTGGTAATTGTTAACAAGGGAATGCTGCTAGCATCTTCAACATAAAGGCCAAAGACGTGGGTAAATATCCTGCAATGAACAAGATAGCACCCCAACACAAAGAATTATCCAGCCTAAATGTCAACCATGCCAAGGTTGAAAAACCCTGGGCCCTGTGAAACAGCATGAGAAAAACATTAGCATCACTATATAGGGCATATATTCTACATAATGATGCACACTTTTATAGAAAATGTTTGTTAGGTTAGACAGTGAACTTTTCAAGTTACTATTTTTTTACATCTGAATTTCTAGAACCAAACACATAACAGATGTTCAATAATTGCTCAGTGAATGAAAGATAAAACTCTGGCTATCATTTTTTGAGCTCTTACCCTGTATCAAGTACTTCTTTAATATCTCACTTAATATTCATAACAACCCACAGAGTTAGGTACTATTTTTATCCTTTCATTTTACAGATGAAAAATATTAGAACCAGAGAGGTAAGTCACTTTCTAGCAGAGAAAGAAGTCGGTACTGGAACCCTTGCTTATTTGCCTCTTTTTTTTTTTAATATAATTTATTTTATTATCATTAATTTACAATTACATGTGCAATATTACGATTATTAAACTACCCCTTCATCAGGTCCGCCCCACCAACCCCATTACAGTCACTGTCCATCAGCGTAGTGAGATGCTATAGAATCACTACTTGTCCTCTCTGAGTTGTACTGCCCTCCCCGTGCCCCCCCAACATTACATCTGCTAATCGTAATGCCCCTTTTTCCCTCTTATCCCTACCTTCCCGCCCATTTTCCCCAGTCCCTTTCCCTTTGGTAACTATTAGTCCGTTCTTGGGTTCTGTGAGTCTGCTGCTGTTTTGTTCCTTCAGTATTTTTTCTTTGTTCTTATACTCCACATATGAGTGAATCATTTGATACTTGTCTTTTTCGGCTTGGCTTATTTCACTGAGCATAATACCCTCTAGCTCCATCCATGTTGTTGCAAATGGTAGGATTTGTTTTCTTCTTATGGCTGAATAATATTCCACTGTGTATATGTACCACCTCTTCTTTATCCATTCATCTACTGATGGACACTTAGGTTGCTTCCCTTTCTTGGCTATTGTAAATAGTGCTGCAATAAACATAGGGGTGCATCTGTCCTTTTCAAATTGGGCTGCTGCATTCTTAGGGTCAATTCCTAGGAGTGGAATTCCTGAGTCAAATGGTATTTCTATTTTGAGTTTTTTGAGGAACCTCCATACTGCTTTCCACAATGGTTGAACTAATTTGCAGCCCCACCAGCAGTGTAGGAGGGTTCCCTTTTCTCCACATCCTCGACAACATTTGTTGTTGTTTGTGTTTTGGATGTTGGCCATCCTCACTGGTGTGAGGTGATATTTCATTGTGGTTTTAATCTGCATTTCTCTGATGATTAGCGATGTGGAGCATCTTTTCATGTGCCTGTTGGCCATCTGAATTTCTTCTTGGAGAAGTGTCTATTCATGTCCTCTGCCCATTTCTTAATTGGATTATTTGCTTTCTGTTTGTTAAGGTGCATGAGTTCTTTATATATTTTGGATGTCAACCCTTTATCAGATACGTTTTTTATGAATATATTCTCCCATACTGTAGGATGTCTTTTGTTCTACTGATGGTGTCCTTTGTTGTACAGAAGCTTTTCAGCTTGATATAGTCCCACTTGTTCATTTTTGCTTTTGTTTCCCTTGCCCGGGAGATATGTTCATGAAGAAGTTGCTCATGTTTATGTCCAAGAGATTTTTGCCTATGTTTTTTTCTAAGAGTTTTATGGTTTCATGACTTACGTTCAAGTCTTTGATCCACCTTGAGTTTACCTTTGTGTATGGGGCTAGACAGTAGTCCAGCTTCATTCTCTTACATGTAGCTGTCCAGTTTTTCCAACACCAGCTGCTGAAGAGGCTGTCATCTCCCCATTGTATATCCAAGGCACTTTTATCAAATATTAATTGACTGTATATGTTTGGGTTAATGTTTGATTTTCTATTCTGTTCCACTGGTCTGTGGGTCTGTTTTTGTGCCAATACCAAATTGTCTTGATTACTGTGGCTTTGTAGTAGAGCTTGAAGTCAGGGAGTGTAATTCCCCCTGTTTTATTCCTCCTTCTCAGGATTGCTTTGGCTATTCGGGGTCTTTTTGTGGTTCCATATGAATTTTAGAATTATTTGTTCCAGTTCATTGAAGAAAGCTGTTGGTAGTTTGAAAGGGATTGCATTGAATCTGTAGATTGCTTTAGGTAGTATAGCCATTTTGACAATATTTATTCTTCCTAGCCAAGAACATGGGGTGCATTTCCATTTGTTAGTGTCCTCTTTAATTTCTCTTAGGAGTGTCTTGTAGTTTTCAGAGCACAGGTCTTTCACTTCCTTCGTTAGGTTTATTCCTAGGTATTTTATTCTTTTGATGCAATTGTGAATGGAATTGTTTTTCTGATTTCTCTTTCTGTTAGTTCATCGTTAGTGTATAGGAAAGCAACAGATTTCTGTGTGTTAATTTTGTATCCTGCAACTTTGCTGAATTCAGATATTAGTTCTAGTAGTTTTGGAATGGAATCTTTAGGGTTTGTTATGTACAGTATCATGTCATCTGCAAATAGTGACAGTTTGACTTCTTCTTTACCAATCTGGATGCCTTGTATGTCTTTGTTTTGTCTGATTGCCGTGGCTAGGACCTCCAGTACTATGTTGAATAACAGTGGAGAGAGTGGGCATCCCTGTCTTGCTCCTGATCTTAGATGAAAAGCTTTCAGCGTCTCGCCGTTAAGTATGATGTTAGCTGTGGGTTTGTCATATAGCCTTTATGATGTTGAGGTACTTGCCGTCTATACCCATTTTGTTGAGAGTTTTAATCAGGAATGGATGCTTAATTTTGTCAAATGCTTTTTCAGCATCTATGGAGATGATCATGTGGTTTTGTTCTTCTTTTTGTTGATGTGGTGGATGATGTTGATGGATTTTCGAATGTTGTACCATCCTTGCATCCCTGGGATGAATCCCACTTGATCATGGTGTATGATCCTTTTGATGTATTTTTAATTCGGTTTGCTAATATTTTGTTGAGTATTTTTGCATCTATGTTCATCAGGGATATTGGTCTGTAATTTTCTTTTTTGGAGAGGTCTTTGCCCGGTTTTGGTATTAGAGTGATGCTGGCTTCATAGAATGAGTTTGGAAGTATTCCCTCCTCTTCTATTTTTTGGAAAACTTTAAGGAGAATCGGTGTTATTTCTTCTATATATGTCTGGTAGAATTCAGAGGTGAATCCATCAGGCCCAGGGGTTTTGTTCTTGGGTAGTTTTTTGATTACCAATTCGATTTCGTCACTGGTGATTGGTCTGTTTAGTTTTTCTGTTTCTTGCTTGGTCAGTCTTGAAGGTTGTATTTTTCTAAGAAGTTGTCCATTTCTTCTATGTTTTCCAGCTTGTTAGCATATA
>JAVSCE010012321.1:0-37885 GCA_032199065.1 Smutsia gigantea
AACCAAAGAACCATTTACTCTGGTAAATGTCTACATCTAGGAAGAATTAGGTAATTATAAATAATTTATTTTGTTTTCAAAATTAATATTTTCTTCAGCAAAATCTTCATGGTACCTGGAAAGGAAGTTTGCTCATAAACTCTTTCCATAGGTAGTGTTCTGGAAGAGATAAAAACATATTGTCTAGTATCCTATAGAAACTTCATAGAACACTCAGTCTCTCTGACTTGCAGCCCTAGCATGAGAAATTATTACAGGCATACCTCTACAAAATGAGAAGAAATCTGTTAAAATTTTTGTGTAATTTAATTGGAGAATGAAAATGAGTTGCTGTCTTTCAAGCATAAGGGAATGGATATGACCAGAACGTCAGCATTATTCTGTATCCTGAGGCTTTAGCTTCTGATCCATAGTGTTGAGAGTTAGGGCCCATTCCCTAGTTTTTGTCCATTTGAGAATGGTGGACTCCTGCTATTAAATAATCTCATTTTCCCATTTCTGTTCCAGAGGGTAGTGAGCTGAACCTTCTGCCAACTTCCTGTTTTAGGATCATATTTTACCTATGCTTGACATGAAGCTCTTCCTCGTAAGGATCTGCCTGTTGTGCCCACCCCTGCATGAAAGGGGAGGGAGTCCCATAGTAACTTAAGCCTCAGTGCTCACAGGATCTAGAGTTACCCTCCTTTGTAAATTCTCTTTCCTCCATTTCCTGCCACTTCACTTGTTGCTAGAAACTTCCCAGATATGCTTTGGTTTCCACATCATCAAAGTTGGCTTCTTAGTGTGTTTAGTGTTTGCACCCATTCTTCTCACTGTCATAGAAGTAACATAGTAAGATACCTCCATCTGATGGAGTCCTAAGTCTCAACCTGGGAATCACCACCACCCTGAGCTTCGCGATGCCTCTGTGATGGCTGGTGGCCACCCCAGTCAGTGACTGGGCAATGATCCGAATTTTTTTGTCTCCGGTGGTATTGACCCCTACAGTCTTAAGCTTTTCCTTGATTTGCATCATATAGACTGCAGGTTTTTAACAAATCAGGTCAAATACATCCCATTTATTCTCATCTGCCTCCAACTGTAGCAGAATAGTGGTGTTTACCATCATAGGCCCACAGTCCTCTAGCTAGAAGGGAAAATACCACCTTCTCTTATTCCCTGGAGTCTTCAATAATGAAATCTTGAGACCGGATTTTTGCTGACAACAATTTCTGTGGCTCATGTCTGAGCTGGTTCTTCCAGTGCTAGCTTTGTCACTCTAAAGTGTTCTCTGTTGGTTTCCAATGTCACTTATCTTTCTTCCATCTGATGAATTATCCTTATTAATGAGAGAAATATGCTATTTACTTTGAGATATTGTAGTAAAATTTAACTTTAGTAGATCCGGTATTTGTTTCTTCCATTTAAACCTGGTTTACCCTGTTTTGGTAAGTACTTCTCTTTCCTAGAAACTTCCCAGATATGCTTTGGTTTCCACATCATCAAAGTTTCCACATCATCACCTTTATTGGAGTATAATTGACAGTAAAAATGTAAGGTATTTAAAGTACACAATATGATGCTTTGATGTATGCATACATTGTGAAAGGAATCCCCCATTGAGTCAATAACACACCCATTACTTCACATATTTATCCTTTTTTTGTGTGAGAACATGTAAGTTCTCTCTTAGCAAATTTCATTTATACAATAGTCACCGTGTTATACATTAGATCCTCAGATTTTATCTTATAACTTGAATGTCCATGTCGTTTTATCAGTTTCTTCCTATGTCTCCCACCCTCCCAGCTCCTGGCAATCAGTTCTCTATTCTGCGTTTCTGTGAGTTCATTTTTTTCATTTTTTAAATTCTATATATAAATGATACCATGGGAATATTTGTCTTTTCTCTAGCTTATTTCCCTTAGTATAATGCCCTCAAGGGCCTTTGGCGTGTTCTCACGAATGACAGGACTTCCTTCTTTTCTAAGGCTGAATAATATTCTGTTGTGCATGTGTGTATACACCACATTTCCTGATTCATTCATCTGTTGGACACTTAGGTTGTTTCCATACCTTGGCTATTGTGAATATATTGCTACAATGAATGTGGGAATATAGATATCCCTTTGAGAAATTGGTTTTGTGGGATTGCCAGGTCAGCAGTTTTGTTTTTAATTTTAATGAGGAATCTCCATATTGTTTTCCATAGCAGCTGAACCAGCAGTATACAAAGGTTCCCTTTTCTCTACATTCTCTTCATCACATTTTTCTTGCCTTTTTGATAATATATTCACTCTGACAATTACTAGTCATTGTGGTTTTGATTTCATTTCCTTGGTGTTTAGTGATGTTAAGCACCTTTTCATGTACCTATTGTCCATTCATATATATTCTTTGGAAAAAATGTCCATTCAAGGCCTTTGCCCATTTTTTAAATTAGGTTGTTTTTTGCTATTGAGTTGTTTGAGTTCCTAGTATGTTTTGGATATTAACACCTTATGTAGATGTCCCTTTTGAGATAAGAAAAGCATTTAAAATTAAATTTTAAAATCTTTAATTTTAAATGATTATTTATGTGATCTGATAGTTTAAACTCAGAATTAAATACCAATTTGACTCAAAAAGTAAGAAGAATTGTTAAGTTTATTATGCATTTTATCCTTTAAAAATCAGCACAATATAGGAAAAGATTTGAAAAATATAAGAAGAATCATTATTAACCACTTTGTGCACTTCTTTCTGGTCTTTACACATGTATTTCAAAAAATAGAATTGTATTGACTATATATTTTTGTATTCTGCTCTTTTTATTTAATAGTAGTTGCTGCTTAAAAACATTATTTTTAATAGCGCTTAATATTGTATCATATGGAAATACAAAAATTTATCCAGTTCTGTAAATGGAGGCATTTGCCTCATTGTTCATTGAAAATTCTTTTTTTATGTGTGTAAAGTTCATTAATTTCCTTTTTATTTTCTACCCTGTATCTATGTTTGGGTGTTTTCTTTTTAAATTGAAGTACAGTGGCTAGACAATATTATATTGGTTTCAGGTGTACATCATAGTGATTTGGCAACTGTATACATTACTAAGTGTTCATCGTGGTAAGTGTAGTCACTATCTGTCATCATATCCTAATATTGACTATATTCCCTACACTGTACTTTATCCCTCTAATTTATTTTATAATTGGGAATTTATACCTCTTTATCCCTTTCACCTATTTCACCCACCTCCCCTATGACAACCACCAGTTTGTTCTCTGTGTTTGAATCTATTTGTGCTCTGTTTGTTCATTTGTTGTTTTATAGATTCCACATATAAGTGAAATCATGTATTTGTCTTTCTCTGACTCATTTCACTTAGCATAATGCCTTCTTAAGTCCATCCATTTTTCACAAATGGCACAATTTCATTTTTGGGGCTGAGTAACATTTCATTGTCTATGTAATCCACACTTTCTTTATCCATTCATCTATTGATGGGCACTTAGGTTGCTGCTATCTTGTCTACTGTAAATAATGCTTGTCTACTGTAAGCATAGGAGTGCATATATCTTTTTGAATTAGTGATTTTGTTTTCTTTGGGTAAATTCCCAGAAGTAGATTTACTGGGTCTTATGGTATTTCTACTTTTAAACCTCCATACTGCTTTCCATAATGGTTGCTCCAATTTGCAATCCCTCCAGCAGTGTACAAGAGTTCTCTTTCCTCCATATCCTCACCAACAGTTGTTATTTCTTGTCTTGTTGAAATTAGTCATTCCAACTGGTGTGAAGTAATATCTCATTGTGGTCTGATTTGCATTTTCCTCATGTTTAGTGATGCTGAGCATCTTTCATGTATCTGTTAGCATCTGTAGGTCTTTGGAAAAATGTCTATTTGTGTCCTCTGCTCATTTTTTAATTGGGTTGTTTTTTTGGTGTAGATTTTTATGAGTTCTTCATATATTTGGCTATTATTAGCCCCTTATCAGATATAACATCTGTAAATATCTCCTCCCATTTAGGTTACCTTTTCATTTTGTTGATGGTTTCTTTTGCTGTTCAGAAGGTTTTTTAGTTTGATGTAGTTACAGTTGTTTATTTTTGCTATTGTTTCCTTAGCCTGAGGAGACATATATAGAAAATGAAAATTCTTATACCTAAATATTTATCCTTATATAGAGAAGTTTCATGGAAAAAATGATGATGATAATGGTTTAAAGGTTCTTTTTATCATATTTTTTATTTTTAACTGTGGGATTCAAGGAGAAAAGGCCATGTATTTTGAAATAAAGGAGAAAGGTTTCTGCTGAAGAAAAGATGGCTAATATCATAGCTGAGACCTCAGCATAACTTCAACAAAAATTGGACCAGAGGTTTAGCTACAGTAGAAAATGAAAGGTATGATATAGGAAGAAAAGGTAGCATAATTATTTGAAAAAAAGAAAAACAAAAGAGTAGGAATGAGGCTGTCTTTAAAATTCTAAATCAGGATTTCAGAAGTAATGATGATAAAGGTTTTTACAAGAAGAAAAGTTAAACTATTTTTATATTTTTTAAGAAATAATTCAGATAACATATACTTGTATGAGTGTTATGAATTCCAGGAAGAGCTCAGAAGAAAACTAAGTTAAAAACCATGATTATGTAGATGGCCATTAAAATAGTGAGACAAAGATTCCTTTAACCACACCTATATAGCACCTAGTATATACAGAAAATCATGTGTTAGGATCTCCAGGGAATATAAAAATGAACTTCAGGGGTAAATGATGAGGTGATAGGTAAATGTAAACAGTGTTACTGTAGAAATTATTATATTAAACCAAATTTTCATTTATATTGGTTTTAGTCATGGTTATAAAGTAAAATACACTAGAGTAGGAAATCAAATTGTCAGTCATCCCTTGTAATAATTAAGGAAATAGAACAACCATGAGGTGGTGCTATCCAACAAGAAATTGGAAGTGACGGCAAGATCTCCAGTGTTTCTTTTGGCCTTTTAATCCTCTGCAAAGGCACACTGAAACTGTTACATCAGAAGGAAACAAATACTGAATTGAAAGGGATAAATTACTGTTCCATCTACCTCATTTCCTTAGACCCTTTTATTTTTGAAACATATTGCAAATAAATGAATTTGTGGTTTTCTCAAACTGGGAACAATACCAAGGCTGTGAGACCCGCAGACAGAAGGCCTCCTCCCTTGGAGGAAAACCTGCTGAGACTCTCCGTGTGGGCAGACTGACCGGCCTGATTACAGAGAACTGGAGAACAAAGACCCTTCTGTATTCTCCAGTTTACATTTGTCATTTTCTCCAGAGGGCAAGGCACTTCCATGTGTTTGGCAGAGAATGGTTTTGAGCAGAACGGAATGGAATCTTTTGTAAAACAGGCATTGGCTGATTTATATTAATGTAAAAGCAAGTGTTTAAAAAATGTAAAGTGGGGTAGTGACACTGGAGGAAAAAAAAACAGTTCTGCTTTGGTAACATAATATTCTCAGTTATTTTGAGCCATTTGAAAATAAACATCAAATAAACTGTATATATGAAACCAGATATTTAAATTTTTTTCATAAACTGTAGCTGTAAAAGAGATTAACTTTATATCTTTCATGAGACTTCTAAGACTGAGTGTGGGCTACACTAGTGTTTAAATTCAGCCTTCTCCTGAATAATTCTTGTGGTTTCTTCAAAGTACATGTGGCCTCTAGGGTTAAACCAACTGGTCTTATAAAAGGAGATACATTTTGCAAATAGGGGAAAATGAGGGAAGACACACAAAAAAGTTTCTCATCTCATTAAAAACTTTATTCTATCAGTTGGGGTTTTCAAAACATTCAGGAACTACCTAATAAAAGGAGAGCCTAAAGAAACCAGTTGGAAATAAAGAAAAATGCCTACAGGCAAAAATAAGTCAAAATTAGAAAAATGAAAGTCATTTAGGCTTACTGCAATTTGAGTGAATAATTTTGTGAAGTTTAATGGCTCTTTTGAATTTTAGAGCGATGCTGCTATTTGGATATAATGGGGGAAAACATAATTTCCTTAGCAGCTGGTACATCAGTCCCCAAACCTGCAAACCTGTCCTAATTGCCGGGCACATCCAGTGTGGGTGGAATCTCAGTGTATCTTACCTAGACCAGAAGAACACGAGGTAAGGAACACTCAAGAAGGGGCTGCATCTGAGAACATATAAAGCGATCAAGAAAGGGGAAGAATGAAAAAGAGAATTAGGATCAGGGACAGATTTAGATCCTTGGCTGTCTCTGGTTAGGGAATATACAGCTGCATCTACTGAGAGAGAGAATTTTCTTTGATTCTGGCAGATTCTCAATCTGCAAATTACATTTTGCACTTTCTTTCCACTACTGAGCAAGTGCCAGTGATGCACCAATTTCCTTTTACAATTGGTTTTTCCGTATTCTGTAATCTTTTTTTTTAATATAATTTATTTTATTATCATTAATCTACAGTTACATGTGCAATATTATGGTTATTAAACTACCCCTTCATCAGATTCCCCCCACCAACCCCATTACAGTCACTGTCCATCAGCGTAGTGAGATGCTATAGAATCACTACTTGTCTTCTCTGTGTACAGCCCTCACCGTGCCCCCACAACATTACATCTGCTAATCATAATGCCCCTTTTTCCCTCTTATCCCTCCCTTCCCGCCCATTTTCTCCAGTCCCTTTCCCTTTGGTAACTATTAGTCCGTTCTTGGGTTCTGTGAGTCTGCTGCTGTTTTGTTCCTTCAGTATTTTTTCTTTGTTCTTATACTCCACATATGAGTGAAATCATTTGATACTTGTCTTTTTCGGCTTGGCTGAATTCACTGAGCATAATACCCTCTAGCTCCATCCATGTTGTTGCAAATGGTAGGATTTGTTTTCTTCTTATGGCATATTCTGTAATCTTATTTCCTAGTTTAAAATGCTGCATGATGTCACCAGATTCCTCCAAATTATCCAGTAGAATGTGATTTTTTCCCCTCAGTTATCTTATTTGACCTGACTGTATCCCTGATTGAAATTTGATGTCTTTGCGTTCTGTAAGCAGTTCTCTCCTGTCTCCCCTCTGACCCCCTGAAGATACTTCTCTGTTTCCTCTTCAACTCTTGCTCCTTGGATGTTGACCTTCCTGGAGGTCACTCCTGACTCCTTTACTCCAGTTCTACCCACTTTCTCAGATGAGTTTCTTTCCCCTGGGCTCCTCTCCAGTCTTAGCTGATAAATTGCAAATCTGTGCTCAGTACTGACCACTCCCAGAGCTGCAAATGTCGAGACCTCACTGTGTGAGAAACATCTCCATGAAATGTCTGCAGGCATCTCACCCTCAACAGGTTCTGCTCTGACAGTGGGCCTTTCCTGGGGAATCCTCACTCCCTTGTTTTTGTCCAGGAAGAGGACACTCTCAGTTTTCCAGCCAGAAACCTGGGGGATGTCCTTGAATCTTCTCTCCCTGTACACCTTCCACTTCAGGTTCTTCAGTAAATCTTTGGAATGTGTTTTATATTTTAACACACTGTTATATATGAGGATTTTTTTTGCTTTATATGTTTAAACACATTACACATTTGTGCCCATTTCCTATCTCTTTGTTCCAATTTTATTTTACTTTTCCCTGAACTGTTCCAATAGCTTCATAACCTGCTTCTTTTGTAGGTCCCTTTTAGTCCATCATTCAAACTAGTACCAGATTTAACTTCCCAATAGACAAATCAGATCCCACATCTCTTTTTCATTCTTAACAAACTTTCTCTGGCTTCTCATGAGCCATTGATTAAAATTCAAACTTCTAACATAGCAATCAAGATTATTCGTCATCTGGCCCTAACATACTTTTCCAGCCTCACCTCATCCCTCCTAGACTTACACCATTCTAAAAGACTTGTCATCACTACTCTGCAAATTCTAGTCTCTCTGCCTAAAAGGTTCCTTTTCCCTTTTCTACACCATATTAAGCAATACTCAGATCAAACATCAACTCCTCTAGGACACTGATTCATATTTTTCTGCTACCTATCACATAAAAAGAGTTCTATAAATGTTTTATCTCTAAAATTGTAAAAGAACTTCATCATTAATTGATTGATTGATTTTGCATCAACTTTTATGAATAATTCATTTGTACCAACTACCATGCTGAGCCATGGGAATACAAAAATGAATCGTAGTTCATCTCTTCCCTTGAAGGACTTACAGTGTGTTAGGTAATAAATCAGAAAAATGCATTATTATAAGGCAATTGTCCAGTCCTTTGCCTCCATGAAGCATTATTTCCTTTCCAATGCAAATGTGAATTGTGCGTACACCAAGTATATCTCTCCGCTAGATCTTGCGCACGTGTCTCAGACTCCACCAACTCCCAGTACTCTATTTTCATTTTACAACATGACCAGGACTTGAAGGACTAACCTTGTTTTCTTCTCTTCCCTGTAGCTGCCTTACCACCACTTGATTTTCTTGCTCTTTCCTAGTTTCTTATAAAGAAAAGCAAACAGACTGTCCTTAGGTGCATTTTACTATTGTATGATCATGACTGGGAAACAGTACAAAATGGAAATATGTGGTTGAATTTACCAAATTTGAGAGGACCTTCCAAAATTAATTTAGTTCTGGCATATTGTTGATGTAACTGGTGGCCAGTTGATTTTCTCCTTTGAGCTTTTATTCCAGAAAGTAAACTCAGCGCTCTCGCTCCTTCTGTGTAACTCCTCCTAGCAGGCTTCCTCACCCCATTCTCTTTGGAGGTCCCTTTCCAAGCAAGGAGGCTAGGAAGGTCTGTCAGAATCCCTAAATTATCATCAATTTAGGTGCCTCTTCAAACTGAGAGAGTGATTCACATCCCCATAGACCCTCATATCTGAGAATTTCTTTCTAAGACCACCTGATCCCTACCTCACACAGGAAGGCTCATCTTTGGTCTTTACCCTACAGAAACTTTTTCTAGTGGTTCGGTTTACATGTTTCCTACTCTAACTTTCTCTTTCTCTTCTAGCTACCCTAGAATGGAAAAGCCACCACTTTCTTTTACTAGTATACTATTTCTTCATATACCTGAAAGTTTGTTAATAAGTAGTCATGCATTTTAAGGCCAAGGAAGCACAAGACTCATTAAACAGTAAGCTCTAGGAGGGCAGTAATTTATTGTGTGTACTTATTTTGTTTGTTGACTTGTCATTAGTACCTAGAATAGTGCCTGGTGGGTGGTAAGTAAATATTGTTTTGTAAGACCTAAGTATTAGGCCCTGCTCATCCCCGGGAAGGACGGCGACCCAAATACTTGTCGGAGACCAATCTTGCTGTAAGAAACAAGAGGTTTATTGAGTATTCCCGCGCGGGGGTCGAGTCTCACAACTCACACAGGAGCGGAGCTCGACCCCGGCTAGCAGGTGTTCATTTCTTATATAGGATTTGATTCAGGCAAGTAGGTCAACGGAAACATGATTGTGGTTTGGCATTTTGATACAACATGCTTACATAGAAGATTTAATCACTGGGGTGTTACAGACTTTTTCCAAAAAAAAAAACAGGAACTTGGCTCAAAAAAGAAAAGAGAAGCAAACATTGCCTTTTTTTTTTCTTTTAGGTCAACTTGACCTTCCACATATGCCTATGCAAGCACAAAACAAAGTTATATTATTTTTTTTCCTTACACTCCCCCCTTTTTCTTTTGGAAATATTCCAATCATGGAATTGGTTTAGCTTACTCAACACTCGACACTTGGTACAGGGTGGTATCGTTCTTGTAACATTAGAATTTGCACAGCACTAAGACGCTCTCTGACAAAAGTTATTATCTTATTTAAGATACAGGGCCCGAAAGTAAGCAAAAGGAGTATTAGTTTGGTTAAGGATGGTACCTGTATCTGGGTCAATAAGGAGCCAGGTTAACTGCTGGGGGGCGTGGGGGTTAGTTGGTGTCAGGGTTACGGCGCAGGCAAAGCTTAAGAGGATTATCAGTCTTTTCCACGTGCCAGGACTCATCTTCTTCCGCCTTTGGTGCCGCTTTTAGGTGGGAGGCGTGGATCCAGGCGTCTATTCCCTCGACCTTCACTGCAGTGGGAGTTGTCAGCAGGACTAGGTAGGGTCCCTTCCACTGAGGTTCGAGGTTCCCAACACGGTGTCTGCGCACGTAGACCGTGTCTCCACCTGGAACTGGTGAGGGACGGTGGTGGACTCAGTGGAGTAAGCTTCTTTCAATTGTTCCCATGCCTGTCGGCGAACTACTTCTAGGGCTTTTAGGCGGGCGAATAAAGATTGAGAAAGAACAACATCAGGGTTATGTATCTTTCCTGTTTCCACAAGGGGGGGCGGTCCTCCACACAAAAGCTCATAGGGGGTTAGTCCAAAGCGTCCCGGGGTATTTCTTACCCGGAACAGGGCAAAAGGAAGGAGGGCTGTCCAGTCATTCCCGCCGGTCTCTAAGGCTAATTTAGTCAAGGTCTCTTTTAGAGTTCTGTTCATTCTCTCTACCTGTCCTGAACTTTGGGGTCTATATGCACAATGTAATTTCCAACTGAACCCCATTTGTTTGGCCAGTCCCTGACTTACCTGAGCAACGAAGGCGGGCCCGTTGTCAGATCCCATTACCTTGGGGATTCCAAACCTTCTATTACGAAGCTGCTGCCATCTGTGAACCAGGTGGTTCCGTTAGGCCAGGGAGTGTCTGTAAGGTCACTCCTGACTCCAGTTTCCTCAGCCAGTATGTCTGCACAAGTATGAACTACTGGCTCCTCAGTGTTCTCTGGCAGCAAGGTAGCGGGGTTGAGAAGGGCCGGTTGGCCGAAGACGACTCTCTCTGTCAGCAACAAACTTTGATAGTGGGTCATGCGAGCATTTGACATCCATCGGTCGGGAGGCTGGCGAATAACACTCTCTAGGGCATGGGCTGCAATTACAGTCACCCGTTGTCCCATAGTTAGTTTATCAGCATCTTTAATCAAGATTGCAACTGCTGCAATGACCTTCAAGCAGGATGTCCATCCGCTGGCCACTGGGTCCAGTTTCTTTGACAGGTATGCCACCGGCCTCTTCCAGGGCCCCAAGGTCTGGGTAAGAACTCCCCTGGCTACACCCCCTCTCTCATCCACATAGAGGGTAAAAGGCTTGGTCAAGTTTGGCAAGCTCAAGGCCAGAGCTGAGAGGAGGGCTTTCTTAATTTCATCGAAAGCCTGTTGATGTTCCTTTTCCCATTGAAATCTTACCCCTTCCTTGGTTAGAGGGTAGAGAGGGGCTGCCAAGGTAGCAAAGCCTGGAATCCAAAGTGGGCAAAAGCCAGCAGTGCCCAAGAACTCACGTACCTGTCTAGATGTCTTAGGTACTGGGATCTGCGTGACAGTCTTCTTCCTGGCCTCGGTCAGCCACCTTTTTCCCTCTTTTAAAGAGTAGCCCAAGTAGACCACCTCCTGCTTACATAGCTGAGCCTTCTTGGCTGAGGCTCGGTATCCTAACCGGCCCAGTTCGGAGAGGAGGCTTCTAGTCCCCTCAAGGCAATCTTGATAAGTTTCTCCTGCTAAAAGTAAATCATCAACATACTGGAGGAGAGTTACCTTGGGCTGTGCAGCCCGAAAGGGGGCCAAGTCCCGGTGTAGCGCCTCGTCGAAGATGGTAGGAGAATTCTTAAACCCTTGAGGTAATCGGGTCCAGGTCAGTTGTCCTGTTTGCCCAGTGCCAGGCTCTCCCCATTCAAATGCAAAGACGGGCTGACTTGACAGATGTAATCTCATGCAGAAGAAAGCGTCTTTTAAGTCCAGCACGGTGTACCAGGCTCTTTCAGGGGGAAGAGAACTGAGGAGGTTATAAGGATTAGGCACTGTGGGATGAATATCTTGAACCCTCTTGTTCACCTCCTGCAGGTCCTGGACTGGTTGATAGTCCCCTGTGCCGGGCTTTTTAACAGGTAACAATGGGGTGTTCCATGGGGAGCGGCATGGCACCAGGATCCCCGACTGTAAGAGTCTCTGAATGTGGGGACGAATGCCTAGTCTGGCCTCCTGGCTCATGGGGTCCTGGCGCATTGCTGCTGGGGTGGCACAAGCCTTCATTTCTATCACCAGAGGTGGAATTTGTACTGCTAGGCCCGTTCCCCCTGTTTCTGCCCACGCCTGGGGAAATCGTCTCAACCAGTCTTGCATATCTTCAGGGTTTGTACTTTCAGTAAATATTCGATATTCTTCTTCCAATTTTAAACTTAAAACAATGGTAGGATCTTCCTTCAAGGTGACTTCAGGTCCCGATGGGGAGAAGAAAATTTGGGCTCCCATTTTTGTGAGGAGGTCTCTCCCTAACAGGTTGGAGGGGCAATCAGGTATGACTAAGAATGAGTGGGTTACCCGTCCCATACCTAGATCTACATCCCTTCGGGGAGTCCATGAATACAGTTTTTTTCCTGTGGCGCCCAGGACTAGGGACTTCTTGTCTTTCAATTTTCCCAAGGGTTCTAGTAACACAGAGTGTTCTGCCCCAGTATCGACCAGAAAGTCCACTGGTCGCCCCTCCACCTGTAAGGTTACCCTGGGCTTGGGGAGGGGATCCGAGCCCCGTCCTTCTTAATCCTCTTCACCTAATGTTACCACCTTTGGGTTCCTGTCCCTCCTCTTCGGGCACTCTCGGGCCCAGTGCCCTCTCTCTTTGCAGTAGGCACATTGATCTTTGTCAAGAGGTGGCCTTCCCAAGGCTCTCGTCGTCTTTTGGCCCCTGTTGCTCAGGTTCCCTACCTGTCTAGGCCCCTGAAGCTCTCTTTCTTTCCCTCCTACTACTGTGGCCAAAATCCTAGATAAATTTTTCTCCTGTCTTCTGTCTCTCCTATCCTCCCTTTCCTCTCTTTCTCTCTTCTGCCTTTCTTCTTTCTCTTCCTCTGTCTCTCTTTTGTGATACACTTTCTCAGCCTCCTTCACTAAATCCTGTAAAGTAAAATCTTGTAATCCCTCGAGGCGCTGCAGCTTCTTTTTGATATCAGAAGCTGATTGCCCTATAAATGCCATAGCTACGGCTGCCCGCTGTCCCTCAGAGGTGGGATCAAAAGGAGTATAGCGCCTGTAAGCCTCCATAAGGCGTTCAAGAAAAACTGAAGGCGGTTCAGTGGGCCCCTGAAGAATTTCTCTTACCTTAGCCAGATTAGTGGGCCGTCGCGCAGTCCCCTTGAGACCTGCCACCAGAGCCCGGCGGTAGACAGTCAGCCTCCCCCTACCTTCAGGGGTGTTGAAGTCCCAGTTGGGTTGAGTCAGCGGGAATCCAGCGTCTATCACATGGGGAAGTTGGGAGCTTTGCCCATTGTCTCCTAAAACATTTTTTCCGGGCTTCTAACAGGATTCTCTCTCTCTCTTCCGTGGTAAAAAGAGACTGCAACAGCTGCTGGCAATTATCCCAAGTGGGTTGATGAGAGAACATGAGAGACTCCATCAATCCAGTAAGTCCTACAGGATTTTCTGAAAAGGAAGCATGATTAGCCTTCCAATTATATATATCTGCCGAGGAAAATGGCCAATACTGCATGGGTTGGACTCCCGGGGGTGGCACGGGAGGGCTGTAGACTCTAAGTGGTAGGGTTACAGTAGAGTCCGGGGCATCCCCAGGAGGGGCCCCCGTACGGCTTCGGGTACCTGCCGCCGGTCCCCCTGTTGGTACTGGTAAAGGGGGAGCACTGGGTCCTTCTCCTTCCCTCTCTTGTACTACCGGTTGAGCGGGTTGTGGTTCAGGGGCTGGAACAGGGTCCGCTGCTGCCTCAAGATGATACAGGGGAGGAAAAGGTTCTGACCATTCAGGAGGGGATTCAACTTCAGGATATATTTTAGGTCTTCGGGTCTTCGCACCCCCGTTTCCACCTCGGTTTAAGACTAAGACCTGGGACCTCTGCCCCTTTGGCGGGTGAACCCATGGTTTTACCCAAGGGGGGGATTATCAACCAGATTTTGCCAGGTCATTATATACGGTTGTTGATCTGGGTGGGTGTCAGGTCCCGGCTGAAAGACAAAATTCTTCACAGCAAAAATCAATTTTCGGTTAAACGTGCCCTCTGGGGGCCATCCCACATCAAAGGTTGGCCACTCGGCAGAACAAAGGGTTTGCCACTGGCCTTTTAAAATTTCCACAGATAAGTCATGGGCTCGTTTCCTAACATCCGTCCAATGGTCTAGGGTCAGAGACAAGGGGGTTGTCACTGTCTGTCCCATGTCAATCGTCTCTCAATATACAAAAATGGCAAGACCGAGAGCAACAACAGACAAAAAGGGCAAAACAGAGAACAACAACAGACGCCAACAAACACTTCCCTCCTCTTGTCTTCCACAGACACGAGAAATACTCAGACGGGGGAGGGTCCCTCCGTTGAATCTGCTCAAATCGGACCCTTTCCCCTTCTAACAGACGGGCGGAAAAATCCCCCGTTTCACACCCAGGGGCGTCCCCCAGGGTTGCAGCTTGTGGCCCCTGGCACGTCTGCCTTACCACAGCTTTCCGTTCCCTTATGGGAGCGGCAAGCGGCTGCCAAACCGAAAGCGCTTCTCACAGACCCAGATATCTGACAGAACAAACAGGCGCCGGCGCACACAGAAACTTAAGGATCCTTCACTTACCTCCAAGTGGGTCTCCGGAGAAGAGGGTGGCCGCCGATCCCGGATGAGCCCCCAAATGTAAGACCCAGAAAACAGGCCCTGCTCAGCCCCGGGAAGGACGGCGACCCAAATACTCGTCGGAGACCAATCTTGCTGTAAGAAACAAGAGGTTTATTGAGTATTCCCGCGCGGGGGTCGAGTCTCACAACTCACACAGGAGCGGAGCTCGACCCCGGCTAGCAGGTGTTTATTTCTTATATAGGATTTGATGCAGGCAAGTAGGTCAACGGAAACATGATTGTGGTTTGGCATTTCGATACAACATGCTTACATAGAAGATTTAATCACTGGGGTGTTACAGACTTTTTCCAAAAAAAAACAGGAACTTGGCTCAAAAAAGAAAAGAGAAGCAAACATTGCCTTTTTTTTTCTTTTAGGTCAACTTGACCTTCCACATATGCCTATGCAAGCACAAAACAAAGTTATATTATTTTTTTTCCTTACAGTTTAAAGGAATGAAAACTTTATGTTTTAGTATATTAAATTGTATAATCTCAAATTAATTGAGGGGAATAATGTATTTCATAAATATTTAAAAAAAAATCTCATGAATAATGCTGAGTGCCAACAGAACTCAGATATTTTGCCTTTTCCAGATGCAGCTAAGAAATTCATTATAGCTTTTCTAATATGGATGATATCATCACAAAAATTTCTTCTATGTTGTCAACAGTTATTTTGTAACATTGATTTATGTATGTAATTTCTGTATCAAATTATACATTGTTCATATTACATTTTAAAATGCCTTTTTCAGAAAACCTTACCTAGTGTTATCTAGTGAGCTGGTGATTAGAAATTAAAACTTTTAACTAACAGATTAAATTATCATAATGTTATGTTAGTACTTAAAGATAGTCATTCTAATCAATGCTTTCCTTTACTTATGGTAAATTATATATTAACAGGTTACAAAGACAAAAACAAAGCAACATAAATTCAATGTAACTGATTTACTCCTGTTTCTGTCTTCTGAAAAACATATCCTTAAACACAATGTGTACAAGAATCAAGTGGAATACTTCATAAAGTCTAGGGTGGGGCTCAAGAATCTGAGTTTTTAGAAGTACCCAAGTAAGTCTGTTGTGGGTGGTGGGTGGATTACAATCTGAGGACCTTGTTCTCAGGGTCAGACCTGCCACATTTGTAAGGTGATAATAACAGAGTCATTATTTTTAGAAAGGAGTCTGTACTTCAATTTTGAATTCTTATTCTTTAGTTCCCTGTACTATATGATTGAATATATTATTATACTTAATATTCTGTTAGTTAATTCTAGATTACCCTGTTATTATTTAGGGTACAAGCTATGTATGTAGGCTGGATCCAAATCCTCATTCTGCATTCTATAATTTTGTGATTTGAATGAAATTATGAAATTTCTTAGTCATAGTTTACCAAAAAAATGGTCTCTTCCCCATAAAGTTGATGCCAGAATTAAAGAAGTATTTGAGACATAGTAACCACCAAATAAATGCTATGATTATTCAGGTGTCTTTATGGTTTTGTCTGTTAGAAGAATTAAAATCATTTTTTGTATTTATTTTTTATTATATATATAGCTCTTAGTGTATATACCCTCACAATTGCACAAAATCCTAATTTATGCCTATTGTCCAGGAATTCTCTCTGGTATAGCATTTTTTCTGGACAAAAGTTTCATGTTTTGGACAATTAATTATAGGGTCAGAATTGAGTGTGTAAATGTAACTGTATTGTGAGAACACCGAACTAAATAGCCATTCATAACTAAATAGCCAATTACACATAAAAAACATTTTTCTATTTTCCCTTTAGACATGAGAGTTGGAATTTTTGTAGGTATGGTGTATAGTAGACTGTCTGCTAACCTGGTCCTATGAATTCTTCATTTCTGCTAGTATCTGAACTAAGCTAAGCTTCTCAGCAGTGACTCCACCAGTGAATTGGATGCATCTGCTAGTTACCCAGTTTAGACCCCCTTGAGCTCAAAATTAGTTTTATGAATCAGTGTTCATGCTATTATTTGCTACATCAGTGGGGTCTGTGTCATCTCTCAGCCAAAACCAATTTTGCTAAACAGGTTCCAAGAATTCTAACTGCATAGTTTGAAAAAAATGAATTTCTCTGTCCTTTTAACACTCCCTTTCAATTTCCTAGGAATAAACTAAATAAGTCCATCTCATGCATACCTTACTAAATGCATCTGCTTTTCTGTAATAAGCATATGTTGGAATATGTTCTCTGAACTAAATACTGTGACCAGTAATTGGTAATTAGCTCCTAAATTTCTGGTGCAAGTTAATGTTGAAAGTTGATTCCAATGTAGCAGAAAAATTGGAAGACATTTTCCCAGTTTTTGGCTGAATTAATTTTCTCTGCCTTTTTTGGAAGTGAACTGAAATTCTAAATGATGGGTTTCTCCTGAAACTGTGGATGTAGTAGTATCTGCCAGGGAGCAAATACAGATTTTTCTGCTTGACCCCAAAATGTCACAGTGTATCATGCAACATCAAAGAGCTTGACTCTGTTAAGATAGGACACATTCTTTTGCCTTTAGAAGCTGTGTATATTTCCTTTATAGAAAAAAATATATATAACTGTATATACTTAGCATATGCCAACTGAAACTTATCTATAATTATAGCAAGTTGTTTGAGACACTAGCTGAGATTTAAAGATGGCATGTGTCCATATGCACAAACATAAGTACATACAAAGAAGCCAAACCCATTTTGGAAACCCTGTAGTCTTCTAGTTTTCTTGAAGCAAAATTACATCTAATATGCCAAAGCAGTGAATGTCTACCTTTATTTTTAAGGTCTCAAAAAAAATACCCAGGGTTTTGCTTCTTTCCTACAAGTTCCTTTGTGGTTCTCATCATGCTTTCCAGACAGTATAAATCACTTCATGTCCAACTCAAATCTGAGAATGCACCCAAGGAAGAGTAGCCAGATAAAAAACAAGACACCTAGTTAAATTTGAATTTCAGATAAACAACAAATAATTTTTAGTGTAAGTATATCCATGAAGTAATAGAACACACCCTAAAAATATTCCACACTACTTAAATTTGAATTGCAGATAAATAAATGTATTTTATATATGCTAAATACACTAAAAAGTGAGTTGTTGTTTATAGGAAATTCAAACTTAACTTGGCATTCTGTAGTTTTATTTGCTAAATTTGACAACCCTAACCCAAATCTACCTGTCAACGGAATCCTTAAACTTCAGAAAGGAGACAGGTTATGGTTAAGCATATTCAGCCCTAATAGATAGAAAACCATGCTGCTTGACTAAGGTGAGAAAGGAGGACTTGTGACCCCTTCTTACAAGCAATATTGAACCCAGCATAATGAAATTTGAATACAATGAGAAAGTGTGAAAACCCTTTAGAATTCATTATACTGGGATCTGACTAGGAATAATATGTTGACTATTATTAGCAACTGGACTTCAGGTAGGATGTGAGCAGAATATACTGAAAAGAAATCTGCACAATTTGGTTATGTGAGAGTCATTTGATAATGACATGAATGCTTTGGGTAGTTAAGTGGAAGTTATGCTCATTAAATGTAATTTTGCCCACCTGTTTGAGTGAAGGGTCAAAAGAATAATAGCATGAACAACAATATCAGAATTCAGAATACAATGTCAGGTTGAAAAAGAAAGAATATAAATCTGGCACAGTTGCAAATAGAGGATGTGAGCTAATTCTGATAGAAGAATAACATAATTTCCAAATAAACAGGTAAGAGTGTGCAGGCAGTTGTATCTAAAGAGGACCTGTGAACAAGGAATCCAGTGACTAGTAATGTAAATTTATTTAAGAAGCAAATGAGAGGTGTGCAAAAGCAAGAATAAAACATGAACAGAAATCCTATCTTAATCAGCTCTACTGGAAGTTAGGGTGGCCTAAATGCTGACAATTGTAAATTAAGAAAACTGAGGGAGAAAATTTAATAGACAACAAATGAAATAGAAAACTGATAATTAGGGAAGCATAAAGAAATTGTGATGATGTGGTTAGCAGAAGGGAAGGTTGCAATGAGATTTATTTATCAAAAAAAGATGGTTATTCAGAAAATGAGGTGACCCCCAAATAGCTTTACTATCTTACTATAAAATCTCAGGGGAAAGCTCTGTTATACCCACTACTGGCGCCATTTTTCATCAGCTCTGTAGGAATAAGGAACTTAAGTTGGTTTTACTTGATGGTCTATGTTTCTTAGGAACTTCTCCTCAACAGGAAGTTATGGTTACATGCTTTTTTGGCTGGCTATCTCTACTCACACAGCTGTTCTCCCTTACCCATTTCACAATAAGTTTAATTTATTTTACTGAACATGTACTGAATAATATGCTGAGCACTGGAAATATACACATGAGTAAGTCACACAATCTTTGACCTTGAGGAGTTTATAGCTGTGTGTGTGTATATTGGGAGTTATTATAATTTGGTATTTCTAAGCTATAAATCTCACAGTGAGGAAATTTAAATAAAACAGGCATGAAAAGAGTACATATTTATTAGTATGTGATATGAAGGCATTAATATACATGCAAAATATGTAAGCAGTTCTTACCTTAGGAACTTGCTAGTATAGAATACTCAAATAAGGGAAATCATTTGGCATTTGTTTTTCTCCACCTGGCTTATTTCACTGAGCATAATATCCTCCAACTCCATCCATGTTGTTGCAAATGGTAGGATGTTTCTTTCTTATGTCTGAATAGTATTCTATTGTGTATATGTACCACCTTTTCTTTATCCATTTATCTACTGATGGAAACTTAGGTTACTTCCATATCTTGGCTATTATAAAAAGTGCTGCAATAAACATAGGGGTGCATATGTCTTTTTGAATCTGAGAAGTTGTATTCTTTGGGTAAATTACAAGGAGTGGGATTCCCGGGTCAAGTGGTATTTGTATTTTTAGTTTTTTGAAGAACCTCTGTATTGCTTTCCACAATGGTTGAACTAACTTACATTCCCAGAAGCAGTGCAGTATAGGAGGGTGCCCCTTTCTCCATATCCTCACCAGCATTTCTTATTCTTAGTCTTTTGATGCCGGCCATCCTTACTGGTGTGAGGTGATATCTCACTGTGGTTTTAATTTGCATTTCCCTGATGATTAGTGATGTGGAGCATCTTTTTATGTGTCTGTTGCCAATCTGAATTTCTTCTTTGGAGAACTGTGTTTTCACATCTTCTGACCATTTTTTAATCAGGTTATTTGCTTTTTGGGTGTTGAGATGTGTGAGTTCTTTACATATTTTGGATTTAACCCTTGTCGGATATGTGATTTACAAATACATTCTCCCATACTGTAGGAGGCCTTTTTGTTCTTTTGATGGTGTCCTTTGCCATACAGAAACTTTTAGTTTGATGTAGTCCCATGAGTTCATTTTTGCTTTTGTTTCCCTTGCTCAAGGAGATGCATTCAGGAAGAAGTTGCTCATGCTTATATTCAGGAGATTTTTGTCTATGTTGTCTCCTAAGAGTTTTATGGTTTCATGACATACATTCAGGTCCTTGATCCATTTTGAGTTTACTTTTGTGTATGGGGTTAAACAGTCCAGTTTCATTCTCTTTATGTAGCTGTACAGAGTGCCAACACCAGCTGTTGAAGAGGCTGTCATTTCCCCATTGTATGTCCATGGCTCCTATATATTAATTGACCATATATGCTTGGGTTTATATCTGGGCTCTCTAGTCTGTTCCATTGGTCTATGGGTCTGACCTTGTGGCAGTACCAAATTGTCTTGAGTACTGTGGCTTTGTAGTAGAGCTTGAAGTTGGAGAGCATAATCTCCCCAGCTTTATTCTTCCTTCTCAGGATTGCTTTAGCTATTGGGGGTCTTTTGTGGTTCCATATAAATTTTAGAACAATTTGCTCTAGTTCGTTGAACAATGGTGCTGGTATTTTGATAGGAATTGTATTCAATCTGTAGATTGCTTTAGGCAGGATGGCCATTTTGACAATATTAATTCTTCCTATCCGTGAGCACAGGATGTGTTTCCACTTATTGGTATCTTCTTTAATTTCTCTCATGAGTGTCTCATAGTTTTCAGAGTATAGGTCTTTCAGTTCCTTGGTTAGGTTTATTCCTAGGTATTTTATTCTTTTTGATACAACTGTGAATGGAATTGTTTTCCTGATTTCTCTCTCTGTAGTTCACTGTTAATGTATAGGAATGCCACAGATTTCTGGGTATTAATTTAGTATCCCGCAACTTTGCTGAATTCAGATATTAGATCTAGTAGTTTTGGAGTGGATTATTTAGGGATTTTTATGTACAATGTCATGTCATCTGCAAACAGGGGCAGCTTAACTTCTTCCTTGACAATCTGGATGCCTTTTATTTCTTTGTGTTGTCTGATTGCCATGGCTAGGACCTCCAGTACTAGGTTAAATAGAATGGGGGAGAGTGAGTGTCCTTGTCTTGTTCCCGATCTTAAAAGAAAAGCTCTCAGCTTCTCGCTATTAAGTATAATGTTGGCTGTGGGTTTCTTATATATGGCCTTTATTATATTGAGGTACTTGCCCTCTATACCCACTTTGATGAGTGTTTTTATCATGAATGGATGTTGAATTTTGTCAAATGGTTTTTCAGCATCTATGGAGAGGATCATGTGGTTTTTGTCCTTCTTTCTGATAATGTGGTAGATGGTGTTGATAGATTTTCGAATGTTGTACCATCCTTGCATCCCTGGAATAAATCCTACTTGATCATAATGGATGATCTTTTTGATGTATTTTTTAAATTCAGTTTGCTAATTTTTGTTGAGTATTTTTGCATCTATGTTCATTAGAGATATTCATCTGTAATTTTCTCTTTTTGTGGTGTCTTTTCCTGGTTTTTGTATTAGAGTGATGCTGGCCTCATAGAATGAGTTTGGAAGTATTTCCTCTTCTTCTACTCTTTGGAAAACTTTAAGGAGGATGGGTATTAGGTCTTCACTAAATGTTTGATAAATTCAGCGGTGAAGCCATCTGGTCCAGAGGTTTTGTTCTTAGGTAGGTTTTTGATACCAGTTCAATTTCGTTGCTTGTAATTGGTCTGTTCGGATTTTCTGTTTCTTCTTGGGTCAGCCTTGGAAAGTTGTATTTTTCCAGGAAGCTGTCCATTTCCTCTAGGTTATCCAGTTTGTTAGTATATAATTTTTCATAGTATTCTCTAATAATCATTGTATTTCTGTGGTATCTATAGTGATTTTTCCTTTCTTATTTCTGATTTTGTTTATGTGTGTAGACTCTCTTTTTTTCTTGAGAAGTCTGGCTAGGGGTTTATCTATTTTGTTTGATTTTTCAAAGAACCAGCTCCTGCTTTCATTGATATTTTCTATTGTTTTATTCTTCTTGATTTTATTTATTTCTGCTCTAATCTTTATTATATCCCTCCTTCTACTGGCTTTGGGCCTCATTTGTTCTTCTTTTTCTAGTTTCATTAACTGTGTCTTTTGACTGCTCATATGGGATTGTTCTTCTTTCCTGAGGTAGGCCTCTATTGCAATATACTTTCCTCTTAGCACAGCCTTTGCTGTGTCCCACATATTTTGTGGTGTCAAATTATTATTGTCATTTATCTCCATATATTGCTTGATCTCTGTTTTTATTTGGTCATTGATCCATTGGTTATTTAGGAGCATGTTGTGAAGCCTCCATGTGTTTGTGGGATTTTTCATTTTCTTTGCATAATTTATTTCTAGTGTCATACCTTTGTGGTCTGAGAAACTGGTTGGTACAATTTCAATCTTTTTGAATTTATCACGGCTCTTTTTGTGGCGTAGTATATGATCTATTCTTGAAAATGTTCATGTGCACTTGAGAAGAATGTGTGTTTTGCTGCTTTTGGGTGTAGAGTTCTGTAGATGTATATTAGGTCCATCTATTCTATTGTCTTGTTCTGTGCCTCTGTCTCCTTATTTATTTTCTGTCTGGTTGATCTGTCCTTGAGAGTGAGTGGAGTGTTGAAGTCCCCTAGAATGAGTGCATTGCATTCTATTTCTCGTTTTAATTCTGTTAGTATTTGTTTCACATACGTAGGTGCTCCCTGTGTTGGGTGCATAGATATTTATAATAAAAATGGGTGGTTTCAATCTTCAGTAGCTTAAATATCTTAAAAATCTTATATTGATGACTTCAAACTACTACTTCAAAAACTGTAAATGACTTCTGCTTCTGCTCATAAAGCATCAATTTCCAAAAGAATTGCCCTTCTGTGCTAAACAATTATAAATCCCCACTGGGGTGGGAGGGAAGAACTGTTTTCAAATGCTGGATTCAGACAGCATAGGAATATGATTCCCGAGGGAGGGAGTGCTGAACCCAACGACCACCCCACTTAGCGGTGTGATGGCCATCCTCGGGCTGGGCAAGAGAGGGAGCCCAGAGAGCCTGGAGACCTCGCTGCCCTGACAAGACACTGTAAGAATTGAGGGAAGCTTAGGCAGCTCACGCTTGAGGAGCTGAGACCTGGAGAGGAGAGATCTGCACGGCATGGAATCCTGGAGATGGGACAAGAAGGTCCTCCCAGCCTTGGACTGAGAGTGAATCTGCAAAGTGGATTCTTGCAGAGGCAAAGTGGAACTCCTGCAGGCAGAGGAAAGGAGCACTAGAGAGCATAGGTCAAATGTTCCCCAAAGTCACACAGAGCAGAAAATAGCCTGTGTTCCTAAATGCTAGAAGGGAAAAGATCTTGAAATACAAGGGACGTTGAATAGAGTCTTCAGAAGAGTCACTTTAGAAGTGGACCCAGTACACCTTTAACCTAAAGGCTGCTGTGAACCTTTACTTTGAAAGCTTGAAAAGAAGACTTAAGGCAATCAAAATGATCCCACATAACCACAGTGCACCAGAAGAAACTCCAACACCCTTTGAAGGCCGACAAAATTCTCTCAGAAATGTAAAATTTATATCCAAAGCTAATTAAAAACTACTAGGGTTACAAAGAAACAAAAATATATGACACACCAGAAAAAGATAAATGAGTATCAACAAACACAGACGTAAAGAGATTATGAGATTTTCCGATATCTTTAAAGCACAACTATAAATACCAAAATATATCAATATTGCCTTCATAATAAGGCCTACCCAGGACACCCTATTTTAAATCTCAGTACTCTTCCCCTCCATCCCATTCCCCTACCAATTTCTCCTATCCCATTTTCCCTGATGTTTTTTCACAGTCATTTGCATTCAAATTTGGAAACTGATTTTTTTCTTATTAGGTTTATTTAATATCTATTAATCTATTTATTTAAATCTATTAATCAAACTACCATGTTTTTCCCACTAGAATGTAAACTCTGTGGTAAATGGATCTTCAGTTGTCTTGTTTACTGATAAAACTCGAGAGCCAAGAACAGCACCTAGCACATAGTAGTAGCACAATAAATTTGTTAAAGTTATTGATCATCCTTTATATTTATGAAATTGTGCTAAGTTTCTATTAGCTAAAAATGAATTAGCAAACATCAATCCTGCCCTTAGGTTCTTTGGTATCAGTATAATAATCTTTAGTTACACAAGCCTGTGGTTATACAATTCAAATCTTTTCTGTCTTTAGAAATGCAAATTGAAAAGCAGTTTATTGCCATCTCTTATTTTCCCTAACAGCTTAAAATCACTTGAGTTGCCTCTGTTATGAATGATTAGAAGAAATAATCTTGATTCAAAAATAAAATATAGTAGAAATACTAATGTAATATAAATTAATTTCAATGGGAGTTGATATTTTTTACAAATATTTTCTTTGTTTATGCCTTTTTTCTTAAAATAATTTAAGGATACATACAATAAAAGTATATATATACTAGGACAGTCACAATAAAGATTAGTAAAGAGATATACCAATTAGAAGAAAGGAAGTGATCATTATGACAGAAAAATAGATATTTTGAATAAGAAATTTTGTTCTGAGCATCTTTTAAACCACAGCAAAAATGTTGTATAAATATATTAATACTCTTATTTAAAAAGCCAAAACAGTAACAACAGCAAAAAGAAGCATATAATATTGTCTTCAGAGGTAAGCATTAAATTCCAAGAAAATTTGCCATTGAAATTGTTAGGCAGGAAAATAGATATGAGCAGGGTGGAAAGAGAGTACGGTGAGTATAGCCCACTAGAAAGGACTCAAAGTTAACCAGTTAAAACTAGAAAGCCAGAAAAGACTCAGAGTTAGAGTTAATCAGTTAAAGCTCAAAAGGTCAGGAGCAACTTGGCCTTGAATGTTTGAATATTCCCCAGAAAGGAAAAGTACCTGGACACAGCCCATGTCTTCACTGTGTCAATTAGATCATGCCATTGTAAGATTTACTCTAGCCTGGTAAAAGGCCCATCTATAAACAGCATAATAAAGACAGGAAGATTCCATCCTAAAGCTAAAATTGCATTTAAAAAAACCCAAGAAGATAGGAAGCAACATTCTTAACCTACTCTTTAGCAAACAGACAATAACTGAGCCCACCTTGGAGGAAGGGCAGGCAGTGTTGTTTGGTATGTTCCCAGACCAGGAAGCTGCTATCCTGGGAGGGATTCAGAGTAGTACATTTCTTATGTTGAGTTGATTTTAAATATTCAGAGACCACTTAACAAGTCTGCACCCCCAGCCCTTTGTCATTCCTGAAAAATTAGTATAAGGGGGAACCCCAACCTTTCAGGGTGCTCCTCTCTCTGGGGTCACAAGCACTTTCCAAGTGTGTAACTTTAACTTTTTTCCCAACCTTTTAACCTTAAACTTCCTCTCTCCAACCTTTCAGGGCACCTCTCTTCCCTGAGGTCACCTGTACTTTTTCTCTCTTTAAGTAACTTCAAATAAAACTTTTACATGGCTTCACTACTGTGTCTCTACCTTTCAATTCTTTGCTGTGGTGGGAACAAGAACCAAGACACAACACCCGCATAACAAAATTACATATTTACAATATACAACTTAAAATGTATAAGGGATATTATCTTCAAGCCCAATTTTGTAGAAGAGTATAAAAAGCAATATTTTTATATCTATTTTTTGAGACAAATTTTAGTAGAAATCAAAGCTTAACATTGCATACTAACTCAGTGAAGGCATTCATATATGGAATTACAATAAATTACTGAGGAGAAAAATTGATGCCAGGATATGATTATCTGAAATATTAAACTATTTTTCTCAAACAGTATTTTTATCAATGGTATTTTATCAGTAGCCAGGTAACAGTCAATTAATAATTGAGCTCCCTAAAGAATGAATATTTCCTATAGTATTGATGCATTGTATAGGTAAAAAAATGACAAAGCCAGCAATCTGTCCTAAAAGCTGAAAAGAATGATTTGCATTCTAACCGTGAAAACAGGCCAATTCTCCTCTGCATGTAAGATACAGGTGGGCAAATAAGGTCCACTTTTCTCTAAATAGGCCTTCCAATTTGTTCAAATGGTTAGGTACAATAAGGGCTTCAGGGGTATGCTCCATAAAGTTGGAATAGAGCTTTGGCAAATTTTAAAGGCAGGTATTACCAGTCAGCTATATGATTACACAATCTTGATATGACTTCTACAGAATGTTCAGTTTTAAGTAACACTGCAACCTGATGATGAACCAGCCAAAATGAATAACTTGCTATGCATAACTCTTCAGTAGCTGAATAGCTGAACTGTCTATTTATCAGGAGATATATATTCAATGTAAGCTGGACAACTGCATACCAGGGGTATCCTTTTGAAGACAGAGTTGAAGTATTTTATCCAATGAATAAATTCAAAGAAAGTGAACTGATTGATTAGCTTCATTAGAGAGGCAAGCCAGTATAAGAACAATGTTACTAAAATTCTCTTGGGAATATGGTCAGGTTAAAACAAATATTTTAATAAAATAGTTATCAATTATCTATATTATTTCTAACAAGGAGCAATCAGAAATGTATATTAAAATGTTATTTATAATAGCACCAAAATTATTAAATACTTCAAGATAAATCTGACAAAATGTGTCAATCCTGCACTAGAAAAAACAAAATCCTGCTGAGAGAATTAAAGACTGTATAAGTGGAGCAAAATACCTATTTAGGGGTCAGAAGACCCAATACTGCCATTCTCCCCAAACTGATTTATGGATTTAATGCAATCCCTGTCAAAAATCCACAAGGACACTTTTTTTTTGAGAAATATATAAGCTGATTCTAAAATTCAAATGAAAATGCAAAGGATTTAGAGTAGACAGATGGTCTTGAAAAAGAATAGCAAAGTCAGAGGACTGAAACTCTCTGATTCAAGACTTATTATAAAGCTGCAACTAATCAAGACATTGTGGTATTGGCATGAAGAGAGATAAATATATCAATAGAATAAAGAACTCAGAAATAGATCCACGTGTACATGGTCAAATGATTTTTAACAAAGATGCAAAGCCAATTCAGTGAAGAAAACAGTCTTTTCAATGTTGCTGACATGCTGGAAAATTTGGATATGTACATGTGAAAAAATGAACTTGGATTTATATATATTGCACCATGAAAAGTTAATTCATAATGGATCATAGATATAAATGTAAAACCTGAAACTAGAAGACATCTAAGAGAAAACAAAGGAGAAATTTGTGCCCTTGGGTCAGGCAAAGCTCCAAAGTATAATACAGAAGAAGAAAAAAATGATACTTGGAATTCATCAAAATTCAGAACTTTTATTCTTTGAAAGGCACTGTTAAGAGAATGAAAGGACAAGCCACAGACTGAGAGAAAATATTTGCAAATCGTATATAAGTTAAAGGACTTACTATCCATAATCTCTGAAGAAATTTCAAAACTCAGTAAGAAACAATCTGCAGAAAACATGGCAAAAGATTTGAACATACATTTTCCAAAGAAAATATGTGCATGGCAAAGAAACACTTGAAATGATGCCCAACATCATTAGTCAGAGAAATGCAAATTAAAACGTCAGTGAGATACCACTATAGACCTATTAGAATTGCTAAAACTTAGAAGACTGACTGTACCAAACCAAGGGCTGAAGAGGTGTGAAGGTTCTGGAACTCATATATACTGCAAATGGGAATATCAAATGATAAATTACTTTGGAAAGCAGCATAACAGTTGCTTAAAAAGTTAAACACACACCTACCATATGACCCAACCATTCCTATTTCAGATATTCAAGGTATCACAATTTTTGTCTATGCACATTGTGTCTCAGGAAAATACCAGGGAATGTTCTTCAGTATAGTAGGAACATAAACCAAAAAGTAATAGATAAATTGCCTACAGAAAAGGGGTCACAAGGAGGAGAGAGGTAGTTTCTAGTAAAAGGAAGTCTCCGGAAAGCAGCAGGTTTGCAATTAGTCAAGTAGAAAGGTGGTTTTAGAGGAAAAAATTGTAATTTATAGATTATGTGATAGGTTTAACAGTATAGAAAATTTTATTAAGAGACAGTTCAAGGGTACTATAATAACTAATGGGGAAAATAAAACAAATGAAAAAAATGAGGCATTGATGACAGAAGAAAATGAAAAAAATGACAAGTAAAAGAAACATACTCAAAATACATTGTCTCAAGAATGAACAGCATTTTTGTAATCACATTAATGAAAACACCTTATATTGTTTCAACCAAAAATTGTTATGTGCTTACAGGATAGATTGGATACGGGAGAAAATGTGTAAGGGAGTTGAGTAATTGACTATAATAAGTATTTCTTGCAAATGGACTCAAGCCAATGGAGTCCTACATAAACCCCCAAATTCTTTATAATTGATACAGAGGCCTCCAAAGACTGAAGTGGGTGAAGTTTAGCTGCTATTCAACATCCTTAAACCAGTCTTTAGTGGAAAAAAGTCTCAGTCTCAGGAAAAAGCCACACACATTTTCACCTACTACATAAATATTTATCATCAAGCAGGCACATGAACAGTTGTATTATTCAGGAGGTCACTAATCTCATCCTTTTAGGTGTTCTGACCACACACACCATGAACAGTTTATCAGAGACAAACAAGACAAAGTTTTCAAGGCAAAATTCAATTAACCTTATGATCAGCTGTTGACAACCAGAGTTCTCACAAATAAGTCTGTTCAGAGGACCCTTTGGGAATTAAGTCAGGATAAACCTGAAGGCTACTTACTCCAGGCTTTTCTAGACTATTTCCATGTGTGGGTGAGGGCATCTCTAAAATACTTTAGCCAGTCCACATATCTTGAATACTGTTCATTTTACAAAGAGAGTTCATTCAAATTTCCATGTACAAGCCACTAATTCACTTATGGAAACCCATTTTTTTTTAACTTTCATTATGCTAATTATCAAATCCTGTGGTATAGGGAAAAAACCAAGACAGAAGCAAGGTGTAGTGACAGCCTCTGCAGGGCAGGTCTCCTGATTAGAATTCTAGCCGACTGTGTCTAAACTAAAGTATGAATAGGGTAAGTGGCCACAAGCACTGTATAATTACACCAACATATATATGTCTCATTTCGTATTGAGATATTTTAATGTATTATATGTAGCATAATGAAACTCAACAGATGAATGTCTAAAATGAATAAAAGTATTAGAGATAATGAGTGTATTATTTAAAAAGTCAAATGTAAATGCCAGAAAAAGCCGAGTTGAAAGTGGTTACGAGGAGACTGAGGGGTGGTTGATGTGTGAAGGGGCGAGGAACAACTGCTGATTTTCATTTTAAGTCTTTGGTACCATTAAAATCATTTTTAAGCCATACATATGTGTTTCTCTGCTAAGCATAAAAGGAATTTGAGTAAGATAAAAGGTGAAAAAGAACAGCCAGGATAGGAATCCTCTCCTGGGGAACTGAGAGGAGCTCCCGCTCCCCTAAATGGGAAGAAGGGATAAAAGCACTAGTTTCCGATGTTTCAAAAAAACATTGCAGTTTTTCCTGAGATCCACTGATGTACACAGGCACTTTCACTGCTCTCCTCTGAATAAAAGAGATAAGAGATAAGATAATTAAAATTGCACACTAAACGGAATACAAATGAAGTACTGAAAGGAATATACTTTACTTTAAATCAACAAATTTCCACCAAGGGTTGAAGACTTTGGTTTTAGTAAAAATGAATAGAAGTAGTTAGAAAATTCCCTGTATTATACATGACAAGGCTGAGAGAGGACCTTGTTTAGGAGAACTAAAAGGACAGGATTTAACTGCGTCCAGGGCAACCTGCAGGTGCAGAGCAGCCACTCTGTGTCAGGCCTTGTGCCGGCTGTGAGAGAGCACAGTGACGAATAAAACAGCCCTGTTCTCAGGGTGCTCATTTCTGATGGGGGAAAAACAAACACAGGCCAGCCTCTTTTTTTTTTTATTAAGGTATTATTGATATACACTCTTATGAAGGTTTCACATGAAAAAACAATGTGGTTACTACTTTTACCCATATTCTCAAATCCACAAGCATATCCCAGTGCAGTCACTATCCATCAGTACAGTAAGATGCACAGATTCACTATTTGCATTCTCTGTGCTATACTATTTTCCCGATGACCCATGTACACCATGTGTACTAAACATAATACCCTCAAATCCACTTCTCCCTCCCTCCCCACCTACCCTCCCACACCCCTCCCCTTTGGTAACCGCTAGTTCCTTCTTGGAGTCTGTGATTCTGCTGCTGTTTTGTTCCTTCAATTTTGCTGCGTTGTTATACTCCACAAATGAGGGAAATCACTTGACACTTCTCTTTCTCCACCTGGCTTATTTCACTGAGCATAATACCCTCCTGCTCCATCCATGTTGTTGAAAATACTAGGATTTCTTTCTCTCTTACGGCTGAATAGTATTCCACTGTGTATATGTACAACCTCTTCTTTATCCATTCATCTACTGATGGACACTTAGGTTGCTTCCATATCTTGGCTATTGTAAAAAGTGCTGCGATAAACATAGGGGTGCATATATCTTTTTGACTCTGAGAAGTTGTATTCTTTGGGTAAATTCCAAGGAGTGGGATTCCCGGGTCAAATGGTATTTCTATTTTTAGTTTTTTGAGGAACATCCATATTGCTTTCCACAATGGGTGAACTAGCTTACATTCCCACCAGCAGTGTAGGAGGGTTCCCCTTTCTCCGCACCCTCGCCAGCATTTGTTGTTCTTAGTGTTTTAGATGCTGGCCATCCTTACTAGTATGAGGTGATATCTCATTGTGGTTTAGACTTGCATTTCCCTGATGATTAGTGATGTGGAGCATCTTTTCATGTGTCTGTTGGCCATCTGAATTTCTTCTTTGGAGAATGTTCTCTTCAAATCCTCTGCCCATTTTTAATTGAGTTATATATTTTTTGGGTGTTGAGGTCTGTGAGTTCTTTATGTATTTTGGATGTTAATCCCCTATCAGATATGTCATTTACAAATATATTCTCCCATACTGTAGGATGCCTTTTTGTACTGTGGATGGTGTCCTTTGCCAAAGAGAAACTTTTTACTTTGACGTACTTCCATGTGTTCATTTTTGCTTTTGTTTCCCTGGCTGAAGGAGATGTGTTCAGGAAGAAGTTGCTCATGCTTATATTCAGGAGATATTTGCCTATGTTGTCTTCTAAGAGTTTTATGGTTTCATGACTTACATTCAGGTCCTTGATACATTTTGAGTTTACTTTTCTGTATGGGGTTAAACAACAATCCAGTCTCATTCTCTTGCATGTAGCTGTCCAGTTTTGCCAACACCAGCTGTTGAAGAGGCTGTCATTTCCCCATTGAATATCCATGGCTCCTTTATTGTATATTAATTGACCATATATACTCGAGTTTATATCAGGGCTCTGTAGTCTGTTCCATTGGTCTATGGGTCTGTTCTTGTGTCACTACCAAATTGTCTTGATTACTGTGGCTTTATAGTAGAGCTTGAAGTTGGGGAGCGTAATCCCCCCAGCTTTATTCTTCCTTCTCAGGTTTGCTTTGGCTATTCAGGGTCTTTTGTGGTTCCATATGAATTTTAGAATGATTTTCTCTAGTTCATTGAACAATGCTGTTGGTATTTTGATAGGAATTGCATTCAATCTGTACATTACTTTAGGCAGGATGGCCATGTTGACAATATTAATTCTTCCTATCAATGAGCACAGGATGTGTTTCCATTTACTGGTATCCTCTTTAATTTGTCTCATGAGTATCTTGTAGTTTTCAGAGTATAGGTCTTTCACTTCCTTGGTTAGGTTTATTCCTAGGTAATTTATTCTTTTTGATGCAATTGTGAATGGAACTGTTTTCCTGATATCTCTTTCTGCTAGTTCATTGTTAGTATATATAGGAATGAAACAGATTTCTGAATATTAAGTTTGTAACCTGCAACTTTGCTGAATTCAGATATTAGATCTAGTAGTTTTGGAGTGGATTCTTTAGGGTTTTTTATGTACAATATCATGTCATCTGCAAACAGGGACAGTTTGATTTCTTCCTTGCCAATCTGGACGTCTTTTATTTCTTTGTGTTGTCTGATTGCTGTGGCTAGAACCTCCAGAACTATGTTGAATAAAGTGGGAGGAGTCAGCATCCTTGTCTTGTTCCCGATCTTAAAGGAAAAGCTCTCAACTTCTCACTGTTAAGTATAATGTTGGCTGTTGGTTTGTCATATATGGCCTTTATTATGTTGAGGTACTTGCCCTCTATACACATCTTGTTGAGAGTTTTTATCATGAATGGATGTTGAATTTTGTCAAATGCTTTTTCAGCATCTATGTAGATGATCATGTGGTTTTTGTTATTCCTTTTGTTGATGTGGTGGATGATGTTGATGGATTTTCAAGTATTATACCATCCTTGCATCCCTGAGATGAATCCCACTTGATCATGATGTATGATCCTCTTGATGTATTTTTTAATTCAGTATGCTAATATTTTGAGGAGGATTTTTGAATCTATGTTCATCAGGGATATTGGTCTGTAGTTTTCTCTTTTTTGTGGTGTTTTTACCTGGTTTTGGTATTAGAGTGATGATGGGCTCATAGAATGACTTTGGAAGTATTCCCTTGTCTTCTACTCTTTGGAAAACTTTAAAGAGGATGGGTATAAGGTCTTCACTAAATGTTTGATAAAATTCAGTGATAATGCCATCTGATCCAGGGGTTTTGTTCTTACATAGTTTTTTGATTACCAATTCAATTTCGTTTCTGGTAATTGGTCTGTTCAGATTTTCTGTTTCTTCCTGGGTCAGCCTTGGAAGGTTGTATTTTTCCAGAAAGTTGTCCATTTCCTCTAGGTTATCCAGTTTGTTAGTATATAATTTTTCATAGTATTCTCTAATAATCATTGTAGTTCTGTGGTGTCCATAGTGATTTTTCCTTTCTCATTTCTGATTCTGTTTAAGTGTGTAGGCTCTCTTTTTTTCTTAAGTCTGGCTAGGGGTTTATCTATTTTGTTTATTTTCTCAAAGAATCAGCTCCTGCTTTCATTGATTCTTTCTATTGTTTTATTCCTCTTTATTTTATTTATTTCTGCTCTTGTTTTTATTACGTGCCTCTTTCTACTGACTTTGGGACACATTTGTTCTTCTTTTTTAGTTTCGTTAACTGTGAGTTTAAACTGCTCATATGGGATTTTTCTTCTTTCCTGAGCTAGGCCTGTATTGTAATATACTCTCCTCTTATCATGGCCTTCGCTGTGTCCCACAGATTTTGCGGTGTTGAATTCGTGTTGTCATCTATCTCTGTACATTGCTTGATCTCTCTTTTTATTTAATCATTGATCCATTGGTTATTGAGGAGCCTATTGTGAAGCCTCCATGTGTTTGTGGGATTTTTCATTTTCTTTGCGTAATTCATTTCTAGTTTCATACCTTTGTGGTCTGAGAAAGTGGTTGGTACAATTTCTATCTTTTTGAATTTACCAAGGCTCTTTTTGTGGCCTAGGATATGATCTATTCTTGAAAATGTTCCATGTGCACTTGAGAAGAATGTGTATTCTGCTGCTCTTGGATGTAGGGTTCTTTAGATGTCTGTTAGGTCCATCTTTTCTAATGTGTTATTCAGTGCTTCTGTCTCCTTACTTATTTTCTGCCTGGTTGATCTCTCCTTTGGAGTGAGTGATGTGTTGATGTCTCCTAAAATGAATGCATTGCATTCTATCTCCCCTTTTAATTCTGTTAGTATATGTTTCACATATGTAGGAGCTCCTGTGTTGGGTGCGTAGATATTTATAATGGTTATATCTTCTTGTTGGTTTGATCCTTTTATCATATGTAATGTCCTTCTTTGTCTCTTGTGACTTTGTTTTGAAGTCTATTTTGTCTGATACAAGTACTGCAACTCCTGCTTTTTTCTCCCTATTAGTTGCATGAAATATCTTTTTCCATCCCTTCACTTTCAGTCTTTGTATGTCATTGGTTTTAAAGTGAGTCTCTTGTAGGCAGCATATAGATGGGTCTTGTTTTTTTATCCATTCAGTGACTCTATGTCTTTTGATTGGTGCATTCAGACCATTTACATTTAGGGTGACTATTGATAGGTATGTACTTATTGGCATTGCAGGCTTTAGATTTGTGGTTACCAAAGGTTCAAAGGTAACTTCCTTACTATCTAAGAGTCTAACTTAACTCACTTAAAATGCTATTACAAAAACAGTCTAAAAGTTCTTTATTTCCCCTCCTTTTTCATCCTCCTCCATTCTTTATAGATTAGGTATCATATTCTGCACTCTTTGTCTATCCCTTGATTGACTTTGGGGATAGTTGATTTAATTTTGCAGTTGCTTAGTAATTAACTGTTCTAATTTCTTTACTGTGGTTTTATTACCTCTGGTGACAGCTAGTAATCCTTAGGGACACTTCCATCTATAGCAGTCCCTCCAAAATACACTGCATAGATGGTTTATGGGAGGTAAATTTTCTCAGCTTTGCTTATCTGGAAATTGTTTAATCCCTCTTTCAAATTTAAATGATAATCTTGCCGGATAAAGTACTCTTGGTTCAAGGCCCTTCTGCTTCATTGCATTTAATACATCATGCCACTCCCTTCTGGCCTGTAAGGTTTCTGCTGAGAAGTCTGATGATAGCCTGATGGGTTTTCCTTTGTATGTGATCTTATTTCTCTCTCTGCCTGCTTTTAATAGTCTGTCCTTATCCTTGATCACAGCCATTTTAATTACTATCTGTCTTGGTGTTGTCTTCCTTGGGTCCCTTGTGTTGGGAGATCTGTGCACCTCCATGGCCTGAGAGACTGTCTCCTTCCCCAGATTTGGGAAGTTTTCAGCAATTACCGCCTCAAAGACACTTTCTATCCCTTTTTCTCTCTCTTCTTCTTCTGGTACCCCTATAATTCGAATATTGTTCCGTTTGGATCGGTCACACAGTTCTCTTAATATTCTTTCCTTCTTAGAGATCCTTTTTCTCTCTGTGCCTCAGCTCCTTTGTATTCCTCTTCTCTGATTTCTATTTCATTTATCATCTCCTCCACCGTATCTAATCTGCTTTTAAAACTTTCCATTGTATGTTTCATTTCTCGTACTGTGTTCCATAGTGATTGGATCTCCGACTGGAATTCATTCCTGAGTTCTTGAATATTTTTCTGTACCTAAATGAGCATGTTAATGATTTTTATTTTGAAATCCCTTTCAGGCACATTCATAAGGTCAATTTGATTTGAATCTTTCTCAGGGGTTGTATTCATATTCATAATTTTAGTTTGAACTAGGTTTCTTTGGCATTTCATATTTGTGTATGATGCCCTCTAGTGCCCAGAAGCTCCACTCTCTCGAGTTATTCAGCCCCTGAAGCAATGTCAGGGGTCGTAGGGGAGTGGTTGGTTCCTGGGGGGAGGAAAGAGCTATTGCCTGCTTCCCGGCTGCTGTGCCTCTCTACACGGCCAGGACCAGTGGGCAGAGCACATAGGTATAAGCCTCTATTCTTTGCGTTTGTAGTTGCTGTGAACAGGGATTCCCTCTAGCCGGCCTAATGCCAGGGTAGGATTTGCCAGTTTGCAAGCCAGGTGGGGCTGGCTGGGAGAAAGGTGCAGTAGGCTGCTTATCACGGAGGGGTCCTTGGAGCTGTGTAGCCAGCCAGGGAGCTGGAGTTACTGATAATCGTGAAAGTTCCCAACCTGCTGGACAGAGTGCACCTGGACAATTTTGTCTACCTGTCCTCTCTCCTGAGCAAGGAGCTCTGTGCAATCCTTGGCACTTTAGCAGCCCTCTTGCTGTTAGGAAGACTCTCAGAATGCCCGCCTTTCTTTTGTCCCAGAGCAGCTGGATATCGATCCCTGTTTTCCACAAGTGGCTGGTATCTCAGTCTCTCCAGGAATTCTGTCTGTCTTAGCTTTCCAACCCCCTAATCATGAGAGTACCATGAAAATATCATGAAATGTAGGTGTGTGCTCCCAGATCAGATCTCAGGAGTTAGGTATTCAGCAGTCCCAGGCTTCTACTCCCTCCCAGCTCTGTTTCTCTTCCTCCCCCTGGAGAGCTGGGGTGGGGAAAGGGCTTGGGTCCCACTGGGCCAAGGCTTTGGTATGTTACCATGTTCTGTGAGGTTTAGTCTTTTCTCCAGGTGTATGCAGTTTGGCGCAGTCCTCTTTCCTGTTGCTCTTTCAGGATTAGTTGGATTAGTTATATTTTCATATTATATGCAGTTTTAGAAGGAAGCTTCTGTCTCACCTCTCACGCTGCTATCTTTTCAGCTAGTGTTCCAGATGTTTCTTGATTCTGTATCCACAGGACATCCTCTTGATGGATATTGCCCAAGATGTAAAGTACCACTGCAGTTCTCTGAACATGGCTGTTTGCACACGTGCCTTCTGGCAGAAGGTTTTCTCACTGAAGAATGAGCCAGTTCACTCTTGGAAGAGCTAACTACTTTTTATCAAAGTTCTTCAAATTTAACTCAAATTTCACGTGTGCTGCAGTGCTTTCCTTGACTTCCTTCACTGATTTAGACCACCCCCTCCCCGACTCCCTCAGCGCATGTCATGTCATTTGCCATCATTATACTTATTCAACTAAGCTGTACCTGTTGCTTTTCTAAATATCCATTCCAAACATATGGCACATTTTTTGAGAATGAGGGGCAGTAGTACCTATCATTGTTAAATAATAAATAATACCATGTATACAGTTGTTCAGTTAATGTTTGCAGAGTCATTGGCAGGAAATTTATTCTGGGGGACACTGGTGAACACAACTTAGGTGGGTCAACATCTAAATTGAAATTTGCCACATAAATAGGAAGGCATTTATAGGCAGGTAAGTTAAGAGTAAAACACATTTTAGAGAACAGGAGAGTGAGTTCAAGATAAAATGATTGAAACACCATGGGGCATTCAGAAGATTGTCTGAATTCAGATGGCTGAGAAGGGGGGTGGATACTGAAAATACAATTCAAAAAATAATCAGGTGTCAAATCACAAAAAGACTTCTGTTACATGTATTTGGGCTCCATCCTGTAGGTCATGGGGAACTATTTAGGTTTAAGTGAGAAGTAATAAGACGTGTATTTTTTTCACAAATAAAAGAATCCCTTTCTTTTTTTGAATTAAAAAACTAGTATGCATTCATTATGAAAATTCAAAACAATACAAAAAATATATAAGGAAAAAAGATATTAAAAAGTGCAAGGAAAAAGCTTTAACATGTCCATCACCTTGACATACCACCATTAAAATTTTGGTGCTGCTGTCATGTATCTCTTTATATGTATCTGCAAATGTACTGCACACACATGCATTTTACATAAACTGAATCATATAATACCTTCCATCTTTATTGTATACAGTTTTTATTCTCTCTTCCTGTTTTAATTTGTCTACTCATTTTCCCTTCTCCTTCCTCATTCTCACACAATGTTAATATGTTGTTACATGTTAATCATCATGTATACATACAAATTTCCCACTTAATATGTTTTGAAAATCCCTTCATGTCAGCTGGTATAGATCTAACTCAGTCTTTTTAAAGGCTGTATATTAATCTATAGTATGAACATACTAAAATTTATTCAACCATGCCTTACCAATGGGCATTCAGTGTGTCTTCAGATTTTGACACTGCCAACATCATAAAAATTTTCTTGCAGATATAACCTTATATACTGGTGTTATTTCACAGATCAAATTCTCAAAAGAGGAATTGGCAGATTGAAGTATTATGTTATTTTTAATTTTAATAAGTGTTGCCAGATTCTGTCTAGAAATGGCTATAGTAATTTTTACACCAGAAATGTATGAGAGTATCTTTTCCTCCTATACTTGCAGCATATAGATAGGGTTTTTCAGTTTTTGTCAATCTGTTAGGTGACAAATGATATCTTATCATTCCTTCAATTTGCTTCTGTTATTAGGATTAGGCATCATTTTATTATATGGGCATGGGATATTTGATTTGCTCATCTG
>JAVSCE010012322.1:0-38659 GCA_032199065.1 Smutsia gigantea
TATTCTGCTGCTTTTGGGTGTAGAGTTCTGTAGATGTCTGTTAGGTCCAATGGCTCTAATGTGTTGTTCAGTGTCTCTGTCTCCTTACTTATATTCTGTCTGTTTGGTCTGTCCTTCAAAATGAATGGAGTGTTGAAGTCTCCTAGAATTAATGCATTGCATTCTATTTCCCCCTTTAAATCTGGTCGTATTTATTTCACATATGTAGGAGCTCCTGTTTGGTACATAGATATTTATAATGGTTATATTTTCTTGTTGGATTGACCCTTTTATCATTATATAATGTCCATTTTGTCTCCTGTGACTTTCTTTGTTTTGAAGTGTATTTTGTCTGATATAAGTACTGCAACTCCTGCTTTTTTCTCCTTATTAGTTGCATGAAGTGTCTTTCTCCATCCCTTCAGTTTTAGTCTGTGTATGTCTGAGGGTTTAAAGTGAGTCTCTTGAAGGCAGCATATAGATGGGTCTTGTTTTTTTATCCATTCATTGACTCTATATCTTTTGACTGGGGCATTGAATCCATTTACATTTAGGGTGATTATGGATAGGTATGTACTTAATGCCATTGCAGGCTTCAGATTCGTGATTACCAAAGGTTCAAGGTTAACTTCCTTACTATATAAGAGACTAACAACTCACTTAATATGCTATTACAAACACAATCTGAACATTTTTTTTTTGTTTTTTACTTCTCCTCCTTTTTCTTCCTCCACCTTTCTTTATATATTAGGTATCGTATTCTGTACTCTTTATCCCTTGATTGATTTTGGGTATAATTAATTTAATTTTGCATTTTCTTAGTAATTAGCTGTTCTACTTTCTTACTGTTTTTTTTTTTTACCTCTGGTGACATCTATTAAACTGTAGGAACACTTCCACCTGTAGCAGTTCCTCCAAAATACACTGTAGAGATGGTTTGTGGAGGTAAATTCTCTCAGCTTTTGCTCATCTGGAAATTGTTTAGTCCCTCTTTCGAATTTAAATGATAATCTTCCCCGATAAAGTAATCTTGTTTCAAGGCCCTTCTGGTTCTTTGCATTAAATACATTATGCCACTCCTTTCTGGCCTGTAAGGTTTCAGTTGAAAAATTTGATGATAGCCTTACGGGACTTCCTTTGTATGCGGTCTTATTTCTCTCTCTGGCTGCTTTTAATAGTCTGTCCTTATCCTTCATCTTTGCCGTTTTAAATACTATATGTCTTGATGTTTTTCCTTGGGTCCCTTGTGTTGGGAGATCTGTGTATCTCCAAGGCCTGAGAGACTATCTCCTTCCCCACATTGGGGAAGTTTTCAGCAATCATCTCCTCAAAGACACTTTCTATCCGTTTTTCTCTCTCTTCTTCTTCTGGTACCCCTATAAATGCGACACAGTTCTCTCAATATTCCTTCATTCGTAGAGATCCTTTTTTCTCTCTGTGCCTCAGCTTCTCTAGAATCTGTTTCATTTATTGTCTCCTCCACCATATCCAATCTGCTTTTATTACCGTCCTTTGTGCTCTTCAATGATTGGATCTCTGACTGTAATTCATTCCTGAGTTCTTGAATATCTTTCTGTACCTCCATGAGCATGTTAATGATTTTTATTTTGAATTCCATTTCAGGGAGAATCATGAGGTCAATGTCATTTAAATCTTTTTCAGGAGTTGTATTAATAATTTTACTCTGGACCAGGTTCCTTTGGCGTTTCATATTTGTGTATGGCACCCTCTAGTGCCCAGAAGCTCTACTCTCTGGAGGTGCTCAGCCCCTGAAGCAGTGCCTGGGATTGCAGGTGAGTTATATTGTTGCCTTGGGGGAGGAAAGAGCTGTTTCGGGTTCCTGGCTGCGATGCCTGTCTCCACTGCTTGACCCAGTGGGCTGATCACACAGGTATAAGCCTCTGTGCTTTGCATTTTTAGTTGCTGTAGGCAGATCTTCCCTCTGGCTAGCCTAATGCAAGGGTAGGGTTTATCAATTTGCAAGCCCAGTGGGGCTGGCCAGGAGAAAGGCACAGTAGTATGCCTGTCACAGAAGGGATTCTTGGAGCTGTGTAGGCAACCAGGGAGCTGGAGCACATGAAGATCTTGAAAGCATTCAATCTGCTGAGCAGAGTGAACTCGGACAATTTTGTCTACTTGTCCTTTCTCCTGTGCAGTAAGCTCTGTGCAATCCTTGCCCCTTTAGCAGCCCTCTTACCAAGGGCTTCTTTGTTAGGAAGTCTCTCAGACTGCCTGCCTTTCTTTTGTCCCAGTGCAGCTGGATATATATCCCTGCTTTCCACAAGCAGCTGGAATCTTAGTCTCTCCAGGACTTCTGCCTGTCTTAACTTTCCAACCCCCTAATTATGAGAGTATCATGCAGGCACCATGAACTGTAGGCTTTAGCTCCCAGAGCAGATCTCCAGAGTAAGGTATTCAGCAGTCCCAGATCTCTACTCCCTCCCTGCTCCATTCCTCTTCCTCCTGCCAGGGAGCTGGGATGGGGGAAGGGCTTGGATCCCACAGGAACACAGCTTTAGTACATTACCCTTTTCCTTGGAGGTCTGCTCTTGTCTCCAGGTGTATGCAGTTTGTTGCAGTCCTCTTTCCTGTTGCTCTTTCAAGATTAGTTGTATTAGTTATATTTTCATTTTATATGCAGTTTTAAGAGGCAACCTCTGTCTCACCTCTCATGCTGCCATCTTTAATCCAATCCTTCTCTCACATTTTTAAACACATGGAGCTGCCAACCTTCAATTCCACCTGTCAATAAAGAATGTGATGCAGTCAGATAGATATGGCAACAAAACTATGATAACAATAAAAATAAAAAATAAATAACATTACTCAGCACCTTTAGTATGACAAGTAAATTCTCAAATTTGTAAAGGACTGCACCAGAGTACAAACCTAGCGACCTAGTAACACCAGCATGCTTAAACTAATCAATATTAAGTGGTGGAGAATCACGTAATTGATTCTTTTGGATTAAAGAGATGGTAAGATGGATCAGCCACTTCTTTTAAACTGACACTTACATTAAAGCTGGTAGCCAGGAGTTTGTTCTCTTTGTTCATTGTGGGTAAAATTGCAATTTTGCAATATTTCCAGAACCTCTTCTGACCTCTCCATATCAATAGGTGTTTCCAAGGAGTCGAGAGAAGTAATCCATCTCTACATCAATAGGAGATTACAAAAGTGGGACGAGTGAGGGCATATCTGGACCAGAGAGGTTTGATGGGGTCCGTTTGTGCAGCTGGGTTGTAGAAGACATGAATGAGCAAAAGCAGATGATTTCTTGAATGCATTCAATGGGTTTATTCCACTTTTTTTCTCCCTTTGACTGATTTCGGCTTCAAAAGTTATTTGCTGCAGGCTGTGAACATATTCTGCACCCCACCCCCAACCAGTCCTGTTACATTCATGAACTGAAAAGAGCAAATTGGTTGCTGCAAAGTGCAATTCTATCTATCATGTGACAAAGAGTATCTGCATTAAGGGAGAATGAGAGAAAATTTAAACATATAAAAATAGAGAAAAAGCAGGGAGGAAAGAAGCATGGAAGAGTGAGATTGAGCAACAGTAAGTCATGGCACACATGAACCCTTCTTCCTGGCCTCTGAAATAAGGAGAATTATCTGGAATTTACAAGTCTTCCTAATCAATCTGATTTTTTCCTCATCTGGTTTTATTTTTTTATGTGTAGTGACAATATAAACCCACATACAACAGCAGCTGATTTTTACCAAAAGTACACTAAGACAATTCATAAAAGAGAGGTAGTAATATTATTAGCTAGGATGTTGTATGATCATAGAGTTATAAACCACAGTCTTGGGCAATGGACCCCAGAGAGCATGATTACCAAGCCAAATGATGCTAGGTCTTTTAAGAATTATTTTATAGAAAGATGATTATATGCTATTACATTTCTTTTAAATATTCACCACAATTACACAAGTTTTATATTCAGGAAATTGTTCTTAAGGGAATAGTTTGTTATTTTATGTAAGCATTTATGAAATAAATGGATTTAAAAGCAAAATATAAACTGTTGAAGATTATTCTGCCTCTCAATGCTTTGTTGTCATAAGACAAGATTTAATTGTATTTTTTATTTAATAATGATATTTTAAAAAATGTGACTTGAATTTCATTAATACAAAAATTAATGTCCCCGTTTGACATTGTTTCATTCTTAATTTGTTTGTTTTTATATCAATTATCTTCATAACCAGCATGTTTCCTCCAAGTATAATTTTAAAGCAAAAAACTAAAGCAGGATATATACATATATATATATAAATTGTGCAAATAAATATATATTAAGCACAGTTTTTCAAGGTATATAATTATGCATATGAAGAAAATAACTGGAGAAGCGTAACATATTTCAAGTTGAAAATATATCATTACATTCTTTTTCTATTATTAATCTACAATTACATGGGCAATATTATGGTTATTACACTACCCACTTCATCAGGTCCACCCCACCAAACCCATTACAGTAACTGTCCATAAGCATAGTGAGATGCTATAAAATCACTACTCTCTGAGTTGTACAGCCCTCCCCGTGCCCCCCCCCAGCATTATGACTGCTACTTGTAATGCCTCTTTTTCCCCCTTGTCCCTCCCTTCCTGCCCATCCTCCCCAGCCTCTTTCCCTTTGGTAACTACTAGTCCATTCTTGTTTCTGTGAGTCTGCTGCTGTTGTTTTTTCTTTCAGATTTTTTCTTTGCTCTTATGCTCCTCATATGAGTGAAATCACTTCATAGTCCTGTTTTTTCATGTGCCTTATTTCACTGAGCATAATACATTCTATCTCCATCCAAGTTGTTGCAAAAGGTAGGATTTGTTTTCTCCTTATGGCTGAATAATATTCCATTGTGTATATGTACCACATCTTTTTTATCCATTCATCTACTGATGGACACTTAGGTTGCTTCCATTTCTTGGCTATTGTAAATAGTGCTGCGAGAAACAAAGGGGTGCATATGTCTTTTTCAAACTGGGCTGCCTCATTCGTGGGGTAAATTAGTAGGAGTAAGATTCCTGGGTCAAATGGTATTTCTATTTTGAGTTTTTTGAGGAACCTCCATACTGTTTTCCACAATGGTTGAACTAATTTCATTCCCACCAGCAGTGTAGGAGGGTTCCCTTTCCTCGACATCCTTGCCAACATTTGTTGTTGTTTGTGTTTTGGATGTTGGCCATCCTTACTGGTGTGAGGTGATATCTCCTTGTGGTTTTAATTTGGATTTCTCTGTCAATTAGTGATGTGGAGCATCTTCTCATGTACCTCTTGGCCATCTGAATTTCCTTGGATAAGTGTCAATTCATGTCCTCTGCCCATTTCTTAATTGGATGATTTGCTTTTTGTTTGTTGAGGTGCGTGACTTCTTTATACATTTTGGATGTCAACCCCTTATCAGATATGTCATTTGTGAATATATTCTCCCATGCTGTAGGATGTCTTTTTGTTCTACTGTTGGTGTCCTTTGCTGTACAGAAGCTTTTCAGCCTGATATAGTCCCACTTGTTCATTTTTGGTTTTGTTTCCCTTGCCCTGGGAGATATTTTCATGAAGAAGTCAGTCATGTTTATGTCCAAGAGATTTTTGCTTATGTTTTTTTCTAAGAGTTTTATGGTTCCATGACTTACATTCAAGTCTTTGATCAATTTTGAGTTTCCTATTGTGTATTGGGTTAGGCAGTACTCCAGTTTCATTCTCTTACATGTAGCTGTCCAGTTTTGCAAACACCAGCTGCTGAAGAGGTTATCATCTCACCATTGTATATCCAAGTCTCCTTTATCATAAATTAATTGACTGTATATGTTTGGGTTAATGCTTGGATTTTTTATTCTGTTCCACTGGTCTGTGGGTTTGTTTCTATGACAATACCAAATTGTCTTGATTACTGTGGCTTTGTAGTAGAGCTTGAAGTCAGGGAGCATAATTCCCCCTGTTTTATTCCTTCTTCTCAGGGTTGCTTTGGCTATTCCGGGTCTTTTGTGGTTCCATATGAATTTTAGAATTATTTGTTCCAGTTCATTGAAAAAAGCTGTTGGTATTTTGACAGAGATTGCATTGAATCTGTAGATTTCTTTAGGTAGTACAGCCATTTTGACAATATTTATTCTTCCTAGCCAAGAGCATGGGATGAATTTCCATTAGTTAGTGTCCTCTTTAATTTCTCTTAGGAGTGTCTTGTAGTTTTCAGGGTATAGGTCTTCACTTTCTTCGTTAGGTTTATTTCCAGGTATTTTATTCTTTTTGATGCGATTGTGAATGGAACTGTTTTCCTGATTTCTCTTTCTGCTAGCTCATCATTAGTGTATAGCAAGGAATTCAGATATTAGTTCTAGTGGTTTTGGAGTGGAGTCTTTAGGTTTTTTTATGTACAATATAATGTCACCTGCAAATAGTGACAATTTGACTTCTTCTTTACCTATCTGGATGCCTTGTATTTCTTTGTTTTGGCTGATTGCCGTGGCTAGGACTTCCCGTACTATATTGAATAAAAGTGGAGAGAGTGGGCATCCTTGTCTTGTTCCCGATTGATCTTAGATGAAAATATTTCAGCTTCTCGCCGTTAAGTATGATGTTAGCTGTGGGGTTGTCATATATGGCCTTTATGATGTTGAGGTACTTGCCCTCTATACCCATTATGTTGAGAGATTTTTCATGAATGGATGTTGAATTTTGTCAAATGCTTTTTCAGCATCTATGGAGATGATCATGTGGTTTTTGTTCTTTTTGTTGATGTAGTGGATGATGTTGATGGATTTTCGAATGTTGTACCATCCTTGCATCCCTGAGATGAATCCCACTTGATCATGGTGTATGATCCTCTTGATGTATTTTTGAATTTGGTTTACTAATATTTTGTTGAGTACTTTGCATCTATGTTCATCAGGCCTATTGGTATGTAATTTTCTTTTTTGGTGAGGTCTTTGCCAAGTTTTTGTATTAGAGTGATGCTCTCTCCATAGAATGAATTTGCAAGTATTCCCTCCTCTCCTATTTTTTGGAAAACTTTTAGGAGAATGAGTATTATTTTCTCTTTATATGTCTGGTAGAATTCAGAGGTAAATCCTCTGTCCCGGGGTTTTGTTCTTGGGTTGTTTTTTGATTACCACTTCAATTTCATTGCTGGTGATTGGTCTGTTTAGGTTTTCTGTTTCTTGCTTGGTCAGTCTTGGAAGGTTGTATTTTTCTAAGAAGCTGTCCATTTCTTCTAGGTTTTCCAGCTTGTTAGCATATAGATCCTCATAGTATTCTCTTATAATTCTTTGTATTTCTATGTGATCCATCGTTATTTTTCCTTTCTCATTTCTGATTCTGTATAAGTGTGTATATTCTCTTTTTCTCTTAATGAGTCTCACTATGGGTTTATCTATTTTGTTTATGTTTTTCAGAGAACCAGCTCTTGGTTTCATTGATTTCTTTTATTGTTTTATTCTTCTCAATTTTATTTATTTCTTCTCTGATCTTTATTATGTCCCTCTTTATGGTGACATTGGGCCTCGTTTGTTCTTCTTTTTCCAATTTCAGTAATTGTGTCTTTAGACTATTCATTTGGGATTGTTCCTTCTTCTTTTAATAGGCCTGGATTGCAATACACTTTACTCTTAAAACTGCATTTTATGCGTCCCACAGAAGTCGTGCCTTTGTGTTATTGTTGTTTTTAGTCTCCATATATTCTTTGATCCCTTCTTTAATTTGATCATTGACCCATTGATTATTTAGATGAATGTTGTTAAGTATCCATGTATTTGTGAGCCTTTTTGTTTTCTTTCTACAATTTATTTCTAGTTTTATACCTTTTTGATCTGAGAAGTCAGTTGGTAGAATTTCAATATTTTTTAATTTACTGAGGTTCTTTTTGTGGCCTAGTATGTGGTCTATTCTGGAATATGTTCCATGTGCACTTGAGAAGAATGTTCATCCTGTTGCTTTTGGGTGTAGAGTTCTGTAGATGTCTGTTAGGTCTATCTGTTTTAGTGTGTTGGTCAGTGCTTTGGTGTCTTTACTTATTTTCTTTCTGGTTGATCTGTCCTTTGGAGTGAGTGGTGTGTTAAACTCTCCTAAAATAAATGCATTGCTTTCTATTTCCTGCATCAATTCTATTAGTGTTTGTTTCGCATATGTCAGCGCTCCTGTGTTGGGTGCATATATATTTAAAATGATTATATCCTCCTGTTGGACTAACCCCTTTATGATTATGTAATTTCCTTCTTTATCTCTTGCTAGTTTCTTTGTTTTGAAGTCTATTTTGTCTGATACAAGTACTGATACACCTGCTTTCTTTCTCCTTGTTGTTTGCATGAAATATCTTTTTGCATCCCCTCACCTTTAGTCTGTATATATCTTTGGGTTTGAGGTGAGTCTCTTGTAAGCAGCAAATAGATGCGTCTTGCTTTTTTATGCATTCAGTAACTCTGTGTCTTTTGATTCAAGCATGCAGTCCATTTACATTTAGGGTGATTATGGATAGATATATACTTATTGCCATTGCTGGCTTTAGGTTCTTGGTTACCAAAGTTCAAGGGTAGCTTCTTTACTATATAACAGTCTAACTTAACTTTCTTGTTAAGTTATTGTAAACACAGTCTGATGATTCTTTATTTCTCTCCCTTCCTATTCTTCCTCCTCCATTCTTTATATACTAGGTATTTTATTCTTTGACTTTAGTTAGTATTTGTACAATCTTCTTCCTTTGCTATGATTTTATTTTCTCTGGTGACATCTTTTTAGCCTTAGGAGTGCTTCCATCTAGAGCAGTCCCTTTAAGATATCATGTAGAGGTGGTTTATGGGAGGCAAACTCCCCCAGCTTTCACTTGTCTGGAAATTGTTTAATCCCTCCATCATATTTAAATGATAATCGTGCTGGATACAATATTCTTGGTTCGAGGCCCTTCTGTTTCATTATGTTAAATATATCATGCCATTCTCTTCTGGCCTGTAGAGTTTCTGTTAAGAAGTCTGATGATAGTCTGATGGGTTTTCCTTTGTAAGTGATATTTTTTCTCTCTCTAGCTGCCTTTAATACTCTCTCCTTATCTTTGATCTTTGCCATTTTAATTATTATGTTGTCTTCCTTGGGTCCCCTGTGTTGGGAGATCTGTTTGCTTCCATGGTCCGAGAGACTATTTCCTTCCCCAGCTTGGGGAAGTTTCCAGCAATTATTTCTTCAGACACTTTCTATCCCTTTTTCTCTTTTCTTCTTCTTCTGGCACTCCTATAAAGTGAATATTGCTCCGTTTGGATTGGTCACACAGTTCTCTTAATATTATTTCTTTCCTAAAGCTCCCTTTATCTCTCTCTGCCTCAGCTTCTCTGTATTCTTGTTCTCTTATTTCTATTCCAATAACAGTCTCTTGCATCTCGTCCCATCTGCTACTAAGCCTGTGGATTGCTTGTCTCATTTCTGCATTGTTTTTCCTCACTTGCCTCACTTCCTCGCTTAGCTCTTGCATATTTCTCTGTAGATCCATCAGTATGGTTATGACTTTTATTGTGAATTCTTTTTCTGGAAGATTTTGCACGTCCATCACATCAGGCTCCCTCTCTGGGGTTTCCTGGGTGAAATTTGTTTGTACCATATCCCTCTGTCTTTTCATGGCAATAGAAATGGTTGCTGGTATGCACCACATTTGTCAACTGGCAAACAAGTCCCTTCCTGCTTGTTTTTCTCCTTGCCCTTCTCCCGGGACTCAGCTCTTTTCCTGTACACCAGGAGACAGTCTCTGGGATAATCCCCTGAACTTCTTGTGTGTGGTGTCACCCTCAGCGTTGCCTATCAGGCTGCTGATCTCTGTGGGAAGCCTCAGAACGGCTGCTTTATCCAGCCACTGGTCAAGGGGTCCAAAATTCCCCAGTACTCCCAGCCTGATGGGGTGAGTGCACTGGATTTTGTTCTGCTGTTGCGTCCTTGTCTCTTTAAGAATTTTAAAAAAGTGCACGCCTTTCTTTTGTAACAGGAAGCTGGCTGAAAAGACCTGGTTGTGTCGTCTATCTCAGATCCTGCCCTTCTATTTCTGTAATCTCCAAAACACCATGCGATGTGTGTCAGTGTTCCTGGCACAGATCACCAGGGCTGGTTATTTTGTGGGCCTGCGCTTCCACTCCCTCCACACTCTGAATCTTTTCCTCCCACCAGTGTGCTGGGTTGGGGGAGTGCTCGGGTCCACTGGGTCGTGGCTTTGTATCTTACCCACTTAGTGAGGCACTGAGTCCTCACATGTGTAGCTGTAGCCTTGCTGTTGTCCTGTATCTTCTGGTATCTCTTTTATGAATAGTTGTATTTGTTGTATTTTCATAAATCTATGTGGTTTTGGGAGGAGGTTTCCACCACCGTGCTCACACTGCCATCTTCCCAGAAGTCCTCATATCATTACATTTCAATAGTCAAAGTCAAGAACAGGAGTAAACATTATAGTTGTCAAGTTGTAATAAAAACTTAGTTATAATATTTATATAATAGTTACACGTAATTCCACATATTTAAAATTACACATTAGGAGATGTTGTTATAGAAAGATATGTGGGAAGTTGCTGTAACATGCATATTTAAAAATTAAATTTAGGTGTAGCCTGAATACCATCTTAGCCAACAACCTAATAAAGTTCTTTTACTCTGCGTGTAGAACTTTGTGTATAGAGAGGTTTCCATTTTAATCAGCGTAATGGTATTTGGGAGCTAGACCAAATGATTCCATAATTGTGCCTAAAACAAATAATTCTATGATTTTTAAACAATTGTGTACGTCTCAATTGAATGTAACATATATTTTTTAATAGTTAGGAGGCTCTGATTTTATATCATTATTTACAATGAATTATTGAAGAAATACAAATTGAAACCATTAAATACAAGTAAGTGAATTATAGTAATCTTTTAAGAATGAACACATCAAAAATTAAAGATTATCTAAAACATATCTTATGCCTTATACTTCGATAATAAGGCCCATATTCTCATACATTAGTGTACTTTAAAATTCTCAACTAGGACCACATTTTCTTTTTAATCAATTGAAATATGACATAATATGTGTATTTCTAGTAGGGTTACCTGGTAGGCATTGTACAGGAAATTAAATATTTGGATATTGAGTATTGAGAATTAAAAATGAATAAAATACATTTTTGTAAACTGACAATATACAGACACTAAGAAATGATGGATATGAAATTTATATCATATTTATAAAATCTCTTTCTAACTTGTATGTATTGTCTATTTTGACTTTTTTTTCTGTAGCAAACAACATGCCTTAGCACGTAAAAATGGTTTCTCCCACAATCTTATATAATGTCTTATACAAATATTTTCCCTTTGGATTGTTTTATTTCTTATACATCTCTGCTTTGGAGGATGCAAATAAAGAAATGTTAATTCTCTGGTGGAAAGAGAAATTTTCTAAAAAGTACAACAGGAAATTTCATCAATTATATCTACCATCTGCCTATCAATATATTTATTGATATATTTCTATAAATCTATCATCTATCTTATATCTGTATCATCCATCATCTATCTATATATGATATGGGTATGATATGGGGAGGATAAATAACCTTAAGGAGAACCTTGCTCAGAATTTACAGAATTTTCTTATTCAGCAAAATGTCAATAAGGAATCTCAAGAAATTATTGTTCTAGATTTATGGAAAGGCTTTTAAAAACAGTATATGTTATTATTCATAGGCCTCTTTTATGACTTCAGTATAGCAGTATATATTAAAAATAATTATAACCAAAAAAGCCAGAATAGTTGAGGGCTAAAATAATGTGTTTTGGAATACTGGTTCAGCTACTTTACAATGGATTCTTCAAGATATGTGTATGAGACAATTTTTCTGCTGGCTCTAAAATGAAGTATTTCTCAGGGGCTCACTTAATATAATCATACTCGATTATGTAGGATGGAGAATTATTGAACAGTGCCCTTCAAAATGATGTTAAAACTGGTGAGCTGGTCAGAAATAAAGTAACTATGTATATGTAATTACATAAATAAATTGTCTTTCAGTAATAAGTAATCAGCAGATATGTCTTTAAATAAGGAGTTGTTGCAGTTACAACACATATCATTTTTATGAGGTTATCCATGGCTAATAGGACGGTTGCTTGCATTTAGGAAACGGGGTTAGGCATCAGATTTTCAATAGCCTATATTTTTCAGTAATTTTAAATTTATAGAGTTCCTTCATATATTTTGCTCAGCTTTCTCTAAATATAACATCTTACGTAACAACTGGATAATTATCAAAACTAAGAATATAGCTTTTATACAGTACTAATGATTACATTACAAACTTTATTTGGATTTCTACTATTTTCTATCAAAGTCCTTTCCCTGTTGAGCATCAAATCCTGAATTCCTCTCTGTTAGAGATCATGTTCCTTAGTTTTCTCAAATCTGTGAAAGTTTCTAAGTCTTTCCTTTTTTGACCTATGTATTTGAAAACTACTAATCAGGTATTTTGAAGAGTGCCTTCCAATTTTGTTTGTCTAATGTTTTTTCATGATTTTACTGAAGTTTTACATTTTTGTGGAGAAAACTGCAGAGGTGTTATGTCCTTTTCAGTGTGTTATGGAATATCTATATGTCTTATTACTGAAGTTAACTTTGTTAACTTGGTCAGTGGGTGTCTTCCAAGTCTGTCCATCATAAAGTTTCCCCTTTTAAATTATTAAGTAATTTTAGGGGCAATACTTTGGTATTTGTTGTGGTTGTAATGTGCGGCAGAGAGTTAGCATTCTATGGTCTTATAGTTAAATCTGTCTTTTAGTGTTCCTGGGCCTTCATAAATGTTACTGGTGAGATCTTTTCTCCTGGAGTAGAGGCCTTAGCATGAAGAATATTCTAGGATTCTTTCAGAAAGATTATCTCTTCCCTATCCTTGTCTGTGCAAGGAAGAGGTTCTTCAGCATGAAAACCTGCTCAGGATAGTAGAGCCAAAACCTACCAAAGTGTGGGGATCCCCTCTTATGATAACCCTCAGTGACATCTCACTCTTGCATCAGTATGTTCTTAGCCTCCAGAAATTTGCTCAAATTATTATTGTAGCATCCCTACCTACTTATGATTCCAGTGACTTATGTTACAGGTACATTGATCTCAACTATGACCGTTGGTCCAGATTTCAGGGTGTCATGACCCTGTAATTTCACGTATCTGCTGGCTCCAAGTAAAGTTATTAATATTGAGTTTTTACAACTTTTTCTTGCTAAAAGGTATAAGTGATGACATCCAATGTCTTAAATATTGGAGCTGAAACAAGAAGTCAGTAGGATTTCTATGAAGTTTATGCTGTCTGCATAAATAACATCAATTTTGTTCCTTTCCAATATGAACGCATTTTCAATTTTTTTAAACTTTATTGCATTAATTAGAATCTACATTATAATGTTAAGTAGAAGTAGCTGAAATGGGTATCCTGGCCTTATTCTTTCCCTTAGAAGGAGCTCACTCAGTCTTTACAGAGAAGTAAGATGTTGTTAACTCTGGGGGAAAATATTTTCCCAGCCCAGGGCAAATTATGTTTGAAACCAAAATCAGTTAAAGGGAGAAATAAAGTGGGAGAAACTTTATGGATTGCAAGCAGTCATCCACTTCTCACATCTCTTGCTACCTGGCTGCAAAAAGGGATACCCCCAGTCTCTCTGGTCCAGATATGCCCTTGCTCCCCCTTGCAATTACATATTGATATAGAGAAGGACCCCTTCTCTCGACCCCTCAGAAACACTTACTGATATGGAGATGCACTAAGGTCAGGCGACTCTAGAAATACTACAATTTTACCCACAGATGTTAGCTGTAGTTTATGTGTCTTTTTCTTTTTAAGCATGTTTTGGATGTCCTTTGGTATTTGCCATGTATTAGATCTACTTGCTAAGGGTCTTATCAGACATTCATGTAGAACATTTTCAGTTGTTTTTCTTTAACAACTAAGAAAAATTCCACTAGACCAAAGTGAATTAAACTTTTTATATATTACCAGACTTATTTGCCGTTTATTTTTGAATATTTGTGGCTATCTTCATGAGTCAGATTGGTCACTGTTTTTTTAATAATGTCTATTTTATGATTTTGCTTTTAAGATAATTCTGTCTTCATAGAATGAGTTGGAAAGTGTTTGCTTCTCTTAACATTTGCAGAGAGTTTGTGTACAATTATTAGTATTGCTTAGTTAAGTACTTTTTAGCATTAACCATTGAATGCAAAGGTTCTTTCTGGAGTGTTTCTTAAATATAAGTTCAATTTGTACAATAGATATAGGTTTATCATATCTATTTTTCTGTGAGTGAGCTTTTATTTGTGTCTTTCAATAAATTTTTCCATTTCAGTAATGTTTTTAATTAATTGTCATGAAGTTCAATATTTTCCATGTTATCCACTTAAGAGCTAGAATATCAATGGATAAGACCTTGGTCATCCCTAATACTAGTAATTGTATCTTCTCTGTATGTTTTTTCATGAATTTGTCTAGAAATATATCAATTTTAATGACATTTTCGAGGAAACAGTTTTGGTTTCATTGATATTTTGTTATTTATTTTTGTGTTTTCTCTTTCATTGATTACCACATTGATTATTACTCATTTTCATCTGGTTACTCTGAGTTAAATTTGTTTTCCTATTTTCTTGTTTCTTAAGATGAAAGCTGAGGTCATTGATCTCAGGATTTCCTGGTTTTCTAATATAATTTGAGAGTCTTAAGCTTTTTTATAATGCCTTAGCTGCATCGAACACACTTTACTATGTTATAATTTCATATTTACTTTGTATAAATGGAATTTTATTTTTCTATGGTTTTCTTTGACCCACTGATTATATAGTAATGTCATTTGGTTTAAAATATTAGATCTTCCACATATCTTTCCATAATTGATATATAAGTTAATTGCATAATGTTCAGTAAATATAATATCTGTGACTTAAATCTTGCAAATGTGTTTGAGACTTTTATGTTAACCTGATAATGTTCTATTATGATAAGGTTTTGTGTAATACAGGAGAAAATTAGTATTGTGTTGATGTTCAGTGGAATATTCTAAAATATCAATTAGATAAATTTGGTAAATATAGTTCAAGTTTCCCATAACTTTACCATTTTTTCAACATTTTTATCCATTATTAGGGATTTGAACCTTCTGAGTATAACATGCATTCAGAAACCACAGTATTAAATTCAGCTTTATTTGTCAAATTATGGTTGATTTAGCAACATTGGCTGGTTGGTGACATGAGTTTGTTAAAAAGCAATGATATTGCTCTGAAAGTCAACTTGATGTATAGAATTACAGTTACATTTATTTTGTTTTATTTGTAAATTATATAAGTAAATTAAAATATGTATGTGCAGATTTTTCTGATAACTGGTTGTTGTTAAACACTTACCAGCACACAGATTCCCTCTGATCATTAGCATCAAAGGATCTAGACTTTCTTGAGCACCACGTTCATTGAGTCATATTTGCCTAAAGACACAAAGCAAGTGTTTAGATTCACGCAGAAATTCCAAAGCAAGAACTGGAAAAATTAAAAGACAAAGCAAAGGGAGAAACAAAACCATAATTTTGGAATAGCTGGGAAATTCATCTCTTTGCTGCTTAAAAAGAGAGTCAAATATATTTCCCAATTTTAACTGAAGATACTATCAAACTGAAAAAAAACACTTTTGCAAACACATGTAATAAATGTTTTTGGTGAGATAGAAAAATGTAAATATCATATGGACATTTTAGTCATTCCTACTTTCATATGGAATTTGTTAATCTTCACCTGTTTTTGACTATGTGTAACACTGTTTTGTGTAAACACTTGTTGGAGGAACTAATTTTTTAGTGGTGAGAAAAAAGAATACAAACTGAGAAGTTCAAATGATCATTAAGGTAAATATTAATATAAATTAAATGATCTCATGAGTTCATACAACATGTGTGGAAGAAGATGGGAAAGAAGCAAATATTAAAAGTTTTGTTCTTGTAAGTGTCGAGCTACAACTAAGAACTTTTTATAGAAAAGGTTTATGTCAAGTTTTGGACAGCAATATGCTTAAATCCATACTCTCCCATGTCCACAAAAGTTCTAAACAAGTTATATATTTTTTAGAATATAATCATAGAAACACTGGAAAACACTGTAGTGTTTCTATAGTGTACCAGAAATTCTGAGAAGTATCTGTGAGATAGAATCATATGGTTTTAACTGCTGAACAAAATCAAAAGAGAGGAAATTGGATTGTGGTTAAAACTGCAATATTTTCAGAATCTCTTGCCTGGCCTTAGTCCATATTCATATCAATAGTTGTTTATAAGGAGTAGTGAGAAGCAGCCCTGTCCTTATGAATAGGCACTTACAAATGGCAGGGAAAATGGTGAACACACCAGATCAGAGAGTTTATTTTTTTGGCTTCTTGACAGACAGGACAAGGAGAGACATGGGTGAGTGGGAGGAAACAAATGGAGCCAGGTTTCCTGTAAGCAATAAAATGCCATCTCCATCTACTTTTTCCTTCAACTGATTTTAGTTTCAGAGGTTTGAGGTTTATTAGCTCCTGGCTGGGAATGCATTTTCACCTGGCATTACATGGATCTTAGGAACCCAAAGGCATGTCTTGTTCTTCCCAAGGGAACCTCAGATGAGATCTAGGCAAAATAAAGAAACAAATGGGCTATGAAGCAATCATCAGTGTAGTTCACTAAAAGTGATTTGTGGTGTGGGCAGTAGGGTCTTACAGAAATATTAACACCATAATTTGTAGCAAATTTGGAATTCAGTTTAAAAAGCATTAAACAAGATATATTAAAGGATGGAGTTCACAATGAAGTTCTAATGCCTATGCCCTGAATAGCATAGATCAAAATTCATGTTGTAAAAACCATAGGCAATACAAGGGTTGGAGGTGAAATCAGTTCAGAGATGCAGGGAAGTAAGAGCACAAGGTGATTAGAATGAAAAAGCAAAGTAACAAAGACACTTACCACTGGAAAAGCGCAGAGACAAAACATTGTGAGAGATTTATTTAAAGCAAAAAGGTGCACATTCAGAGAGGGGAGAGTGTGTGCTACCTCAAAGTAAAGGTGCCCTCAAGGTTTTAGGGTCTGGGGTTTTATAGGCAGTTGAGGATTTTCAATGGGCTAGGGGTGTGGACTTGTTAAGTGGTCCCTGAATGTTTATCCTTCATGAGTCAATTCATCCTATTTTTGATTAGTTTTCCAGGAAATTCGGCAAAGTTAACATAATAAATTTACTGCTGATTTCTTCCATAATAGAAGCTTTTTGGTGTTGGGGCATATCAGTTAAGACTATTTGCCCTGCCGTCCAGCATGGGCCCATTATTATGTGTTTGCTGAATGGTATGTTAAGAATCATGCTTCTTAACTTCCTGGATTTAAAAAAAATGCAATTTGGGGTTTAAGGTGGGATCTCCCTGTCTTTATTATGTTGTTTATAGGTGGGCCTTTTGGCAGGTTAGAGTAAATCTTACAATGATATAACTGCACAGTTAGGCAGGAAAATAGATATGAGGAGAATGGAAAGAGAACAAGGTCAGTAAAGCCCTCTAGTAAGGACTCAGAGAACCAGTTAACACTCGTAGTCCAGTAAAGACTCAGTGAGTTAATCAGTTAAAGATCCAAAGGTCAAGAGCAACTTGGCCTTGACTGTTTGAATATTCCCCAGATAAAGAGAAGTGTCTGAGAACAGCCCATGTCTTTATTGTGTCAATTAAATCATTGTTAAGATTTACCCTAGCCTGCTAAAAGGCCCACCTATAAACCCAAAATAAAGACAGGGAGATCCCACATTAAAGCCAAAACTGCATTAAAAATAAAAACCCAGGAAGTTTAAGAAGAAAGATTCTTAACGCATTCTTCAGCAAACAAATAACTCTGCCCACCTTGGAGGGAGGGCAGACAGTCTTGATTGATATGCTCCCAAACCAGGAAGCTGCTATCCTGGGAGGGGACCAGAGCAGTAAATTTCTCTGTTAAGCTAATTTTGCATAATTAACTGGTGGAATGATAATAAAAGAGACCTAATGTCTCTCATCAAAGATACACATCTTGAGACCACTCTACAAACTCACACCCCTAGCCCTTTGTCACATTCCTGAAAAATCCTTAAAAGGGAGAACCCCAACATTTCAGGGGGCTCCTCTCTCTGAGGTTACCTGCACTTTCTCGCTAAGTAACTTTAAATAAAACTTTTACTCTGCTTTATTACTGTGTCTCTGTCCTTGAATCCTTCATTTCAGGTGGGGCAAGGACCAAGGAAAATACACAATGCCTCTTCCCCAACACAAGACAGATTGAAACACACTAGAGGCAGGAGAATTTACCTCACAAAAGAGTTTGTTTAATACTCAGCTTAGGCGGGTTGAGTTAATTTTTCTTGGCTCTTGTCCCCACCACAACAAAGAATTGGAGGTCAGAGACACAGAAGTGAAGCAGAGTAAAACTTTTATTTGAACTTACACACTTAAGGAGACAGTGTGGGAGTACTCAAAAGGAGCCACCCTGAAAGATTGGGGGCTCCCTCTTTTAAGGATTTTTCAGGAATGTGACAAAGGGCCAGGGGTGTGAGATTGTAAAGTCGCCGCAAGATGTGTATCTTTGATGAGAGGCATTAGGTCTCTTTTATTATCAGTCCTCCAGGTAATTCTGCAAAATTAGCTTAACACAAGAAATTTACCAATCGGGATCCTCCCCAGGATAGCAGCTTCCCTCTGGGAATATATCAATCAAGACCACATGCCCTGCCCCCAAGATGGGCTGAGTTGTGTGTTTGCTGTAGAGTATGCTAAGAATCTTACATCTTAACTACCTGGGTTTTTATGTAAACATAACTTTAAGATGGAACATTTCCTGTTTTTACTATGAGGTTTATAACGGCTTGTTTGCTAAATTAATCATGATGCTTGTCCCCTGCCCATGGTGCAGATTACTTGTTTAGGAGCTGGAAGAGGAGAAAAGAGCATATAGGTTAAGTTAAAGAATAAACTGGGCCTTTTAGCAGGCTAAAGTAAATCTTACAATGGCATAATCTAAATGACACAATGAAGACATGGTTGTGCTTAGATAATTTTCTTTACCTGGGGAATATCCGGACATTCCAAGTTACTCCTGGCCTTGGGAGCATCAACTGATGAACTCATTAGCTCTGTGTGTCTTTTTTGGCTCTCTAGTTTTATTTGGTTAACTCTTTTGAGTTCCTTTTAGTGGAGTTTACTGGCTTTATTCTCTTTTCACCCCACTCATCTATTTTTCTGCCTGACACTGGCTTATGTACTGGATAAAATAATTTTCTTAGAATTGCTTGATGATAGCTCTTATTTAGCTTTTGATTGGTGTAAGGGGAAAGTTCTTCAATGATTATTAAAACTAAATCCTTGCAATTTCATTAAATGTCATTCTCATTTATCTTTCATTAAATTACTGGTGGTAAGAAAATTTTCAGGGCATGTAAACATAAAAGGTACTGTGAGAGCAAGAGAAACTTCATTTTAAAAAGGCCATCACAAGAAGGAGAACAAAACCCTGACCTAGTTCTAAGAAAACTTTGTTCCAGTTACTGGAAAAACCACCCATTGTTCCAGTAACCCTCACCCAAGATAGTTTCCTGGCAACAACCTCAAGGTCCAGACGAAACTGCTCCTTAAAGATAACCTACCTTACATGTTACATCAGCTGGCAGCTTAGCACCAGCCAGACTCAACCAATAAACAATATACAAGACACCCTTACTTTAAATCATCCAATCAGCCTATGCCAAGTTAGAGTTCCACTCTTCCTGCACCTTGTAATGCATAAAAACCTTGCCTACCCTAGGCTCGGGGCTCTCACTTTGGAACTGCTGCATTGGTGACAGGTGTGGGCCCAAGCTTGAGCTTGAAATAAACGACCCTTGTGTGTTTGCATCAGAATCCGCTCCTTGGTGGTCTTTCAGGGACTCGCGACTTGGGCACAACAGTAGTTGTAACAAATGAGGTCAAAATGGGAAAAATTGAGAATAAAACCTGAAGGAAAAAGAAGTTGAATGTTGTAATGGCTGGAGAAATATAATAATATTAATATTATTTTATGTTAGACATAAGTCCATTAAAATTCATGTCATGAATTTTGCTATGTTAAAGTGTATTCAAGAACCATTTTTTGACTAAATTCTTAAAGGACTTCTTTAACTGTTGGTTTCTTAGGGAGTAAATAAAAGGATTAAGCATTGGGACAACAGAGGTATTGAGCACCGCTATACCTTTAGTGAAAGCCACACCGTCTTTTGCAGAATTTTTGACATACATGAAAATACAACTTCCATAAGAAATAGAGACAAAAATCATGTTTGAGGAACAAGTAGAAAACACCTTTTTTCCTTTGCTCAACAGACGGGATTCCCAAAATTGTTTTAAGTATAAATGCATAAGAAAGGATCACTAATGTCAAGGTTATCATGAGTGTGAATACTGCCAGCAAAAATGCCATGAGCTCAAGGAATGCTGTGTCAGTGCAGGAGATCAGTAGCATAGGAGAAGAGTCACAGGTGAAGTGGTCAATGATATTGGAGCCACAGAAATCCAGCTGCGGTCCCAAGATCACAGGTGGAAATGTAATGAGAAATCCAGCCAGCCAAGAACTAACTACAAGCTGGTTGCAGACTCTGCTATTCATTATTGTTGTGTAATGCAAGGGCTTACAGATAGCTATGTACCGGTCATAGGACGTAGCTGTCAAAAGAAAAAATTCTGTTGAACCAAGAAGGATGAAGAAAAACCCTTAGGCCTTGCAGGAATTATAGGAAATGGTCACATTCCCTGTTATTATGCTAACCAGAAATCTAGGAATGCAAACTGTTGTGAATAAGATTTCTAGGAAAGAAAATTTCCTATGAAAGAAATACATGGGAGTTTTCAGGTGTGAATCTGTCAGCGTCAGGGTAATGATTGTCAAGTTTCCAATTATACTAAGTATATATGTGAAAAACAGAAATAGAAAAATCAAAACATTTAGTTTTGGGTCATTTGTTAATCCCAGAAAAATGAACTCTTTCACAGATGTTTGATTTTTCATTTCTTACTGCTGACTTCTTCCAGATCTATAAATGAAAACAAGAAACAATTATTTTGTGAGTCCAGGATTACTTATTTTTTATCATATTCAATAGTTTAAGCAATATAAGACCTATAATTGGCCAGAAAGTTAACCACCAATTTGTACTCAATTCTGAAAATATATCCAGAAAAAAGAAACTTTAAGACCACTGAAGGAAGCGCGCACTTTTTTTTTTTTTTCCTTCCCTGGAGCCAGCTGCAAGCCCCCTGGCGCGTTCCCCGCTCAGATCCTGCCCCTCTGTCTCTCCAATCTCCGCTGCACTGCGCAATGTGGGTCAGCGCTCCCCGCGCACATCACCGGGGCTGGCTACTTCACGGGGTGCACTTCCACTCCCTCCCGGCTCTGAATCCTCTCCTCCCGCCGGTGCGCTGGGGTGGGGGAGGGCTCGGGTCCCGCTGGGTCGCGGCTCCGTATCTTACCCGCCTCTTGGGGTGCCGAGTCCTCTAAGGTGTAGCTGCATGCTGTGCCCTTTCCTGTGTATTCTCGTCTCTCTTTTAGAAATAGATGTATTTGCTGTGTTTTCGTAGATAAATATAGTGTTGGGAGGAGATTTCTGCCGCCCTGCTCACACCGCCATCTTCCCGGAAGTCCGAAAAAAGAAACTTATATCTATTATATTGCTTTTGAATCATTAGCTATTTAACATTGAATGAATCACCTCTGCATAAAATACAATAAACACATCTATATGAAAGAGATGTACTTATCAAATGTGCTTTACTTTCTTTTAAAATCTGTCATATGTTATGAAAAATAGGTGAAACTGTAAATATAAAATATTTTACTTTATTAAATATTTTTCCAATGACATTTTATCTAATGATTTTCTGGAAAAAATTTTTTTAAAGTTCATCTCTTAGCTACTCTCCATGATATTTTCAAGATGTTTCAGGTCAGTACTGCCTATATAGAGAATTAACAACTTAACAAAGGCTTCAAGGCTGTCAAAACTAACATTTGTGTAATTATAAACAAACAGAATTTAAATCTTTTTTTTCTGAATTAAATAGTAATCTATTTTTATTTTAGATTCTAACATCCAAAGTTACCTAAGTTATAAATTGATTTGAAAATGGAAAAAATAAATGAAGTGAGAAACAAAACATATACTCACAATTATATAGCCCATATGGTAGTAATTTGCTCAAACACAAGTGCTCCTTTGCCTTACTGTAATTATCAGTGTTGCTGCTTTGCTTTTGGAGCATCTCCTAGACTTCACAACTTCTTTGTGTCTGTGATTTTCTTATCCAAGAACATATTTCTATAGTGGGCAATGGGCATTTAGCACATAATCTGCTTGCTCACAGTAAGACAGAACATGAAGAAAAGTCCAGTAGAAAATGCATTCCTGAAGTTAGGAGGCCCTGTTACATGGAGACATAGTCCCTGTTGCTGGTAGAAGACCTGTATACAGACTGCAAGGAAAGTATTCAAGCAGTCCTGCAATTTGTGCTACAGGACGGAGTTAGTTATATGCTGGTGAAAGCTGTATGGACAGTCCCAAGTAGTCAGTCCATGTTAAGGGTGGAAGGCGGAGAATTTGGTAGTATTGCCAAAGTTTTCATTAAGTAACAGTGTCTCTGGTACTAACTTGTTTAGGAGTAAAGCTAGAGGCTGTGGAAATGGGAGAGGGCAGCAGCAAAATGAACCACTAAGTTTTTAACAGATGGCACAGCAGAACTAGAAACTAAACTTTCTTCAACTATGGGTAAAACTCTCAAATAAATAAATAAATAAATAAATAAATGGATAAGAAAAAGAAAAATGTGGGAATTCAATATTTACAGTGAAATAGGCAAATAGAGGTTATGAAGTTACAGATTTTGCTTTTTAATTAATTAAAACTCACGGATTCCTAAGAAGGATAGGGATCAAAGGATGAGTGAGAATAAAGAAATAATAGCTACAGAAAAGAGGTGAGTGGCATAGGAGTGAATAAAATTTGTAAGACAGAAAATCCTTAGCATATAAAGAACTCATGCATAGTTGTCCAGTCCAAGGCCAGGCATTTAGCATCCTTTGTTTTCAAATTTTCCACAGAAATGACAATATTCTCAACCTAGATGCTAGAAAAATCTATTAATAAAGGATTGTACTTGGCTACCAGAAACTTTGTGAAAGAAAAATGAATTGTATTTTTTTAAATTACTTTCCAAGTACAAAACTTGGTTGTCTATTGTTAACAAAACAAACAGACTGGTTTTATCTGTTTTGTTTGTTTTCTATCCCCTCAATATAGTCACAGGGGATTCTTGCAAAAAAATGAATGTCTCTGGAGAGAGATTTTACTAATGAGAACACCATAAAGCTTAGTTGAAAATTTTTAATTAGGTGTCCTTGGGAAATGATTGTTTAAAAATCAAATGTCAGGGATGTGTATAATGCAAAGAACATCAGTGAGGGCATAGCAGTCTTAGCATTATTTGGGGTTTCATATTGTCAATACTATTTTTACCTAGGATAAGTGTCTGCTAAGACAGTACCTTGCAATTTCATGTAAATTTGTAAAGATTCAAAATATAGCAAGAGGAAAGGGCCACATGATATAAAATGTGCTATTAAAATATTTTTTTAATAAAAAGTATTGAGTACGTATTTTAGTTCAGATAGAGTTAGTAGATGGACACATCACCAAGATACACTAAACATTGAAAGAATGATTATAAATATACAATTCATGAAATTGATTATCTGAAAAGAAACCACTAATTCAGAACAATGTACTCACTTCTTTGCTTCTACAACATTATTTACAATAGCCAAGATATAGAAGCAAGCTAGTGTCTACCAACATATGAATGTATAAGGATGAGGTGATAGATATACATAATGGAATGTTATTCAGCAATAAAAAATAATGAAAAACCTGTTTATTGTTTCTTTTACATTAGAAAATAAAGAAGCAACGTTTGTGTGTTATTTAATTTAATTTAATTTTCCTACAGATGATTTGGATCTGATACTTTATTTTCAGCTACTGAATAATTAAGTGATTAATTACTCTCACTTTTTGCTTTTTACTTACACTTTGATTATTATAGATCCTGAATGTGAATTTGTTTTTCTGTTAGAATGATACATTTGTATTTTTCTGGATTTGCTATAGCAGGTGAATCTATGGAGAAGGGGGAAAAATACTGGTAGTTTAGGCTGATTGTGCTATTTCAAGAGAACCTTAAATGAAGGTCAGTTTATTTTTGACCAAAAAAATGGTACATTTTCCCCTTTTTCTAATATTTTGTAAAAGTTTCATTTAGCATGATTAAGTGTCTCAACCATTTTTTAAAAAGTTTTTTTTATCACTAATTTTTCACAAAAGTATCTCCTTTCCAAAATGCGGTAGGCACACTCTAAAGCTGTCTCCATGATTTTCAGTTCCTGCTGCTCATGTATTTGCACAATCTCTTCTCCATGAGTGTTGGAAGGGCATGTGACTTGCTTCTAAACAATGCAATAAGGCAAAAGATAGTGTGCTGTTACTCTTATGATTAGGATAATGTATATAAAACTCTTGCTAGAAAACTTGTTCCACACTTTCTCTCTCCATTAATCTGTGAATAATTAAGCATCCATGAATTCCATAAAAATGTGGTTCTGAAAGCAACAATCTTCATAATCTTGGAAATGTATCCATCCCCAGTCAAGGCTCCAGATGATGAGCTAGCCCTCATGACACATTGATTGCAGCTTTGTAGACCACCCAGCTAAGAATTGCCCAGGTTTCTCACTAACAGAAACTGTGAAATAATTTGTATGCTGTTTTAAATGCAACATTTGTGGTATATGTTATTCAGTACAGAAAACATTATACTAAAAAAAAGAAAACCTTAAATGAAGGTCAGTTCATTTTTGACCAAAAAAATGGTACATTTTCCCCTCTTTTTCTAATATTTTGTAAAAGTTTCATTTCGCATGATTAGTGTCTCAACCATTTTTTCGAAGAAAGTTCAGATCATGAAAACTTTCCAATCCTTTCCATTTGGAATCCCTAATAATTGACAATTTAATGCACCATATTAGCAATTTAGATAGTAGATATTGCATTGTTTCTTTCTATTAAGTGATTTGATTCCTTTATATAGGTTTCAAATATCTATTGCAGTCTCCATATTTCAATCATTTAATTTATTTATTCTATTATCTTGTAGGTACCATTAATAATAAATGTATGATCATCATATCCTAACTGTAATATCTGTATCCTTTATATTTTTCGATTGCCTTTTATTGGTCTTATAACCCTCTATCTTTACTTGCTTATTTATTTGTGTTGAAGCCCAGACATTGTGCTTAAAAATCCTTCTATGTTTCTGATAAGTTATTGTTTTATCTGATCTACAAATAGAGGTGAGGCTGATCAAATTAATCCAAACAGGAACTACATTGAATTGAGGCTGGGTATAGGAATGACAGGTCTATAATACATAATTTCTGATATTTAACTAAAGGTTCCTAAGTTACTATTCCTGTAGTCAATTCTTCTATTTAATCTGGGAATCTAATAAAGCAAGCTCTACTCAGTGAAAACACAAATCCTTGACACTTGATTATACATGAAAAATATAATACAAGATGAGACTATATTTGGTGGGCTGAATCGTAGAGAATGTTGTATGAAGTCAATCCCAGTTTAATCTTAAAAACAAAATAAATCTGTTTGAAGTCTACACTACCCTAGTAACCTTCACTATTCCTATTTATTAAGGAAAAATAATTTAACTCCATGTCAGCATAAAATTGAATCATGAATTTGTTCATTCAATACATGTGTAAGACACTATGAATCAGAGTTATAGGATCTGAAAATATAGTGTGGAAGATATATATAAAAAGCACTACATATGTTATAAAAGAAAAAGTATATAACACAATAGATTATTCCTTACTATTTTCTTATAAGCCAAATACTTGATTATATGATTAAAATGCACCTCTTCTATTTTTAATAATTATTTTAAATAAGATAATATTACATAGTATAAGATACACACTTGTAAAATGTACACTTTAATGAATTTTGTTAAATATGTATCTATGCAACCACAAGAGGGGGTGTTCTGATAATTAACAAGTAGCAGATGATAGCTAAATATATCCTATTACAAATCAGTGGTATCAGATATATGGCAAAATTTAATAAATAATCTATAGTTTTAGATTTCCACAAATTACTGCAATGAAGATAAATATTTTTGATTAGGTGACCTGGGGAGATATCCCTTAAGACTGGTTAGAATAGTTCAGAAATAATCCAGGAACTCTCTTTTAGCTCATAGATGTGGAAAGATGGAAGAAAAAAATTATCATTCTTAGAGCAAGATAAAAAACTGCGAATTAATGATTTTTCTTAAACATATGAAAGAACAAGCAGTTTTTAAGAACAATTTCTGAACAAACAATTCACACTAATTTTAGGGAGAGGTAGGTCCCAGCAGGAAGGAAAAAAATCTTAATGTTTGCTTTCCTGTGGAAGAAATAACCATGATATTACATAACCCTGTAATTCATTGAGGACTCAGACAAACATTTTTAACAAATTAGTACTAAGTGCTAAGGAGGTCCACCAGCAACAAAACACCAGGAAACTACCCTGAGCCAACACTCTCCATTGTGCTGGCAGGTGGCATTTGGAGGAAGCAGCCACTGCTAAAACTGTCCCCAAACTCATACCCTTATATCCCCTATGGGATCAAAATCAAATCTTCAAGGGAGAGCAAAGGAAGTGTAGCCTGAGGGTTCCTTGTATGACAGGAATGTCAGTCATTTCTGAAATTCTGAGAAGACCTGTATCCTATGTCTCCATTAAGAAACAAAGACTTCAAATTTCAGGGAGTAAAGCCACAAAATCATAGCCATTGCATTGATAGAAATCCATGATGTTGTCATAGAGGAACAGGTGTAGAAATACATGCTAGACCCAGAATTAAATCTGTATGAGGGATGGAAACACTCATGAAGTCCAAATGCTGGAAACCCAAGTTCACATTACCTTTCTAAAATTGTTTTATTTAGGACATCAGAGAATGCCTCCCACCCCCGCATCCCACTCCATTTAATGCCAAAAAGCACTGAGTATTGACGAGAGCAGAAACCAGCAACAAGATCTATAACAGACAGTTTCCCTCTGGGAAAAGTGCAAAGAAAAGTGCCATGTTCAAACAATGGATCCAAGCCAAGTGGGAACAGGCTTTCAGAGAAACAGTCTGGTAAATTAACCCACACAATAAACACAAGTGTCACTAGAGCAATCTCAGATCTGTGATGCCTTCAGGACAGACACCACAGCCAACAAGAAGTTTCAGACAAAGCCCAACTCCTGACTAGATTAATACAAAAATGTTAGGAGGAATATTAGAAGAGTTAATGGCAGAAAATTTTCCAGAATTGGTGATAGATACAAAATCATCAAACTGTAAAGTTCACAGAAACTGGCCTAGATAATTATCAAGAAAAAGAAATCTAGTCAACAAACCTAGTCATATTATATTCAAATTTCTTAACACCAAAAACAAAGAGATAAGAAGGATGTCAGATGTGGGCTGAGTCAGAAGAACAAGAGCACTACCAAGGACCCTCCTGCAAAACCTTGAAAATGAAAAAGAAATACAATGACCTCCAAGTGTTTGAAAGGAAAAAGGTAAACACAGAAATCTGGGTATAGCAAAAAATACCCTTGGGGCAAGGAAGAAAAATAAAGAGTTCTCATGGAAATGAAAACTGAGTGATTTAGTGATTGAAAACATAATCCACAAGCAATGTTAAGGAATTTCTTCGGGCAGAAGGAACATGATATTGCTTAGAGCTTGAATCTATACGAAGAAATGAAGAGACCTAGAATTGGACTGAGGATAGAATTAAATGGATTTTTTTTCATAATTTTAACTACTCTAAGTGAACTACCAGTTTAAATAAAAAATAGTAGTACTATAATAATAATACTAACACTTTGTTTATGGCATATATAAAATGAAATATGTGTGAGAAAAGTTACAAGAGGTGACAGAGAGAAACTGGGGATATATTGTTATTAGGGCCTTGTATCACACAAAAAAAGGTATAATATTTGTAGTTCCAGGGACAAGGGAGTTCCCCTCCTTGGGAGAGTTCTCTATGAATCCAAAGAAACTGAAGTAAGATGAGGGGAAGGGCAGGTGGGGTTAAAGGGGTTTATTTCTCACAGCTCACTCAGTTCCCTGGCCAACTCTCTCACCGTCCATCCCCTCTGGCTGCGGTGCACGCCCTCTTCTACTGCCTGTCCCTTCCACGAGGAACTCAATGGGCAGGTCCTTGGTAACTGGCAAACACCAGCCCTATTACATACCAAGAATGAAGGAAAGCAGAGAATGGCCATTTTCTTTCCACCCTTTGACCCGGATCTACCAGAGGCTCCTCTGTGGTAAACATTGGTATGTTACGTTACATTGGTATAAAAACGGCTAAGGACAGTCAGGAGATTCTGGAAACTCTGGGTGAAAACTTCTATTTACCCCACAATATTACATGAAGTTAGACAGAGATTAGTTAAAATGTACATTGTGTTACTGCAAGAAACCCCTGGACATGGTAAATGCATATAGAAATTGTAAATCAGTAGAGGATATAAAACAGAGTCATAAAAATGTCCATTTAAAAGGCAGAATAATAGAAGAAAAAAGCAAAGAGCAAGTGGAAATTATAGAAAACAGGTATCCAGATGATAGATTTTAATCCAATTAAACATCGTTTTAATTGGCAATATTTTATAAAACAAATTAAAGGCAAAGGTGATCAAATTAGATAAAAAACAAGCCATTGCAATATCTGTCTTATATCAGTATTATATATAATGATATAGGTCAAAGTAAAAGAGAGATATACCATGGAATCTCTACTAAAAAAGAATCTGGAGCAGCTCTATTGGCCTCAGACATACTTAATTGCAAAACAAGGACTCTTGTCCGGGATTAGAGTTGGAGATAACAGTACGATATATTGGTATATTAAATATGTATGTGTCTGTGTGTTTGTGTGTGTTTCTATATCAGTTAGCATATATATAAAGCAAATATTACATAGGTCACTTGGGTGATAGAGCCTAGTGCCTTCCCTCTATCAATAAACATATTAAATAACCAATATAATTCATAAGTATGATTTGCTAACAAAGGCACAAGAGCTCCTGGTAGAAATTGTTTTCAGGCCTGGGGAAGGAAAAAATACAAGATGAGTAGAGAACTTCTTTTGACAACGGAAATAAGGAAGAATTAAATAAACAAATACAAAACAGGAGGGGTGGGGTCATGCCAAAAATCTCAGGATGCAGCCGGAAAGTGACAACTATAGCCTATAACTAGTTTCTAAGTACTATTCTGCAGTAAGTGGTGTTGTGTATCCTAAGAAGAATAATTCTAGGCCTGCAGTAAAGAAATAAGATGAGCTTGGAGCTTAGAGCTTATTAGAGAAACAGACTATACAAACAATAAAGTAACAATTTGCTCCAAAAAATAATGGTTGCAAGACAAAATGACATAGGAGTCGTGTGAAGGAGACACCAATAGAAAAGGCTGAAAAAAAAAAACAGTCATAATATTGTATCATAACTGAAAGTATACCACGGACATCACTTAGTCAAGTGGATTTAGTCACATTATTGGGTAAACAGATATATGTAGAAGAATAAACAAATCTTCCCTAAAAAAATGTACTGAATAATATATGCAGCTAACACCACTGCAAGAGATGCAGCTCAATTCTCCTCTCCTGAGTGCAACTGGATTTAATAACTCAGTTCTGAAAAAAGAGCCTGGAAAGGGAAAAACAGTAACCTTAGCTGTAGATGCCTGGAAAGAACTACCTTAATTAAATGATCAAGGTAAACATCACCAGTGATAAGTCATGTTGAGATCATGTATTTCAGAAGTGATGTTATATGGAAAGCACCACATCTCTGTAGCAGGCTTCATAAAAGCTTAAGACCACAGTTAACTTAGGGGATAATGCCAGACAAACCCTAACTGAAGGTCATTCTGTGAAGTAACTGGATGTTAGTTTCCTAGGGCTGCCTTAACCAAGGACTGCATACTCAGTGGTGTAAAAACGACAAAAGTTTTATCACAGTTGTGGGACTAGAAATCTGAAATCAAGGTAGCAGCATGGCCTCACTTCTGAAGGATCCAGGGTGGAGTACTTCCCACCTCTTCCAGCTTTTGGAGGCTGTCTGGGGTCCTTGGCTTGTGGCATCATAGCTCCAATTCCTCCCTCTGGCTTCAAGTGCCTCTCTACCCTCCTCATGTGCCTGCATCTCTCCTCTTCTTAAAAGGACACCAGTCATATCGAATCAAAAGCTTACACTGATTCAGTATGACCTCATCTTAAGTAGTTACATCTGCAAAGACCCCATTTCCAAAAAGGTCATATTTTGAGATTTATATGAATCTGCTATGTGGGGGGGCACTACCCAAGCCAGTCAAAGTGCCCCTCAAAACTGCCAACGGTGTGAGGAAAAAAACTGGCAAATCATCACAGACAGGAAGAGACTGGGGAGATATGTGAATTAAATACAATGCACTAACTTTATTGGGTGCTGTCACAAAGAAAAAACAGTAGTGGGAAATTGGATAAATATGAAAATCTGTGTAGTTTAGTTCATTTTTATTATACCAATGTTAACTAATTAATTTTAACAAATACACAATAGTTGGATAAGACACTAAGATTAGAAGAAGCAGGACACAAGGTGTATACAAAGTCTACTATCTTTGCAACTTGTCGGTAAATCTAAATTATTCCTACTTAAAAAGTTTATTTTAAAAAGCAAAATGATTGAAACAGACTATACAAACAATAAGCAAGAAATAAAAAAAATCAGAATATAACTGAAAGGAAAGCTATAATGTACTCATGCTTCAGATTACTTAATATTTTTAAAGTTTCAATATTCAAGAAATGAATGGAAAGGCAATCAGATTCTGATCAGCATATAATAAGAGTTTTGTGTTTTCTGGAATAAACTTTTAATTCAGAACAATTTTAGTTTTATGAAAAACTTGTGAAGATGGTACACAGTTACCAACAATTTCCCCTATTGTTAATGTTAATGTAGCATATTCATTACAATTAATGAACTGTTACATTATTGAATTGATAACATTATTAACTAAAGAACATATTTTATTTAAATTTCCTTTTTTTAACTTATATACTTTTTTTCTGTTTCCTGAGCCTTTCCCAGGATACTACAATACATTAATCATCTTCTTAGACTTCTTTTCTCTGTGGCAGTGTCAGAATTTCCATGCTTTTGATGACTGAGAATTTTGAGAACTCTGATCAAATATTGTATATAATATACCTCAATTAATATTTATATGATGTTATTCTCAGTTTAAACTAGGGTATATGTTCTCAGAAAGAAGACCACAGAGGTAAATTTGGCATTTTTATCACATCGTATCAGAAGTCCTTAGTAGCAACATGATTTGTCACCGCGAATGTGAACTCTGGTCACTTGACTAACACTTGTTAGTGTTCTGCACTGGGAAGCTGCTCCCCCCACTTTACACTGTAATCTTTGGAAGGAAGTCACTATGCACAGCCCACATTGTAGGACTGGGAATTATCCTCTGCTTTTATGAAGATTGAATACGTATATACATTATTTGGTATTTCATAACATGGAAAATTTCTGTATTCTCCACACTTATTAATTTATTGAATTATTTATTTATATCAGTGTGTCCTCATGGACATTTATTTTACCTTTTGAGTGTTATACAATGAATTAATTTTGTTGCTAAATTTTTTCCAGCTCTGGCCATTGAGAACCCTTCCAGTGGGATACTTCCTTATTTTCTGGAACTGTAAGATGTTTCAGGATCATCTTGTGTACCCTTTAATATAGCGTTTGATCAGACAGTCCTTCAATAATAATTGGTTCTTGAAAGGATGTGAAGTCAACAGTCCAAACAGGTTTATTGTTAAACCTGAGAGGGACCCCTCTGTCCTGGCTAGCAGAACAAGTGAAAGGGACGTCTAACAGGTCAAGAGGCTTTCTGTGGCCAGGGTTTTAGGTGGGCTCTTTGACGGGAGAGGTCAGGGGAAAGGTGGGCTTGTGGCTTGCTGATGTGTCCTCTGGGATGCTTGTAGCCTAGGTAAGATGACACCTAGATCTCTGTGATGGTGGGTGGGCTTATTCCAAAGGTGGTACACATGTCTGGATTCTATCAGTTCCTTTTATTGGAGAATGATATTTGAAAACATGACCTGAGCTCTGGGTGTGCTTATGGCTACTATGATGTCTTTTCCTTCTAGGCCCTCTAGGAAAACAGAACTGGAAAGTATATGTGAATCTACCAACCTGTGTGTAAATACATACATATAAACATTTCTTTATGTAACATTCTGGATCTATTTTAAGCTAAAATGAATTCAGTACTGATATCGTCATTAACACATGCATCATTAAGGCTTCCTCCTCTTGTTTTTCCATAGAGAATCCTGGCTCTACCACATACAGTGCATTTACATAATTATTCAATTCCTATATACATATATAGCATAATCAGAACTGTTAACCTCTACAAAAACACAAAACCACTTTGTTAACTAGAGTATACTACTCATGTACATTTTCTCTCCTTTTAGTCTTACAGACTCCAGTCATCTTCAGTTTCTTAGGTCCCAAGATTTCATCCTCGCTCTCTTCAGGAAAGTTGTTTCATACATTTAAAATAGACTTCATTTTTTTGGTCATATCCTGCCTTCCATTCTGTGATCAACTGACCTCTTAAATTATTTCTTAAACATTTGCATAAGTTAAGGTTTACTTTTTGTAATGCAATGATTTGTGACTTTTGACAAATGTACAGTACCATGAATTCACTATTACAATATTATACAGAATAATTTCATTGCCTCAAAATGCTCTTTGTTTACCTCAGTAAGCTTTATCTTCTCCACACCAATTACTGGAAGTCACTGATGTTTCTATATTCTCTATAGTTGTGCCTTTTTAGAATATTATATAACTGTATTCAGATGGTATATTGCCTTTCAGATTGCTTTCATTAACTTAGAAATATTGATTTAAGGCTCATCCACTTATTTTCATGGTTTCATAGCTTGTTTCTTTCTCTCACTGAACATAATAGACCACCGTTTGTTCTTCCATTCACCTATTGAGGAGTACCTTGAATGTTTCTAGTTTGGGGTGATTATAAATAAAATGGCCATAAGACATTTATATGGAGTTTTTGTGTGGACATGAGTTTTTAAATCAGCTGTGTCTACCTGGGACTCCCCAGATGATCATTGTGGGGAATACTACATTTGGACTTTTAAGAAAGTGTCAAACTATCTTCTAAAGTGAATGTGTCATTTTATATTACTATTGGCAATGAATGTGAGTATAAGAGTTCCTGTGCTCTGCATTCTCATTAGCAATTGGTATTGTCAGTGCTTTGTATTTTAGCCTTTCTAAGATGTGAAGAGTGGTAGTTCATTGCTGTTTTAGTATGCAATTATCTAATGACAATGATGTCGAACATCTTTTATAGGCAGTTTCCTTCTGTCTATCACCTTTAAGGAGGTGTCTATTGGAATCTTTCATTTGCTTTTTGAATGGATTGCTAATTTTCTCATTGTTGCATTTAAGAGTTGTGTGTGTGTTTGTGTGTGTGTGGGTGTGTGTGTGTGGTGGTTGTTATTGAAATTATAAGCCTAATAAGAAATTTATGTGGAAACCTAAAAACACCAGAATAGTCAAAATGACTTTGAAAAAGAACAATGTAATTAGAAAACATGAAATATTTTATTTAAAATTTAATTTATACTTTAAAGACAAAATTTTAACACATATATCAGATAGAAATGGATGAAAGAATAGTGGACATGATTTTATTCATTTATATATACTTTCTTCTGAATTTGTATGCAGTAAGATTATTAAACCATTATGTGTTATAAAGCAGATTAAGAGAATGTGGTGATGGTAAAATAAAAGACAGATCAAGGACAGAATAGAAAATCCAAAAATAGACTCACATGTGTATGTTAAATTAACTTTGAAATAAGTGCCAAAGCAATTCCATGACATTATTTTTCAAGAAAAGTGCTGAAAGTGTTGAACTTCTATAAGCAAAAATCTAAAAAACAGCCTATATGTTTTGTCATACACAAAAGACAATTCAAAATAGATTTTTTGCCTAAATGTGAAATCTAAAGCTTTATAATTTTTATCACCTGCTGAATCCATGTACCCCTGCAATGAAATATTCACAGCAGAAAAAGAATAAACTAATGATACATGCAATTAAAAGTTGAATCTCAAAAGCATCACCCAAAGTGAAAAAAAAGAATCTCAAAAGCTACATATTATGATTCCTTTTACATACCTTTATGTAGAAGAGCACAGCCACAGGACAGGGAACCAGGGGGTTCTTCCAGAGCTATGCTTGAGGAGTGGGTAGGGACTGACTACAAAGTGCATGAGGAGACTTTTTGGAGCAATGGAAATATTTATTTGGTCAAATTTTACATAAATATACACCTTAAGTATACTGTTTGAAATTTTTATTACTCTAAAGATGACCAAAAACCAGAAAAAAAGAAAAAATGTAAAGAGTTACATTGGATGGTGTAAAAAGAAAGCAGTTTCAGGGTAGTTGATGTGTCTTTTGAGATAGATATTTTGGGGGACAGAAAAGGCAGGGGTTTCTATGTTACTGGTGGAGATGGGTTTGTTAGCCTGGAAGTGCATGTATGCATTTGTTTTAAAGTATCATTTTAAGTGGTTTCATATGCTCTTCAGTAGGTAGAACACATTTATCAATAAAAACAAAAATATAGTGATGAAGAGATATATTTTAAAATGTCAATATTTTCATCATATGCACAGTATCTAATTTTGGATCTGTATATTTTTATGACAAAAATATTAAATGTTAAACTGCAATGACTTCGTTATTTTCAAATTCTTTTTGATAGACTTCATTAAAATTGTCAAGTTACTGCTTTTCATTTACAGATGTGAGTGCATCTTTCATGTGTAGAAAGCTGCCTGAGATCCAATTCTTCCACTTATGAGTGTGACACCTTTTTGAATTTAATTCTCAAGGAGTTCTTGTCCCTTCAAAGCCTTGGCAATCCTATCTGAACATGAAACCTTATATTACCATGGGGTTGATGGTTGGGAGACAGGGAATATAGGAAAGGCAAGGCTGACTACATACCTTAAAAACAGCAAGGATAATAAGATGGTTATTATTATCAAATAATAATAATAACAGCGATTAAACAATTCTAAATTATTTTTGCCTTCTTAACATTCTATGCATGGACCTTATTGTGGTTGATATTAATGTAGAGTTTGAATGAATACCTCAGGCTTTTGCCAAAGGTTATCTTGATGATTGCCATCCACTTAAAAAGACAAACTTTTCAAAATGCTACTGTATGGCTAAGACTGTCTCATATACTCATGGAATTGACTACATAATATTGTTCCAACGCTTATGATGTGCCCAGATTATGTGATTTATTTGGTGAAGATTGAATCTTTGATAAGTATTTTAAAGAAATCAGGTAGCATCAACATAAAGAATAAAGCAGTCCTGGAGAAAGACCTTTACTCTCTGAAAGCCTCTTCCATTTCCTTTTCTCCCCCAATAGTTTTGAGACTCACATGCCATGTTAGACCAAGTCATTCATATTATTTTAAATACTCTTTTTGGGGCAGCTCCAAGGCAACTATAATGGCATTCTCAAATGTGCAGAGAGTCTCCATGGGACTCAACATTTAAAGAATAATAAATTCAAACCCAAGTATGGAGCTAATATAAGAAGAGTATTTAAGATTATTTTGTATTTAAATTCATTTTACAGCATTCCTCATCTGATATTGTAATGCCATTCAAAATGCTCACACATAATGCAAAAGGAGTGAGCAGGGATTGACTACAAATGTGCATGAGGGAACTTTCTGGAGTGCTGGAAATATTATTTATTTTGTCAAATTTTATTTGATCCATCCTAAAACTGAATACAGCAGACACTGGTCTTATTCATTGCTTCTCTGCACAACTAATTTACTCTCCTATTTTTATTCCCTGTCATCACTGAGAAGCTCACCATAAATTATGCCTCTTAAGACAGATTCGTGGATATCATCACTTTCCATGTTTCTTCCCAGAGACTCACACTTTTTACAACTCTCTCTCTCTCTTTTTCTCCCTCTCTCTTCAGTAAAAATATCTTAATTCTGGATCTTAACCATTCATTGAACCACTGCAAAATCCAGATCTTCCTTCCATCTGTCCTAGGTATTGAAACCTTTAGAGTTATTTTTCTATCTACTAAAACCCTTCAATGAATACCCACTACAATAAGAAAAAAATCCAAGTTGATCCTTGGAAACAGTTTTAGGAATTAATTTTTAACGTTAGATTTTATCCTTGGAAAAGGAAAGTATGAGTGTCATTATTACAGTAATGCCAACCTCTGATTCACAGTATATACATATGAGTGGTTCCTTTTCTTATTAAGAAACTAAGGATCTATTGTATTAAAAAGTTCTATTCACCTAAAAAATATCGTGCATGCACTCATGACTGAAAGAAAAAAGAGGGGATAGATGAAAGAGAGAAAATGCAAACTCAACAGTCCAAGCAGGTTTATTGCTAAACCTGAGAGGGACTGCTGTGTTCTGACCAGCAGATCAGAGGAAAAGGGGTCTCTTAACAGGCCTAGAGTATTTTTATGGCCAGGTTCTTTTGCTGGGCTTTTTGAGGGGTGGGATCAGGGGAAAGGTGAGCTTGTGGCTTGCTGACGTGTCCTCTGGAGGATGCCTGTAGCCTTCTGAGATGGTGGGTGAGCTTATTCAAAAGGTGGTATTCAGGTCCAGATTCTATCAATGATGATCCGAAATCTTTACATAATAATTTAGTTTAAATTTAATAATGTTTGGAATTCTACATATACACACACAGAGATATGGATTTACATATATTATGTGTATATTTAAATAGGTTTATATATAGAGATGTATATGTATGTGTGTATAACTAATTATGTCTGTGTCTAGGATCCCCTGAGGAGATTATTTCTAATGTTTTAATATTTTCTTCTTTTTCTCTTCCTTTATTAGTTGATATTATTTGTTAATAGTAGGAATGGTGTTATACCTTTTGAAACTTGTCCAGGTAAATCGTTTGCTTCAGTCTGTTGTTAGATATTGAAGAAGGTAAAAGCAGAATGCCAGGTGAAACCATAGAAGATATGAATACACTTCTGGATCTGCATGTCCTGGAGAATAAAACCTGGGCATATAGCAGCTAGTTGCGCACCAGAGGCTACTGGAAAGGAAGAGATGGTATTAAAAATGGTCTATTTTTGTTGTTGCCAGAGCCAGCAGCCTTCCAGGGTTTCATTCATCTATTCATTATTCATTTGTTGAATAGAAATATAGCCCACTGGATTTGAGGGCTCTAGTGAAACAGCTAATGATAGGAAATTCTGCCTCATTCAGGCTGCACATTACTCCCAGCTCAGTACTCAGCGCTCATTAAACTCTGCAAATCATCAGGTCACTCACTATGTAATCCATGAATTTCTTAGGATAACATCTTTAATACTTTCTTATACTCTCCAGAATAAAATAAAGGGAGGAAAAGTTAAGCAGCTGAATATGCTGTAAAATCTATTCATATAGTTCCTAACACATACAATCTCTAACAGCAATTCTTTTCATATGGAGTTTCGCCAAATAGTATGTTTGACATATAAAGGGGGAAAGGAGACCTTGCTTTGTCTAATATTCTGTAAATGTTATTTCAAGTGGTAATTAAATTCAGGTAGGTATTCAGCCAAAACCCTTATTCACAGAAAAAAATTGATCTTTCTGTATTCTTCAGGTTCTTCCTTTCCTTCCTTTACCCCCGTTCCTATCTCTCTCTTCATAAATTGAGCTCTATTAATGATTTCACTTTAAGGAGGAATTTAAGTTGGGATTTTTAAAGGACTACATTTAAAGTTTTCCCTTAATGTCATATAAACTAGAGATTTAAAAAAACTGAATATTTATGAAAACAAATGATCATATAAAACACAATTCTAGAGAACTGGAAAATACACCACCAATCCTGAGTCATAAAGTTGCTTCTAGATAAAAGAAACAAATGTGTTTTTTTATAGAAACACAAGTAGAATATCTTAGAAAATTATTATAATATTTAGTCTTAGAGGAATTTAACTAAGCACTGGCAGCCTGGAAAAGGTCTAGGCAGAAATGTCATGAAGGTGCAAAATTATGGACGCCTTCTTTTTCTATTCTAATTATCTATTCATTTGGCTCACTTCTTTCTGAGTATTTTCACGTACAGGACAAGGGGAGGAGAGCACATTTTATCTTAAATTTCTATTTAATTTTTCAACATGTTTAAATAAATTTTATTAAAAATTTTAAGGACACTTTTAAACAATGTTTTTAATTTTATAACATAATTTCTTGATGATATAGAAGAAATTTTAGAGACATTAACACATGTATTTTTATTTATTTCACCGAAAATAAATGTTATATTTGTTTATGGTTTT